>NC_051169.1:143500008-143920232 GCF_013339725.1 Rhipicephalus microplus
TTCGAGAACATCTAACTTAAAGCTCATCTCCACCAAGAGGACGTCTATGAGAGCGCTCGACATTGAGACCAGAAAAAATGACACTAAACAAGATCCCGCCCCAGGTTCAAGGCACCGCAGCCCTGCAATCGTCCACCTCAGTTCCAGGTCTGTATCGGCGTCTAAGGGACCAACAAACAAGGCGAGCTGGGCAGATAGAGCACGCGGCTTGCGACCGGAGTGAACTCAGGAATTTAAAAATAACAACGGTAGCTATAACAGCAACAGTCAAAAGCTAAAACGGCTTAAAGATGAAAACGGATGAATCGAAGGAATGGTACATGGCGGCATTTTTTCTTTCTCGTTTCTTCTTTTCTCGGCTTCGCATGACCAGTGACAAGGTTAGACTAAGCGGAGCTTCCCCCTTAAAATACATTTATACAGCAGCCGTGATTGTGTTGTCCTCTGAACAAGAAAATTCTGCCTGGATCTTTCTCCAAACTCATTTTGAAGCGTTTCTAGTGAACCCTAGCGTATTCGCCTCCTTTGAATAAAGTTAACTTTTGAAGTTTCAAACTGCAGGAGCACGCTCAAGGCACTCATTGCAATAGATCGACAACAATACACGATCACAGAGCGTATTATTTCGCAGCGTGCGGGATGCGACTGCCATGCAACCCGTAGCATTCAGATGCTGCAACAGCTTGTTCATGTGATGTAACTTCCGCGATGTCACCCTCTCCCGCCATACCCGGGGACCTCCCTGGGTTCCTTACGGCACTTCCCGTGCTGCAGCGTGGTTTGTTGAGGACTCATCATTTGTTGCGGTGTGCGATGCTTGAAAAGGAAGCAGTGCGGGTTTTTTTTGTTGTCATGCTTTAACGAGTTCATCAGATCAGGAAGGCCTCGCTTGTTTCACTCGATACAGGACCAGAAAATCAAAGATGTGTGACGCGTCGACCTACATCAGATTTCCATAAACAGCGATGCGACCACGTACTCCGCAACCCGCCAAGGCCTACGAGGGCACATTATCTCTCTTTCACTGCAAATTGTGTGGCCCAAGAATAAGTGAAAGCTTGAGCCGCAATTTTAAGAGTGTATGACGGAAGTGTAGCTGGACCCCAATCGTAAAGAGTCATCGTGCGAAACTAGCCCAGTTTAGAACTATAATACATATAATCATTTGAATATATTGCTGTGGCCCGCTCCACCAATTTAGCGCCTTCAGCGTGGCTCCTCAAGTGTTTTAAGCAGACGTTTTGATCAGAACACCAATAAACGTCTTAACAGTGCAAACAGTCAAAAGAAAAATGTGCGAAGTAGAGACTTCGAGTGCTGCGTACAGCACTATTGCCGTTCAATTCAATTCTTTTTTTGTGTATTTGGCCATTTCTTTACTGCTATTTTACATTTGTTGCGCGCTAATGTACACTACAGTCTATGAAAACATGAAGACTGTTTTAGACAACCAATCTGCCAATGTTTAAAAGGACTTGACCCCCCCCGCCCTCGAAACATTTGAAAGTGAAAGTTCAACCCACTGGTTACTTATTTGCGCTATACGTCAAACTGCGAGTGAATGGAGGTTGTTGCACATTCGTTCTCACATTTTGTTTCAACGCAGTACCCGAATTCCTGCAATCGTCATGAGGATTCCGTTATTTTCTCCCTGACAGCGGACACGTATGTATATAAAGTAATCACGGTAAGCTATCTCTGTTTGCAGGTGCGTGCTTGGATATTGCACTTACACGTAATGAAGTTACGTCAGAATGTGTGACAGGAACAAAAAATTACAGAGACGTTTCAAGGCTAGGAACATTTACTTTCCCTAAACAGTGTGTTTGGAGAAAATAAATACAATAGAAACGATCGGTGAGCCTTACCCACCAAGTTGAAGCAATGTGTCCATGTAGCTTGTCGTCCTTGTTCGTTTGCGCACTAGAAGTGAAACATGAATTATGGACATATCTGAGTATACGCTCTTGCAGTAAAAGGCCTCATGACACCTAGTGTACTGTGGTCCAGTAAGATTACACACGTCACCTTTATTGATACAGACAATGATACGATTTTTTGGACGTTAAAGCGCACATATTTATCAATCTTCATTGATACGGAGAAGTACGTCAAGAAATAATACAAAACAATTCATCTTAGTGTCGATTGTTTGCTAACTGTTTACCAGATGCATGCAGATGCTGACTGTTTTTCTGCCTGAACGGCTGGTTTGCAGTAAACCATTGTTTATGTGCGTGATTTAAAAATGAAATTGACATCTCGCTCCCGTATGGAACTGTATGTGAAAAGAGGATAAAGTAAAATCTCTTCAAACGCACTCGTTGAAGCCGCACTTGGGAGAGAGAAGAATGCGTTGCAAAAGGATCGGCTATTTTATTAGTACAGCGTGCTTCACAGGTGAAGCAACCAGCCCCCTAGAAAAACACATACAGAGATTCAATTTACCCATTGACTTCACTGCCTTTAAAATAGGTGTTCACTCACTCTATTTTTCTTGCTTGTAGACGTATGTTGGACGCAATGTTTTTATTGTGTCGGTTAAACGTGTATTGAGCGAGTTACAGAGAGATTATTGACTAGCTGTGTACTATTGAAGAGTTTCAAATGAAACAGCTTTGGTGACTAGCTATTTAACCACTACTGCGTGATGGAAACATTCTTGCGCGATTAGGAACGGAGGTGACATTTGATGCAAACCTGGCGCTTAAGTTTTGGTATGGAAGTGGCGCCCCACTTATATATGCTTACTAAAGTAAATCTAAATGGCCGTGAAAGTCGGACGAAAAGTGGTCTGAAACCTATTGCGACAGACATAAATAACTGCGTGACGATTGAAGCGCTACTAGGTGAGGACGGGACAAATAATGAAAACAAAAAAAAATGAATTAATCGTTTATTTTCAACAGTTTTTATTTAAATTGTATGAAAAAAATTGTAGATTACCTTAAGAAAGCTTCAAACTTTGGTATGTGGTTGAGCGCCCTATTTTTTTGTTTTTTCAGAAACAGCGGGCACATGCAGGCACTCAGGAAAACACGGGCTAATGGTTTCGGAACCGTATCCAGGGAATATGCTTTGGTTTGGTTGGGCCGTGATCCAGGCTCCGTTTCGCGCACCTTCTGTACATGTACTGTGAAGCTCGACTGCGAAGAAGCTGCCCGGGCTCAGGATCTGGCGGAATTATCCTTATTGCTCTTTGAGAGGTCGTTATTTTCGGTAACTGTATCGGTCTTTCTCAGCTGACATGAGTCATTCGATCTTGATGTCATTTTCTTCTCCCGGCCTAGGGCACTCCCCTTGGTTAGTTTCCACTCCCGACAAGGATTGACCGATAGACTATTTGTCACGCAGTGGGGCAAACAGTGTGCCTGTGGCTCTGGTACATACAAATGTGGGCAGTATTCTGATGAAGAACTCAAAGGCGTTTCAAGAGGACCTTTTAAAAGCCACTTCGCAAACTGGTGGATCACTGAGGTCCGCCAGTTTGCTCACGGAGGCATCCTGTGCTGTTCCGCAGATCAGGAATGCATTCGTGATCTCCTGCAATGTTCCGAATTCGCAGCGCATCCGGCAAGCCCCTTTATTCCAGCACAACTCGCATGCTCAAAAGGATTAGTCCACGGTGTAGTCCACGGTGTAGATCAAAATAGGTTCAGTAACCCTATTACGGTGAAATTGCAAATCTATAATTTCTGCAGCCACAGACCTATCATACCCGTCTTCACAACTTTCCCCTGATATTATAACACTGCAAGAAACCTGGCTTTCAACTGGCTACAAAGTTTACCAAAAACGTAGCGGCTATTTCGATTGGACCAACCTAGCAGAGGTGATAGACTTGCTGTCTTGATAGCATCTAATTTTATACACAAAGCTAGGATCTCTTATCGGTGTAAGACTCAAGATTGTGAAATTTTGATAGTAGGCATAGTATTACCCGATGGTTCTCCCTTCTCATTTGTAAATGCATATATCCCAGCCGGGCGACAACACAACTGTCTAGACGATATGTTATCTGCCTGCAGAAATGATATATTAATCACTGGAGACTTCAAATCACATCATGTGGCTTGGAGTTTCAGAACAGATTTAGGCGGATAACGCTTGTGGGAATGAGCTATTGAGAAGAAATCATCTTGTTTAAATTCGCAGTCTGCTACTTTTGTCCGAGGTCTCTCCAAATCATTAATTGACTTGACATTTTCAAGCTCATCTCTAAATATATGTTCATGGAAAACTTTAGATTGTGTTACTAACAGTGACCACTTGCCTATTAGTTCTGTTGTCAACTTTCCGAGAATACTTGTCGCCGAAAAGGCCAGCTCATCCATCAACCATAGACAATTAGAAAAAGACTTGAGGGCTACTTTTGATCGCCGCAAGGACATGCAAGGTGGTATTAAGGCTATGAGTCTGTGTGCACTGTTAAAAAGATCAGTAAAAGACGCAACTTTTAAATTAAACTCGGCCACAAGAGGTTATTTTAGTCCATGGTGGACTGAAGAGTGCACGAGGAGCTATACAAAACGGAAAGCTGCATGGAAACAACTGCTGGTCAACCAATCTCCAAAAAAATTGGTGTGATTATAAATTCGCAGCAGCAGACTTCAAACACACAGTAAGTACAGCAAAAGATGGCTTTAATATAAAACAATATGATCTTTCTAGGGCTAAAAACAAAAAAGTGTCCTTCAGATTTTTAAGATAGCAAAAGATGTTACCAACCGCTGAAAATATTGACTCTTCCGTTCTTTCCCACCGTGAACTCTCTCATTTAGTAGAAAATATTGCGAAAGGGCTCCAGATAGCTTTATGTCAACCATACCACTGTACATTGTGAACCTAATGGCGGACGAGGATTTCGAGGAGGTTACTTTAGATGAGCTCGCAAAGATAATAAGGCACTTATCTCCTTCAGCACCTGGACCAGACGGGGTAACAAATGCAACAATAAAAGTAATATTCGAGATTTCTGCAACTAAAGTACTTAATCTGGTGAATTTTTCTTTGACAAAAGCTTGGATACCTGCGAAATGGAAGCTGTGTAAAGTGATTCCACTTCTTAAAAAGCAGGAAAAAGGATTTGCTTTAGACAATCTAAGGCCGATATCACTCACGTCTAATCTGTTTAAGCTAATCGAAAGAGTTTTGAATGCCCGGGTAGTGAAATATATTGAAAATAACGCAATCTTAAACCCCAGTCAAATTGGTATTAGATCTGGTTGCTCAATATGTTGTGCGCATGTTGATTTAGAGAGCCGAATACAACTGGCTCGGCATCGGCGCCAATACTGTGCATTAATTACTCTAGATTTGGCTAAAGCGTACGATAGGGTTGAGCATTCAATTTTATTCAAACAGATGGAATATCACCACTTTCCCTACTACATCACTGCGTGGGAGCCGGAGTTTTTAAGAGGAAAAGAATATTACTGCTTTAAAGGTGGGTACTCGTCGAATGGATATAAGCAGACACGTGGCGTACCACAGGGGGCTGTCCTGTCGCCAGTTTTATTTAACTTCTTCTTAAGCTCCATTCCATCAACTAAAATTATTCAGTTATATGTATATGCGGACGATATTGCTTTCTTTGCAAGTAATACCGACCTTCAATCTCTATACCAGAGTCTACAAAATTATCTCGATGTCATAGAAAGATGGCTCAAAAACATTCATGCGACTGTGAATGTGAAGAAAAGTGCGCTTCTTGCATTCTCTTTTCTGCAGCCTATCAACACCTCGTTAATATATAGTGATAAGCTCATTCTCAAGGCAAATTCTCTCAAAAATTGGGCATCCTTATAATTACACATTAAATTGAAGAAGCCACATTGATGATGTGTACTCCAAGACAACACGGGCCTTGGGGTGGCTACGGAAGCTCGCAAACCGTGAAGCGGGTTAAAGAAGAGATGTGCTACTAATGATATACAAACTTTATGTGCGGCCCATCATGGAATTTAGATGTGTATTATTTTCTGGCAGTGCAGCTCATAAAGTGAGACCTCTAATACTTCTGGAAAGAGAAGCGTTGCGTTTGTGTCTGGGTCTCTCAAAGTTTGTTGCAAATAACGTGTTGTATATGGAAGCTCAACTACCTTCTTTGCTAAATAGGTTTCAAATTCTTACTGTGCAGGCATTCTTAAAGATATGCAGTTCACACCAAAGACTCTCATTTTACGTTTTCATTCCAGAACCAGCTTTGTTTTTCGAAACACATTGGTCGTGACTACACACCCCGCAAATAATATTTGCACAAGTGCTTCTACAGCAACTGAATGTAAAAATTGAACATATTGGTCCAATACACAACCTAAAGTCAATGCTTAGCATACAGTTTGATGATATATTTCCTCATAACGCGAAACAATTGGCATATAGGTACTTATATGACCAGTTAGCAGATTATCTAGCTCACCTAGGAATAAGCAATTTCATTGCGACTGGTGAATTTGTGTCAAAAGAACGGTACTTTTTAATTTCTTCAAAACACCGTCAACAAGATAAACACTTTGCGAGAAGAGTCATACTATAGGACATGGTAAGAGACTTCACATGAAGGACACTGAACACGCTTAGCGCAGTGATGCAAACCACCGACGGTTTTGATTTATTCAGTGTGTAAGTTGCGTATGCCATATGGTGTTGTGTCAAGTGTTCTATAAAAAAAAACCACACTATTAGCATCTCCTAAAACATGATCGTTTGGTTAGTATAGCACCTCTTTTCGAATAACTGGGCCCTTACCTGCAATAATTCCAAAGAAAATGTGTGAAATATAAAATAGCCTAAACACCACGGCTTAATCACATGAAGAAAAATAATTACTCCGTCGCATGCTCGTAAAACATGCTACTCACATGCCGCGCCCCGTGCTTTTGCAGCTATCATTTTATTTATATTGTAGTGTGCCAAGGCAATGAAAACGAAAAGCTTACCTTAAAAACTTAACAGAGGCACGTGGTTTCCTGAGTCAGCTAATCCAAAAAAATGTTTATGACTATCCCACTTGAAGCTAACACCATCTATTCATGAAGCTTTGCGCGAAAAAAGCCGTGAAGTGGTCTTGCATGTAAAGTCGCAGGAAAGTGGCGGTCTTCCGTACAATCCAAAGCTGTTCCACGGAACCACAAATTCTCGTGCGTCCACTATAGACAAATTTCACCGTACTTACGTCACGAAAATGCGGTGGCGCTGTCTTGGTAGGCAAAAAGACGCTCTGCCTACCACAGTTTCTGCTAGGTTTTCAAAGGAGCTTGTGGTGTTCTCGGTCAAGCGACAAGAAAAAAAAACAGTGTGCCGACAAACTGCATCCCACTTGGATGTGAGTCGCGTCTCACAACTTAGTTTCGTTTGTTGGCGCACATCGCAGCTCTCACCGCTAATGGTGGAAGTTACGTGCGGACGTCGCTATAATTTTACTCGTAATGTCGACATCAGTCTACCTGTGTTTACAAACATGGAATGGGTCTATAGCTGACCTTTAATATGCGCAATCGCAAGGGAACTGTGGGACACGAGAGCTTCCGGTTGGACGCACGGCGAGGGTTAGTAGCGGCACGCGTGAATTTTTGTACCGCTCCGTTGGAAAAAGCACCTCTCCGTGCGATTTCATTGCTTGATAAGTTCTTTTTTTGCTAACCATAACTGCGACAATGACAAGCTCCAAAGGCATGAACGGTAAGGAAATTTTCTTATCGCGCTTAAACAATATGCAATGCTTTTATGCTGCTCGGGGGTACTGTCAGTTTGGCTCACAGAACAGTCGATACAGAAGACAGTTTTCATTGTAAGATACATTAGTGCACATAAAAAATCACCTTTTAAAGATCTGAGGGGATGGGGATGACTGTGAAAGTGTGGTAAGAGTTCATTTCGGAAGCGCTGCTTAGACCGACATCGTCGGTCGATCGGCACGAAGCGCAGCACTTAGTGAGCGCGTTGAGACAACCTCTTTTTTTTTTCTAGCCTTGAGCACGCTATAAGATGCATTTCTTAGACGAAGCTAGATGCTTATTAGAACGCTGATCTCGCTCAAGCTGCTCGGCACGGTGGAACATCAACAACAGAGTGAGACGTAAATGGCGCTGAATAATGGAAATGCTGCGCTTGTTTAGCGCACTCCTTTCTTTGTGTGCTGTCCTGGCGCGCAGTTCGACCAAGATAAACGCAAATGGTCTCGTCTAGCGCTTCGTGCAAACTTACTTTTAAGTGAAGCTCTCGCGTTTTTTGTTATATTAATGGGCGCAATGGCCGGCGCTCATCTCGTATTGCAGGTAGATATTGCCCACGCGTTCTTCCCATAATATATTTGCTAGGTGCACCTGCGCGACAATTTATTTCTTGATATAAAATTCGCAGCAAATTCGTGCGTAAGCTTTTTATTAGGCCTGAATACACACGTACCTGTAGGAAAATGGTCTTCGCACACACTCTTGAGGCTTCAAATTTTCGTACTAAAACAATAGCCCGACGATACTTTAATAATAGCCCAACGAGCCTTTCCATCACTTCACTGAGCCCTTAAACGTGCATTTACCGCATTTTTTCAGCACTCAGTCCACCGCCGCGTGCAACAACCACCTGACGAAATAGAATGGCGAGTTTCGTAACGATAGGGCGCAGCGGCCTGACAGCTTTGAAAGGCAAGCTGACCCGTGAATTCAACAAGGGCTGCAGAAAAAGCCTCTTTTCGTCCCTTTACACCTCTCCCTGAGGGAGTATGTGAGTCATACGTTCTCTCGTTAGCCCTCCAAGTTTGCACACGACACGCACTTCAACCCTCTTGATGTTATGGTGAACGTACCGCGCCCTAATGTACTCTTGACCTGCACAAACAGCAGGGTTCTTAAGGGAGCGCGTGTTTCCTTCTCTCGTTCAACCGCTCATTGTTGGTGGCGTTACCTATAACCTGTTCGTCTGCTACTTTAGGGTTGTTTGGATGGTGCTGGAGTAAGAATAGTTTCATTCTGTGGAGCACTGCCGGCATATATGTAGCTATATCTTCACTTAGATGGCCGGTGAAGCAAGTTGTTCGGTGCGCTTAAGTTTTTATTGCACACTTGTTGACACATGTGAGAACCCTACATGGTGTAGGACAGCTTCTGTGAAGTCGCTTTCATTTCATTGCAAAAAAAAAAAATCTGAATGACTTTTAGTATATTTATTTCTGAAGTATATTTTTATTTGTGCATAACAAATACACACTATGAGTGCTGTGTTGGCCAAAATATGACCCACAAATGCTGAAGGTGACATAAGCGAAGAAGTGCCCACTAGCGGCACGCCGCTCCTAGGTTACAGCCCTTGCGGCAGAACGTATGAACAAGAAAGTGGGTGCTGAACAGGTGCTCTCTGGGCAGGTAGAGCAGGGAGTAGGGCAGCTCATGGGACTAATTACAGAATTTGAGGAAAAAAAGTCGACCTTACTTCCCCTTCTGAGCTTCTAATAGTTAAAGTGATGTTACACTGCGCTATTTTTATGTGTAAGGTAAAGCGCAGGATAGTAAACAAATGTGGTGTAGGGTGAAGTAGGACAATAGTGACCTTGAAAAAATTATGGCAACACTGATAATGCACGCAGATGACTGTTAATAATATTTATTGTATACATCAATAGAAGTGGCGTTCAAATTTCTTGACAGTTCATACCAGGCAGGAAAATTTCATTGATATTTGGAGTTTTAACGTCCCAAAACCACGATATGACTATGAAAGACGCAGTAGTGGAGGGCTTTAGAAATTTCGACCACCTGGGGTTCTCTAACGTGCAGCCAAGTCTGAGCACACGGGCCTACAGCATTTCCGCCTCCATTGGGTATATATATATATATATATATATATATATATATATATATATATATATATATATATATATATATATTATTTTGTCCTTTCTGGTGACACAATTACACTCATCTTGATTCTGGAATATTCCCGTTTTGAATACATTTCAATAATACTGACGGTTGCGTTTCTCAGCATGTATGCATACATCTACATAGATAAAGCGCGAAGGCTGCCTCCTCACGCTGATTGTGCATCGCTTACTAATAACTTGATATGTTTGCCGATCACGTCTACCACGAAGTCCCAGCTCAAGTGAAAGTTTCGGCAATGCAAAACCTGCTCATGGCGATTATCGCCGGCGAGTACGGCGCATTTTAATGGCGCTTGCAAGAATGTGGGTAGTCAAGTGTATTTCGCACTTATCACGTTCGACTGCCATACAGCCACAGCTGTCACAGTTGACCTTGTATTTTCAACACTTTTGGCGAAGTTGCTTAAAGGACTCCCTTACTGTCGCCAATGCCCGGTGCGTTAGTAATAAATGCCATGTTATTTATTTTGTACCTGCTATTTCTCTTGAATCTCTAATTAGATCAGAATAATGCTGCAATTTTCACAATGTGTTATTAATCCAGAGCATGGGTTCATAAATTTGGTTCTGCGCCAGGGGCTCTGTGAAGGTCATAAAGGTTTCACGAGCAGCCAGAATGAGTTCGACCTTGTGCCTTTTACCCACATTACCAACAAGTGCATTTATTTATTTATGTATATATATATATATTATTTATTTATTTATTTATTCTTTTATTTATTCAAGTACTCTAGGGGCCCGCTAGGGGCATTACGTAGGGGGCAAGAGGGGGGGGAGCATACACACAAAATTTGGCACAGAATGAATAATGGTAGGTTAATACGATTCTCCACTTCAGAAATTTATGAATACTACGGTGTCTCTCATAATCATATGGTGGTTCTGGGACATTAAAGCTCACATAACAATCAATCAGAAATTCATAAACGTCAAGTCAAGCAATACATCTAGCAATAAAACATCGGATAAAGCATAATTGCAATGAAAGTAGCATAGCATAATTACTTGAGCAATTTTGAAGTAACCCAAGAAGGCTTAGTTATATTGGCAATCTTGGAAGGTAATGCGTCCCATTCGTTTATTGATTACGTAAATGGGAAAATTTGTATTTTTTGGTACCGGCGAAGATGGGATTGACTTTGAAAGCGTAATCGGTGCGACTAAAAGTTTGAGATGGTGTAAAAAAAATGGCAGGCCTGCGTGGAACGCACAGTACAGCCACTGCGAAAGCTGAAAAAACGGCTTTTCACAGCCTTTCAAAACACTCATTGGGTAACTACTGCAAGCCCACTTGCTTGATAGCCACTGGGGCATTAATAATACAATTTTTGAGTAGTAGGCCGACATTCGCTATCCAATTTCTTATCATTCTTTTGAGAAGCGTGGTATCCGGTCAACACTTGCAAGGAATGTTGCGCCACTTGGTCATGCAATCGCTGACGACGATGAGGAATTATGGCTGATGTGGGTATGCGCCACTATTAAAAGAGAAGCAAGAACAAGCTTTTGTAATAGAGTGGAGCATTGGACGGTTCACTTGTTACGCTATTCGCATTGTGCGACGACTAGTTGTTCTTTCGGTGTTTTAACACGCTTTATAAGTCGCATTAACGCGATAGATTTCCCGACGTCAAGCCTGGCGATAGCAAGTTTGCCAACGAGTCCCAAGCACCAGTTTGGCTCAGTCCCGTGTAAAAAATTTAAAAATATTTAAGTGTGAGCAGTCCAGTTTTTAAAATGCATACTTGAACGTGATTGTATGAATGACTTGACAAAAGCAGCAAAAAAATTCGGTGTGACTCAGTGATAGAATACTGGGCTGGCAACCAGGTTCGAGCCGCACTACGTCCTTGGTGTTCGTTTTTTTTCTAATTTTGTGCTATGTGATTACGGACACCGGCGGCGGTGGCGGCGGAAAACTGCGCGTGACCCAAGTTGTGATGTTATAACAGCTTTCGCTGTAATATGCTTCAGGGCAAATGACGCGTTAGAATCATACAAGGAGAGGAAAAAAACATGATCTGGAAATTTGCCTGCGCACAGCAAGTGGTGGCATGTTCAGCTTTGCTTTCAAAGTTGAAACGCTTTAAAATCGCTTGTACGATGATAAGTTGAATCGTGCTGCGTTATTCTGTACGGCTTCCAGTAGGTCAGTGAGGTTGGCTTGGTGGGGATGCCAAATTATTGATTCATAATTTATTAAAGGGCGTTCAAGAAAATTGTATCCTTGGAGCGTGGTATCCTTCTCGGCCAGGTATAAGCATCGCTTGAAAAAGCCAAGTTCCTTCAGTGCTTTACAAGAATTCTAATCTTCGTGGTCAGTCTCTGTTACATTTGAATTGATAAAGACGTCTATGTATTTAACTGTTGTAGCTGAGTCTACTCTTTCTCCATTTAGTGTATGACTATTAGATTCGATTGTAATACAGAGTTGAACGTTAAGTGCTTGGTCTTTTCTAGACTAATTTGCATCTGCAATTTGTTGCACCATTGTGTTACTTTATGAAGGCCAGATTGTAGAGTTTTGACATCGTTAGGACCAGCTATTTTTCTGTATATAACGCAATCGTCTGTGAAAAGGCGAAGTGTTTGTATAACATTTGGAGCTATGTCACTGATATATACCAAAAATAAAAGGAGACCTATTACTGCACCTTGAGGGACACCAGACTTGACAAGTGTTGAACTGGATATGTTACCAATAATTTACCCACCTGGGAACGATCCTTTAGAAATTCCTCAAGCCTTCGTGTTCTTTCGCTGCGAAGTTCAAGTTCAATATTACCTATGTTTAGCGTTAGTCGTTTGTGAGGTACGCTGTCAAAGGCCTTAGAAAAACAAATGAGGGACATATACATTATCAATAAGAGACATATGAGCAAGTTCACATCGCCACTTTTACTCAACAAAGGCATCGCACACCGTACATCGGGTGTCCACCGGTACCGAGAGATATGTCTGTCGTCTAGTGCACACCGTGAAGCTGACGATTTGCGGACGCGTGGTGAGAACGTGTGCACGCTCGTGAGAGTTCAAACCAGTTCATTAACGTTCACCTTAGTGCTTTAGTGGTGTTGGCAATTTTTTTGCAAGGTTAATATTGTCCCACTTCATTATACATCGCATATGTTTACTACTATACGCTTTACCCTACATACACGGAAAAAATAGCGCAGTGTAACAAGTATACTCTAACAGCTCAGGGGGGAAGTAACGTCCACCTATTAAGTTTATTCCTCAAATCATGTCGTTAGTCCACCAGAAGATCAATAGTGGTGAAGTGCGTGTTGAGGGCAAACTTGGAGGATTAACGAGAGAACGTAAGGCTCACATACTCGCTCGGGGAGGGGTTTGAAGGGACGAAAAGACGCTTTTTCTGCAGCCCTAATGGAATGCACGCGTCAGCAGCCTTTTAAGGTTGTCGGTCAGGTGCGTCGTATTGTTCCTAAACTCGCACGCAATTCTACTTCGTAGAGATGGTGGTTGCACGCGGCGGAGTACGGGGGGGTGGGTGACAAATGCGGCAAGTTCATGTTGAAGGGTTCAGCGAAGTGTAGGTAAGGCTGGTGGACAGTTATGACAAAGAAAATAATGTGAGAAAAGGATAATTTTTCAAGGGTCGTTACTGCACCGTCCATTGTAGGGATTTCAAACGTAGTTCCATAAACTTCCCAATATTCACTATGGGTAAGAGTCATGCAAGTCTGACGGCATTTTAGCGCGTATGTTGTGTATCCATCTGCGCCACACTTTTTCGGAATCACTCGCTGCCATCAGAAGTGAGTCTCGTGTTAGTTACTCGTTGTGACCTTTCTTGCTCTGATTACGTGGAAGGCGAGTGCCGCTTCGCAGGCTATCAATATTGCTGTAAAGAACTCGCCACTTCACAGGCTATCAATGTTGCTGTGAAGACCATACTTTGTTGCATGTGCTGCGATTGCGTACGCACGAGTATTTGCATTTTCGTAGAACAGCTTTTGATTGTACATAACACCGCAATTTTTCTGCGAATAAATGGACACCCACTTTACATGCAAGACTACTTTGCGGCTTCTTTCGTGCAAAGCTGAAAAAATGGATGCCGTCAACTTGTAGCGTGATCACCATTTTCTAGATGAGCTGGTTCTGGAAACCAAGTGCCTCTGTTAGTTTTTAAGGTAACTTTTTCATTTTCATCACCTTAGCACATTACAATATAAATAACATAAAAACTGAAAAAGCACTCTGCATGGCATGTTTGACGAGCATGCGACTGGGTAATTATTGGCGTTCATGTGATGAAGCCATGGTCATCTAGCAGTTTTAATTTATAACATTTATGTTGTAATCTTTACAGGTAAGAGCCATAGTTATTCGAGAGGAGGTGCTCTATATGATCACAGAGGAGGTGCTCTATACGATCAACCATACGATCACATTTCATCACATGCTAACAGATTAGGGGTTTTATTTTTTCTCTGGAATAGTTTATATAACACCAAGTGTTTTACGCAACTTACACACTGAATAAATCCAAAGCGTTTCCAATATGCGTCAGTGCGGCCAGCGTGCGCAGTGTCCTTCATGTGACGTCTATTCCCGTGTCTTATAGTATGACACTTTTCGCCAAGTGTTTACCTTGTTGGCGGTCTTTTGAAGAAATTAAAAATTACCACGCAACTAAAAATTTTCGATAGGAAAAGTCGTTGAAGTGATATACAGAATTTCAGGCAAGTTTGAAAAAATAAATTAGAACGATCAGTACTATAGCGCTCAAGGGCTTAAAGTATTGCATTGAAAGCACTTGACGCAACTTCTATAGAAGCCCATGGATTCTGTAAGCTCGTTGCCACCGTGGATCTCTACGTGAGAAAGAAGCAACAGCCAAAAAATAAAAATAAAGTATGACGTCAAAATCGGCAGCGGTAGCAATGTCGCGCATTTGCCCTTCTTAATTACTGACCTGATGCGTGCCTTTAATACTACGCAATACTACCTTGTGCCTCGCTCATTGCATGCGGGACAGAAAAAAGGAACAAAAAACAAGATTGAGGAAGCACAGTGTTTCTATTAGCCAAATGACGTACTTGCAATATGCACAAGAAACTTCGCAGAGGCATTTGTAAGAGTGAGTGAGGGACAATTTTTATTCATCGAGGAAGTGAGGGATGAGGGAGGCTAAGCCAAGTAGACTGCCACGCCGTGCCTCGCGATCACGTCTTACACTAGTTCCAGCACCCGTGTTTGGAAGTCCCTGTCGGTGTCACAAAGAAGAACCTCTCATTGTTTCCTGGTAGGGGGTGAGTGGAAGAAGTCGGGGGGGGGGGGAGGGAGAATCGTCTAATCAACCCCAGAGAATGTGGTTCAGTGAGGCCGTTCAACCGCTGAGGCAGCAGCGTGGATCGGTGTCTGGATAGATGTAGGGGAATACGAGAGGGCACTGAAAGTTGTAGGTCTGTAGGCGACGCCAGGTGCCCGCTTGGGAATATTGACGGGGGGAGGGGGGACAGGATAGGTGTATCACTCGAGGCGATAGTGCTGGTATAGCACTCTGAAACGTCGTTCCGAAAACACAGCGCGGTTTATTAATGCATCTCCGCCATTGCTCCAACTACTTCTTCTTTTCTCCTCAGCAGACTACCCACTACTAGTTTATGTCCCAAGTGTATCGGGCCGGAAGAAAAAGAAAAGTATGCCAAAGATAGGCCCCCGCCTGCAGACAAGTGGCCGTATTTCTTTCACTGCATTATCGAAATGATCCGATTCCACAAGTAACAGCGCTAAAATATCTTGGTATTGTTTACGTGGACTATTTCAATTGGCAGCAACAAATAGAATCAAACACCCGTAAAGCAGAAAGCGCCGTAGGATTGCTCCGCCAGTTTAGCAATAAGAAGTCAGGGATGCGCAGGGATACGTTACTTATGATATACAAACTTTACGTACGCCCAATTCTGGAGTTTGGCTGCGTTCTGTTTTCTGAAAGTGCTAAGTACAAATTAAGACCTCTTATATTGCTAGAAAGGCAAGCTCTGCGGCTGTGTCTCGGGCTACCTAGGTGTGTCGCGAATAGCATGCTTTATTTGGAAGCTAGAATCATTCCACTTGATGCTAGATTTCGACAGCTTATTGTGCAAACATTTTTAAAACTTTACGATGCGCCCCTCTTCTGGTCACAGACAGTTTTCATCAAACATCCAGTTTCTTTCTTTCAGCGCCCGTGGTTTCGTTATCAAAGACCCCAAGTCATTTTCGTCGAGTCTCTGTTATCAAATCTTCACGTTTCCCTCCGGCATTTAACCCCCCCAAACCCAATGCTCAGTGCCAATTGACTTATTTTCGATGATATTTTTCCGAAAAATGCCAAGTTACTTCCGAAGCATGTTCTGGAGGGCCTCCTTCAAGACCATCTCAGTCATTTTCCTAAATACGTAGTAATTTCGACGGACGTAACGCAAAATCTTCAGAAGGCTGGAGTAGGTATTTTTTCTTATCAGCTTAATTGGTCTTTTGCGCTCCAATTGCCTGACTTCACACCAATTTATCTCGCAGAATTCCTGGCTATTGCATTGGATCTTCGAAAACTAAATTATCAGCAATCAAAAGCTATTATTATTTCGGATGCTTTGTCGGTATGTACACATCTCACGTCCACAAAGAAGTCTCCTCTTCTCAGGATATTTTGGTCTCTCGTACCGCATAGCCTATCAGAAGTTCGGTTTATTTGGGTTCCGGGCATGCTGGAATTGAACTAAATGAAATTGCTGATTCGCTCGCTTCGGCATCTTTAAATTTCCCGGTGTTGCTAGTAGCTCCACAGTTTCTTTTTGTTACTGCCGAACGATTCAAACGCCTGTTAATCTTAAAAATCAACGAAACGTCGCTTCTACAATCTGAAGAATTTCGGCACTTGCCACTCACATGGAACACCGCAAAATGCCTTTCCCGTCAATGTGAGGTAACCCTCACAAGCTTTCGCTGTAGAGTTCCTCTGTTAAATTTTATTTCAACAAATCAGGATTTTCAATAAATAACCTATCTGTAGTTTGCAATGAACCGAAAACAATAGATCACTTTCTTCTCACATGCAGCCGCTTCGCCTCACTGCGCCGAATAATTCTTGAAAGACCGATAGGTATGCTCGGATTGCCAGTCAATACATCCACCCTATTATCGTTTGGAGCCAGTCAGTTGGGTGTGGGCCACAGTGCTATTCTGTCAACGCTACATAAATTCATTCAGGCAACCGGAAGGATACGCTGCTAGGGGTACTGCCAGATATATCCAATTCTTTCTCCCCCTTCCTCATTCTTGTTAATTCGTTTTATATATTCTGGTTTATCGCACTATTCTGCAATTTTTCGCGTTTTTTCAAAGGAACATTATTATTGTTCCTATCTAATTTCTCTGTATTTTTTAGCAAGCATTGTAAAAAATGATCTATTATGAGGTACAGTGTGGCCAATCCCCCAAATAGGTATGAGCCAAGATCTCCCAGGAGACAACCCAAGACAAGACAAGTGGCCGTGGGCACTCGAAGAAAAAAAATGATCAGACGGAGCTCATCAGAACCGGTGCCAGCGTGATCCTTTCAGTGCTGACTGTGTCTTCATGCCCATTACGCAGGATTGTAAAATGATGTTCAGAACGCTTGATGACTGGGAAAGGTCCGTCATAGCGCAGCTGAAGAGCACGGCGAGACGCATCGACACGAACAAAAACGTGTGAAGATGTCTGTAGGTTTTCCGGCAGAAAAACGTCGTTCTTAGTGTGAGCTGAAGTTGGTGATGGGCGCAAGTTTTGCATGAAGATCCGCAGACGCTGGACGAGAGAAGATGGTTCCGAAACACTCTGCACAGTAACAGGGCTGACGAGGTCACCAGGCAAACGGAATATGCAGCCATAAATCATCTCGGCTACAGAGCAGGCAAGTTTTGGCCGAGGTGTTGAGCGCAGGCCGGGAAGCACGATGGGGAGGTGTGATACCCAATCTTCGGTGTGAGGCTGCGAGGTGAGTGCGGCTTTTAGATGACGGTGGAGTCTCCCCACTAAACCAGTTGATTGCTGGATGATACGCAGTTGTGCGAATACGCGCACAACCCAGTAGAGATGTGACAGAGGTGAAAAGCGCTGACTCAAACTGTCTGCCTCAGTCAGTAGTCACCGTTGATGGTACACCGAAACGGCTAATCCAGGTAACAAGAAAGGTACGAGCAACTGTTTCTGCCGTGATGTCAGGCATTGGAGCTGCTTCAGGCCACCTAGTGTACCTGTCAATACACGTAAGCAAATACGTATTTCCCTGATATGGAGGTAATGGCCCGACAATGTCCAAATGAATGGTGTCGAAACGTGCATCAGGGAGAGGGAATTTTCCCATGGAGGCTTGGTGTGCCGTTGCACATTGACACGCTGACATGATCTGCAAGTGCGAACCCAGTCACAAATGTTAGCGTGTATGCGCAGCCAGAAATAGCGTTCAGTGATCAGATATTGCGTAGCTCTTACGCATGGATGGCAGATGAAGTGGAGGGTGTCAAATACGGCACGACGAAGCTGTGAAGGAACATAGATACGAGTGCAGTTGTGTGAAACATCGCACCAGAGCGTAACGTCGTCGTCGGGAAAGTTGACTTGTTCCAGTCGGAGAGAAGTAGACGATCGGAGTCGTGGAAGCTCATCGTCTAATGTCTGTGCCTCCGCGAGTGAGGACAATGAAAGGTCGGTGGTGCCTGTCATGGCATTGATGGTAGTACAACTGAGAGCATCCGCTGCACTGTTAAAGCTGCCTTTTACATAACGTATGTCTGTGGTGAATTCGGCAATGAAAGCAAGGTGTCGAAGTTCTCTAGGAGTTTGCGTGGCACTGCAGGAACGTAAAGCCGAAACAAGGGGCTTGTGGTCGGTAAGAATGGCAAATTGTTGCCCTTCAAGGAAGTACCTGAAACGCTTAACCGCAAGGTAGGCCGCGAGGAGCTCCCGTCCGAAAGTGCTATATCGGCGCTCAGTGTCGCGTAACTTGCGGGAAAAGAAGGAAATTTGAGCCCATGCACTATTGATCCATTGATGAAGAGCGGCCCCAACTGCTTCTGAAGAAGCGTCCACCATGAGGCTAGTGGAAGCAGTTGGTGAAGGATGGTGCAGGAGGGTGGCCTGGGTGAGCTTGATCTTAACGGCGGCAAAAGCTTGATCCGCCACCGTGTCCCAGGGAAGTGCGGCTGACTCGGCTTCCGAAGTCGAGAGTAGTGCTTCCAGAGGCTGAAGCAGTGTAGAGCATGTAGGGATGAAGCGGCGGTAAAAATTGACGAGTCCGAGAAAACGTCGTATACTGCGTATGGACGTGGGAGGCGGGTACTCGAGAATAGCTTGAACCTTGTCAGGTAGAGGAGTGATGCCATCTTTAGTGATCTGATGTCCGAGGAAGGCTATCTCCGAGGCTCCAAACTGACACTTTTATACATTGATGACAAGGTCGTAATCAAGCAGTCGAGTGAAAAGCTGACGTAGACGTGCCTTGTGCGTTTCAGCATCCTTGCTGGCAACGAGAAGATCGTCGATATAGGCGAAACAAAACGGCAAGCCTCTTGTGACTTCGTCTATGAAACGCTTAAATGTCTGAGCTGCATTTCTCAAACCGAAAGGCATTCGTAAATACTCGTAGAGCCCAAATGGGGTAATTATTGCAGTTTTGGAAATGTCAGAAGGCTCAACAGGGATCTGGGGATAAGCTTTCACAAGATCAATCTTCGAGTGGAAGATTGATCTTCCACTCGAATAAATAAATAAATATATACATAAATAAATAAATGAACTTGTTGATAATGTGGGTAAAAGGCAGAAGGTCGAACTCGTTCTGGCTGCTCGTGAAACATTTATGACCTTCACAGAGCCCCTGGCGCAGAACCAAATTTGAGAACCCATGCTCTGGATTAATAACACATTGTGAAAATTGCAACATTATTCTGATCTAATTAGAGATTCAAGAGAAATAGCAGGTACAAAATAAATAACATGGCATTTATTACTAACGCACCGGGCATTGGCGACAGTAAGGGAGTCCTTTAAGCAACTTCACCAAAAGTGTTGAAAATACAAGGTCAACTGTGACAGCTGTGGCTGTATGGCAGTCGAACGTGATAAGTGCGAAATACACTTGACTACCCACATTCTTGCAAGTGCCATTAAAATGCGCCGTACTCGCCAGCGATAATCGCCATGAGCAGGTTTTGCATTGCTGAAACTTTCACTTGAGCTGGGACACTGCTCCGTGGTAGACGTGATTGGCAAACATATCAAGCTATTAATAAGCGATACACAACCAGCGTGAGGAGGCAGCCTTCGCGCTTTATCTATGTAGATGTATGCATACATGCTGAGAAACGCAACCTTCAGTATTATTAAAATGTATTCAAAACGGGAATATTCCAGAATCAAGATGAGTGTAATTGTGTCACCAGAAAGGACAAAATAATATATATATATATTATAAAGGAGATTTATTAAGCAGAAAGGTTGACGCTTGAAAGGCTTGGAAGGCGATGCACCAGCCACAATTTCCGAGCTCGAGCCGCTGCTGCACACTCGATGCTGCTGCCTCTGCGCCGGAGTACTTCCTCTTCTTTACAATGGCCCCACGGAGAAAAAAGGAGCCATCCTGGCGACTTAGTCCCGGGCAGGCGGCGTTGAACCGTGGTACTGCTTGAGCCTCTGGACGTGTACAACCTCGCGCTTGCGACGTCGCAAGTCTGTTGGTGGCGTAATAGGCTCAATGAGGTAGTTTACTGGCGAAGTTTGTTCGACAATACGATATGGCCCATCGTACTTTGGCATAAGTTTGGAAGAGAGCCGAGGTGTGCGATGCGGCACTGACAGCCATACAAGAGAACCCGGAAGAAAAACGGGAGTTGAGGTCTGGGCATCATAAATTGCTTTTTGCCTGTTTTGGTCATCGCAGGTAAAGCGACGAGCTAACTGGCGGCATTCTTCTGCGTGTCTGGCGGCGTCCAAGATCGGTAGGCACTCGGACGCGTCTGGTCGATAGGGCAAAATGGTGTCAATGGTGTGGGAGGGTGACGGCCGTAGAGGAGGTAAAAAGGGGAGAAGCCTGTTGTCGCTTGCGTTGCCGTATTGTAGGCGTATGTAATGAATGGGAGAACTAAGTCCCAGTTAGAGTGGTCAGGCGTCACATACATATATAGCATGTCACCGAGAGTACGATTAAAGCGCTCGGTAGCCCCATTGGTTTGTGGGTGGTAAGCGGTACATGTGCGATGTACAATAGCACACTCAGCGAGCAATTTTTCAATGACCTCGGACAAGAAGGCGCGGCCGCGGTCACTGAGGAGTTCTTGAGGGCCTCCATGACGCAACACAAAATGACGCAGTAGGAAAGTGGCAACCTCCTGTGCTGTAGCCGTTTTAAGAGCAGCGGTCTCAGCATAGCGCGTTAGGTGGTCGATAGCAACTATTATCCACCTGTTGCCAGTCGGAGTGAATGGAAGTGGCCCATAAATATCTATTCCAACCCGTTCGAAGGGTCGGGAAGGGCATGGTAAAGGCTGCAGTTCACCGGCGGAGGCGTGTGGTGGAGATTTTCGGCACTGACATTCGGCACAAGAACGGACGGAGTTGCGGACGAAGGTATACATGCCACGCCAGTAGTAGCGATGTCGAAGCCTTTCGTAGGTTTTGAAGACTCCTGCGTGGCCACATTGTGGGTCAGCGTGAAAAGAGGAACAAATCTGCGACCTCAGGGTTCGTGGAACGACGAGCAGCCACTTGCGTCCCTCTGCTGCGTAGTTACGTCGATAGAGAAGCGTGTCACGTATCGAGAAGTGTGGAACTTGGCGTCGAAGCGTTCGCGTCTTTGGGAGTTCAGAAGTGTCGGAGAGATAATTGAGGAGAGACGCAGTCCACGGGTCATTGCGTTCTGTAATAAGGGCTGCAGCGCTCGTGTTGTCCTCTTTTGCCTTCCGTACCTCGACTTTGTCTGTTTCTTCTAGCACATTCGTGCTCGCGCTGCAGCCCTTATTACTATGATTTCAAACCAACTAGCTCAAATCGCCATTCTTCGTCATTGCGTTGTTCGATAGCAATGGTGTCAAAGTCAAGCGATGACAATGTGGAATCGCAAGCGGAGTCAGCTGTGGCATTCTGGGACAGGGGGGAACGGGAAAGGGCGTCGGCGTCAGCATGCTTCCGTCCTGACCGATAAACCACGTGTATGTCGTAATCTTGAATTTTCAACGCCCAGCGAGCGAGGCGGCCAGATGGGTCTTTTAACGTCGAAAGCCAGCACAGCGCGTAGTGGTCGGTCACGACGTCAAAAAAACGACCATATAGATATGGGCGAAACTTTCCAAGGGCCCACACAATGGCCAAGCACTCCTTTTCTGTGACGCTGTAGTTGCTCTCAGCCTTGGTAATGCTGTGCGAGCACAGCACCCAGGCCTACACCACTGGCGTCGGTGTGGATTTCAGTTGGGGCTTCAGGATCGAAATGGCGTAGAATGGGTGGCGTCGTAAGAAGCCATCGCAGGGTGGTGAAAGCCTCGTCGCAGGCAGGGGACCACGATAAGAGGTCTTTACAGCTGCTGAGAAGTTGCGTGAGAGGTGATATAATAGACGCGAAGTTTCGGACAAATCGCCGGAAATACGAACACAAGCCGATGAAACTTCGAAGTTCTTTGATGGTGGCAGGTTTAGGAAACGCCGTAACAGCTCGCAATTTCTCGGGATCCGGGAGGATGCCTTCCTTGGAAACAACGTGGCCCAAAATGTTCAGTTGACGCATGGCAAATCGACATTTTTTTAGGTTTAATTGCAAACCGGCGTTAGTTAAGCAAGTAAGGACGTGCTGAAGCCGACGTAAGTGTGTGTCAAAGTTAGGGGCGATGACCACGATATCATCGAGGTAACACAAGCATATCTTCCATTTTAGTCCACGCAGGATGTTGTCCATCATTCGTTCGAACGTTGCAGGTGCATTGCAAAGTCCGAAGGGCATGACGGTGAATTCATATAAGCCGTCTGGCGTGACAAAAGCGGTTTTGGGGCGATCGGCCTCCGCCATAGGCACCTGCCAGTAGCCTGACCGCAAGTATAACGAGGAAAAGAACTCGGCACCCTGCAAACTGTCCAAAGCATCGTCAATGCGCGGCAGTGGATAGACATCCTTCAGCGTGATCTTGTTCAATCGCCGGAAATCGACACAGAAACGAATAGAACCGTCTTTCTTTTTGACGAGAACCACCGGAGACGCCCATAGGCTCTGTGAAGGTCGAATGACGCCTCTGCGAAGCATGTCGTCTACTTGGTCAGCAATGACGCGGCGTTCTGTAGCGGACACGCGATATGGTCGTTGTCGCAGCGGTGAGTGGGACCCAGTGTCAATGTGGTGTTTTACTGCTAAGGCACGGCCGAGAGATGTTTGTTCAACGTCGAAAGAGTGGCGGTAGCTCTCAAGAATGGTGAGGAGTTGTGAACGCTGCGAAGATGTCAAATCTGCAGCGATGAATGGTTGAAATATGTTTGCCGACGTTGAGTCAGGCGCTGAGACGACAGCCAGTTTACAGACAGAGGTAGAAGGCACCTCATCGGGGACGGATATAATTCTAGAAGAACTGATTGTCTCGACGTGGCCAAGGCACTCGTGACAAAGTAGGGATAAAGACGACGACTCATGATTATAAATTGGCATTGTGGTTGACCCTTCTACAAGATCGAGAGCAGCAAAAGGCAGGGGGAGGGCTCTTCGGGCGACGAATATTGGAGATGGTGTGAAGAAGACCGTGCCGTCGGATATGGCGCTGCATGAAACTGGCACGAACGCAAAGAGCATGGAGGGATGTAGGTGTCATCGCTAACGACAAGTTTAGCGGCAAACTGGGTGTCGACGGACGCTTGGTCATCCAGTGAGCAAAATTCGACCTCAGCCCTAGCACAGTCGATTACGGCGTTATGACGCGACAAAAAGTCCCATCCCAAAATAATATCATGGGAGCATGATGAAAGAACCACGAACTCTATCGTATACAGAACGTCCTGAATTGTCACGCGGGCTGTACATACTGCGGTCGGTTGAACAGGTTGAGCACTGGATGTGCGAAGCGATAATCCGGAGAAAGGCGTCGTAACCTTACGAATTGAGCGACAAAATCTAGCATCTATAACCGAAACAGCTGCACCGGTATCTACAAGAGCGACAGTAGGGATATTTTCGACGAACAGATCAATAACATTGGTAGGTGACAAATGAGGACTTGGGCAAACCGAAACTTGCGCAGTTCTTGCCTCAGGAACTGCGTCGTCTAGTTTTCCTCCTCGTTAGGTGCGGGCCGTCGACGCATAGGAGAAGGCGAGCGGCGGCGTGGAGAGGGCGAGCGAAGACGTCCCGGCCGAGGGCGGGGGTCGTCCTGGTAGCGGGCTGGCATTGGAGTGGAGGAACCGTATCGCGCATTGGAGTCAAGCGGGAAGAAAGGCTCACGGTGGTTTTCATTGGTGATATGCGTCCGGCGGCGGCAATACCTTGCGACGTGTCCGGGGTATCGACAAGCGTAACATATCGGGCGATTATCGAGGGTGCGCCACGGGTTGGCGGTGTTAGTGCTGGTCCAGTGAACTGGAGCTGGGGGATAGCTCGCGCGAGGCTGGAACGGAGGCGCAGGCGCCTTGCGAGTTGGCATGGCTGCAGCCGCGGCGTAGGTGAGAGGAGCAGCCACAAGATTAGGCTCGCGAGCAGCTGGTAAGGCCTCGGCGACCTCTCCTTGAATGACGTCACGTAGAGACGATGGTAAAGTTGTGGTAGCTTCTGGTGTGAAAGGCACCAAGGAAAGCTGTCGTGCAACTTCTTCGCGGACAAATGCTTTTATTTCGGCTATTAGTGACGCGTGGTCATGACCACTGATCACACTAGACAGCGATGCCAAATCGTGCGCTAGAGGACGTCTTGTCAGAGCTCGCTGCTTCCGCAATTCATCGTAGCTTTGGCAGAGGCTAATTAGGTCGTTAACAGTGGTCGGGCTTTTCGCCAAGAGCATTTGAAAAGCGTCGTCGTCAATCCCTTTGAGGATGTGCTTACATTTTTCAGCTTCCGTCATTTTGGCGTTCACGCGTCTGCACAAATCGACGACGTCCTCTATGTAACTTGTGAAGGTTTCACCCGTTTATTGTGCGCGTGTGCGTAAACGTTGCTCGGCACGAAGTTTTCGGACGGCAGGTCGATCGAAGACTGCTACAATCGACGTTTTAAATTGCGGCCACGTTCGGACGTCTGCCTGGTGGTTTGTGAGCCAAAGGCTGGCTACACCCGCGAGATAGAATGAAACGCGTGTCAACTTGTCCGCGTCCGTCCATCTGTTTAAAGCGCTCACCCGTTCGAAAGTCGAGAGCCACTCTTCAACGTCGTTATCATCTGTTCCACTGAAGATTGGAGGCTCCCGCTGAGGAACACTGCCTGGACAGGTGGCCGGAAGAGATGGAAGCGTCTGCTGATCGGCGTCCGGCATACCAGAAGGTAGCCGTCGAGAACGGAGTTCCAGGATGGTAGCGGGAAGGTGTAAGGGACGGTACCCGGCACGGCTCCACCAATTATAAAGGAGATTTATTAAGCAGAAAGGTTGACGCTTTGAAGGATTGGAAGGCGATGCACCAGCCACAATTTCCAAGCTCGAGCCGCTGCTACACACTCGATGCTGCTGCCTCTGCGCCGGAGTACTTCCTCTTCTTTACAATATATATATATTGTCATGACGCAGACACAGCAGGAGTTCGATATAGAAGAGCTCACTTTAATTAAAAATGAAAGGCGCTCGGAAAGAGGACCGGGCAAGAGCTTCGTCTTCCTCTCTGGCTGTGCGAGCTCTCCTCTGCAGGTTGAATGCGGCATTTGCCTCCCTCCAGGAAGAGCATCGACCCGATGCTCGGCTACAGAATACGCGGTGTATCTATAGTTGACGTATTACGCAACTGCGTCACTGCAATATAGCTTCATCCGCACAACGTGTACGATTTCAGATTTTGAGCTCGCGAGGAACTGTCAGGAATGACCTCATAATTCACGTCACTAAGGCGCCGTATAACATTGTAGGGACCAAAGTACTTCTTCAGTACCTTTTCACAAAGGCCGCGTCGGCGAATAGGGCTCCAGACCCACACTTTCTCGCCTGGTTGATAAGTGACGTATCGGTGTCGCAGGTTATAACGTTGTGCGTCGTAACTCTGCTGTCTGGCGATTCGCACGCGTGCTAGCTGCCGTGCCTCTTCAGCTCGTTGGGTAAAGGCTTGAACATCCGTATCTGTATCCTCGCAGTCGTGCAGCAGCATGGCATCAAGCACTGTCGTCACTTCACGGCCATAAAGAAGACTAAATGGCGTGCTCCGTGTAGTTTCCTGCTGCGCCGTATTATAGGCAAACGTCACGTATGGTAGAACGTCGTCCCAATTTTTATGATCCACGTCGATGTACATACTAAGCATATCAGCAATTGTCTTGTTGAGGCGTTCTGTTAAGCCGTTGGTTTGTGGGTGGTAGGAGGTAGTTTTTCGATGCGCTGTTCCACTCAACTCAAGCACTGACTTGAAGAGCATAGCCGTGAAAGCGGTACCTCTGTCCGTTATTATAATTCTAGGAGCGCCATGCCTCAGAACGATATTTTCAATGAAAAATCGTGCCGCTTCTACTGCAGTTCCACTTGATAAAGCCTTTGTTTCTGCGTAGCGAGTAAGATAGTCCGTAGCGACAATTACCCACCTATTTCCAGTATGCGAAGTCGGAAATGGTCCAAGGAGATCCATTCCGATTTGTGCAAAAGGCATGGTGGGCACTTGAACTGGTTGCAACAATCCGGCTGGTTTTAAAGGTGGCGATTTTCGTCGTTGACAATCGAGGCACGTGCGGACGTAATGCTTTACAGTGCCTGGAAGCTTCGGCCAGTAGTACTTTTGTTGGATTCTGGCCAATGTGCGCGTGTATCCGAGGTGGGCGGAAGTTGGCTCATCGTGGCAAGTGCTCAGGATCTCATCGCGAATGGATGTCGGGACGACAAGTAAGTGGGCATTTCCGCTGGGGGCAAAGTTCTTCTTGTATAGGACACCACTGCGCAAGAAGAATGATGGCAGGCTCCTTGCAAATATCTTGGGAACGCTTGTAGACTGGCCGTTAAGAAAATTAATAAGAGGGAGCAACTCACTGTCTTCTTTCTGCATAGACGAAATGGTGACCATGTCGACCACTCCTAAAAATGCCATGTCATCATCTTCTGAGATATCATCTTGCTTTATAGGCGACCTGGATAAGCAATCAGCATCAGAGTGCTGTCGTCCCGACTTATAGACAACCGTCATATCGAATTCTTGTAGGCGTAAGCTCCAGCGCGCTAGCCGACCGGATGGGTCCTTCAAGTTGGTCAGCCAGCAAAGAGAGTGGTGGTCGCTGACTACGTGGAAGGGGCGGCCGTAGAGGTATGGGCGAAACTTCAGAACTGCCCATACTACAGCAAGACATTCCTTTTCCGTTGTGGAATAATGGGACTCGGCACGGGAAAGCGTCCTACTTGCATATGCAATCACTCTCTCGGCTGAGTCTTGCCACTGGACGAGTACAGCGCCTAAACCTACGTTGCTGGCATCAGTGTGGATCATGGTTGGAGCATTCTCGTCAAAGTGAGCAAGCACAAGGGGTGTCTGCAGGCGCTGTCGTAGACCATCAAATGCTGCTTGTTCCTCTTCGCCCCATAAAAATGGAACATCGTCTCTCGTTATGCGTGTTAAGGGCGACGCTATGTGCGAGAAATTGGCGATAAATCTGCGGTAGTAGGCGCAAAGGCCAAGAAAACGTCTTACGGCCTTCTTTTCTGTTGGCACCGGAAATTTTCGGACGGCGTCGATCTTGTCGGGGTCCGGACGAACACCTTCATGGCTCACCACATGTCCTAAGAATCGGAGTTCCTTGAAACCGAAATGACATTTCTCAGGTTTCAGCGATTAGCCAGCGGACCGTATTGCTCGAAATACTAATAGCAGCCGTCTTAGATGTTCCTCGAATGTTGGTGAGAAAACAATGACGTCATCGAGGTATACCAGACACGTCTGCCACTTAAGGCCTGATAGTACGGTATCCATCAGTCTCTGAAATGTTGCTGGGGCTGAGCACAATCCGAAGGGCAAGACTTTAAACTCGTAAAGCCCGTCAGGCGTAACAAAAGCAGTCTTTTCTCTGTCCCGCTCATCGACCTCGATTTGCCAATAACCGCTTTTCAGGTCCATCGACGAGAAGAAGTGTGCATGCCTCAGCCTGTCAAGTGAATCGTGAATACGCGGTAGTGGATATACGTCTTTCTTTGTCACGCGGTTCAGCTTGCGGTAGTCCACACAGAAGCGTAAGCTGCCGTCTTTCTTCTTAACTAGCACTACCGGTGATGCCCAAGGGCTTTTTTACAGCTGAATGATGTCATCATTGAGCATTTTCTGGACTTGTTCTTGGATTGCTTCGCGTTCTTTCGGTGCCACGCGGTATGGGTTTTGTCGAATTGGTCTTGCCGTCTCTTCCGTTATAATTCGGTGCTTTGTCAGTGGCGTTTGATTTACCCTCGAGGTCGACGAAAAACAATCTTCAAACTGGCCGAGAATATCTAGAAGACTCTGCCTCTGCGCTGGCGATAAATCTGTGCTTACGTCGACAGGCAGTGGTGTTGAAGCGGCCGGTGTCTCTGCCTGTTGTAATGCGAAGCACTCGCGGAATTCTACAATTTCTTCGAAGTATGCAACTGTGGTACCCTCTGCAATGTGTCGACGCTCGTTGCTGAAGTTTGTTAACAGGACCTCTGCTTGCCCAGACACTACACTGACGAGACTTCTGGCAATAGCGATTCCTCGAGAGAGTAAAAGCGTCGATATTTGTTCCGCGACACCTTCTCCACTATGCTGCGTGTTACACGTGACAGAGACGAGGCGGCATGACAACGGTGGCATGGTCACGTCGTCAATCACGCGCATGGGCTTGCGCTGCAGCACTGCACTATGGTCCGCTGAGAAGGTCAGTACACCGTCTGGTATATTTATAATGGCACCGTACTCCCGCAGGAAATCCATACCCAAGATGGCCTGTTTACAACACTCAGCAAGAATAACGAAGGTTGCCACGAATGATGAATCCCCAATCTTGATTCGTGCGGTGCACTTTCCGGTAGGTGTCAGCAGCTGGCCTCCGGCTCCTCTAATTTGCGGCCCCGTCCATTCCATTTATACCTTCTTGAGTTGGTCGGCCAGATTCGCACTCATTATTGAAAAGTCCGCACCAGTGTTGACCAGTGCGGTCACGTCGTGACCGTCAATTGAAAGTGTAATGTCGGCGGTGACAATCTCGTCTTTCGTCGGTTCATTCGAAATGTGCGGCACTTCATGCGGTGGTAATGGGGGATTTTCAAATCTTCGGCAATTCGCAACCTTCCCCCCTAAAGTCGCTGCTTTTAGTTTCCCCGGCGTGGACTGCGAGACCTTCCTCTCGCCATGTCCGTAGTGCTACCCCTATTAGATTGGGGAAAATGACCTGGGGAGGGTGAGCGTGACCGGAACCCAGGAGAAACGTCTCGCGGGATTGTCGCGCTCGTCTCAACGTTGCGTCTTCCGTCGAAATAGCGCCGAGGGGTAGTGGACGGAAATCCTTGACACCCGGCAACGCGATGAGGACAATACCGCACGATGTGGCCTGCTTCCCCACAATGGAAGCACAGGGGCCTGTAGTCAGGGGTACGCCATATGTCGGTTTTGCGGAGTGGGGGTCGCATCGGCGTTGACGTTTCCCTGTAGTACCAAGGCACTGTCGGCGGCTGTTGCTGGTGGTACTGTTGAGGTGGCGGCACGTTAGATCTAGGCTGTCGACGGAGAATATCTGCATACGTTGGCCTAAATATTTCAGTGTTCGGCTCGGGAAGTGAAAGCGCTTGCCTTATTTTTTGGCGAACAACTTCTGTGACCGACGCAATCGCGCAGTCATTCGGTGTGGCAGCGAGCTTCTTCACCTCTTCTTGTACAATTTCGCGTATCAGGTCACGCAAAGAACGCTCGTCAGGTGTTACGGTGGTCACGGCGGTTGCGCTGATTTGTCCGCTGTTGTTTGGACGGTCGTACTGGCGGTACCGTAGCTGTAGTGCGCGTTCTACGGCGGTCGCCTCCTTCGAAAATTCGTCGACGCTTGAAGGTGGGTTCCGTACGAGACCAGCAAACAGCTGCTCTTTAACACCACGCATGAGGTGGCTGATCTTTCTGTTCTCGGACATATCGGGATCGGCTCGATGAAAGAGACGAGCCATGTCCTCAACAAACATTGCAACATACTCGTTGGGCTTTTGTATCCGTGATTCAAGGAGTCGTTGTGCCTGCTCCCGCCTTTCGGTGTTTGCAAAGGTGTCCAGGAACTTCCGCCGGAACTCGTCCCACGTTGACCACACGCGATTTGTGAACCACGTGCGAGCCCCGTCTTGAAGAGGGAAATACACGTACCCCAACTTCTGTGCGGCGTTCCAACCGTTAACGTTGGCTGTGCACTCGAACTCCTCCAGCCAGTCATCTGCGTCCTCATATGTGTTGCCATGAAAGTCGACAGGTGTTTTAGGGGTGAAAACAGTCACCTGTGTCGTGCTTGGGCTCGTCATGGTGGGGCAACTGCTTCCCGGCGCGGTCATGTTTTCCGTCCAAGGACCGAACTCTGGGCTCAGGCCTAACAGGCGGCGGCTGGCGCGGTGAACGGGTGTTTCGACGAGCGGAAGTCTTTGTGGACTAGATTTCGGGCTGTTGGAAGGTGTCCTGGACATGTACCCAGCTCCTCCACCAGTGTCACGACGCAGACACAGCAGGAGTTCGATATAGAAGAGCTCACTTTAATTAAAAATGAAAGGCGCTCGTAAAGAGGACCGGGCAAGAGCTTCGTCTTCCTCTCTGGCTGTGCGAGCTCTCCTCTGCAGGTTCAATGCGGCAATATATATATATATATATATATATGACGTATGAACTGATGGTTGGTAGAAGCTGACAAGGAAGAAGTCACAGTAGAATAAAGATGGCGTATGAGCCAAGCCACTTCACCCAGTCATCGTAGCGTCACACAAGTCGACAGGATGAAGACCTCGCAACCACTTCATCGCCCGGCCATCTTCATCGAAGACCTCAGCGAGACGCAGTGACCGAACGCGGACCACCAAGACCACCAAGCATCATGACAGCAGCATCAGACGACCTTCCCATCCCCAAGTACACCGGAGCAGCGGACGATGGACCTGTACAGGACTGGTTCGACCTGTTCGAGTTCCACGCTACCGCTGCATCTTGGTCGGAACGGGAGATGGTTACGAACTTCAGCGACTACATCACCGGTGAGGCATTTAAATTTTACCTCACCCACATATTCGACAACGACGAGTCTTGGCAAAAAATAAAAGAAGAAATGATCGTCTGGTTTCAAGACTCCAATGAAGATTCGATTAGAACACACGCTCTCAGTGCATTCGATCTCAATCATCGCAGTCATAAGCAGCCTTCACGCGTTCGAGCACAGAGCAGAAGTTTACGATTCCCGTCAGGCGAAGTCAGTCATCTGCTCATAGAAAGACATCCCAGCAGTTTTTCTGCAAGGCCCAACCTTCCACCTGGTTTCGCATCTGCACAAATATCGCCAACGCTAACCTGTTCCATGCAATACACAAATCAAGACAATATTCAAGCACCCAATGTACTTGACTCTTCATCTTGCTTACGTAAGCCACCACCTGGTTTTGAGCCAAGTAGCTCGTCTAGTGCTCGTTACTCTCATTGCACCCCTCAAGATATCGCCGCATGCACAACAGACCACCTGAAATATCGGCCAAATAACTTGTCAAGCCTCTGCCATTCCGAAAGCGGTTGTACTTCCGGAACGCTTGGCTCAATTCTCCCGCAAAGAAACGAACCTACGGAATTGGAACCACGTCAAGCGATGTTTGCAGCGATGTCATTCTCAGAAACCGGACCAACCGAAAATGGAAACATTACGGAGTCACCATTCAATACGAGTCTCGCCGATAAAAACGAAAATGTATCTACTGCTTTTCTTGACAGAAATCATGCTTGCATCCCACTCGTAAAGAATGCTGGCAATACCGACAGCGTCCCCTTATTCAACGACGATGACCAACCACAATTTTCTCAGAGCCATCACCAAACCAAGAAAATACGACGACGAACGAAATTTTCAACGGAAGCACACTCACGACTTGAACAACTTAAAAAATTAAGGACTTTGATCCAAGGGTCATTTCAAGAAGTAGGACGTTTCCGGATGAAGGAACATCGCCACAGACGCTCTCTGCGTCTGCGGTTACACAGACAACACCACGGAAAACGCTCAGAAAGACGCGGAAGCACTTCTTGCACGCCGCCAGCACACAGGCATCTAGCCGTCACAACCTCTCAAGAAGCACGCATTCTAGATACAATGCGTCTGTCGCAGCCACGACTCGAAATCCGACGCATTAGACATCCAACCTTCCAACGCTACAAGGACTCCCAGCCTTGTTCCTTTTTCAATACTAACCAGGTTGTGCCATCATCATTTTTAGCGCTGAAGGCATGGTTATGCTCACCAGAACGCAACAGCCAACCTCGCCCACCTGAGGTCTCCTAGATATCACCGGACTGCCTTTCCTGTGAACATTTTGTGCAAGTGCATGGAACCGCCGTGTGGCATGGAACTACTGCATTTTCTGGCATTATTTTTTATTATAAGACTCCATTTGTTCATGCTTTCTAGATTGTAGCTCGCGCATTCTTTCAGAGGGAGGGGGAATCGTGTGACGTATGAACTGATGGTTGGTAGAAGCTGACAAGGAAGAAGTCACAGTAGAATAAAGATGGCGTATGAGCCAAGCCACGTCACCCAGTCATCGTAGCGTCACATACATATATATATATATATATATATATATATATATATATATATATATATATATATATATATATATATATATATATATATATATATATCTTATATAGTGGGAGTAATAATTCAATGGGCCAGTTAGTCTTCGTGAAGGTATCGGATATGGCACAACGGGAGCGTTGTCAACAAGGATAAATATATTTATTTCCCAACAGTTTCGGGAGGGGACCTCCCTTCATCAGGGGATGAGTTATATACTCATCCCCTGATGAAGGGAGGTCCCCTCCCGAAACTGTTGGGAAATAAATATATTTATCCTTGTTGACAACGCTCCCGTTGTGCCATATCCGATACCTATATATTTATATATATATATATATATATATCCAATGGAGGCGGAAATGCTGTAGGCCCGTGTGCTCAGATTTGGCTGCACGTTAGAGAACACCAGGTGGTCGAAATTTCTGAAGCCCTCCACTACGGCGTCTCTCATGCACATATCATGGTTTTGGGACGTTAAAACTCCAAATATCAATCAAATTTTCCTGCCTGGTATGAACTGTCAAAAAATTTGAACGCCACTTCTATTGATGTATACAATAAATATTATTAACAGTCACCTGCGTGATTTATCAGTGTTGCCATAATTTTTTCAAGGTCACTATTGTCCTACTTCACCCTACACCACATTTGTTTACTATCCTACGCTTTACCTTACACTTAAAAGTAGCTCAGTGTAACATCACTCTAACTATTAGAAGCTCAGAAGGGGAAGTAACGTCGACTTTTTCCCCTCAAATTCTGTAATTAGTCCCATGAGCTGCCCTACTCTCTGCTCTACCTGCCCAGAGAGCCCCTGTTCAGCACCCACTTTCTTGTTCATACGTTCTGCCGCAAGGGCTGTAACCTAGGAGTGGCGTGCCGCTAGTGGGCACCTCTTCGCTTATGTCACCTTCAGCATTTGTGGGTCATATTTTGGCCAACACAGCACTCATAGTGTGTATTTGTTATGCACAAATAAAAATATACTTCAGAAATAAATATACTAAAAGTCATTCAGATTTTTTTTTTTTGCAATAAAATGAAAGCAACTTCACAAAAGCTGTCCTACACCATGTAGGGTTCTCACATGTGTCAACAAGTGTGCAATAAAAACTTAAGCGCACCGAACAACTTGCTTCACCGGCCATCTAAGTGAAGATATAGCTACATATATGCCGGCAGTGCTCCACAGAATGAAACTATTCTTACTCCAGCACCATCAAAACAACCGTAAAGTAGCAGACGAACAGGTTATAGGTAGCGCCACCAACAATGAGCGGTTGAACGAGAGAAGGAAACACGCGCTCCCTTAAGAACCCTGCTAGTTGGGCAGGTCAAGAGTACATTAGGGCGTGGTCAGTTCACTAGCAGATCAAGAGGGTTGAAGTGCGTGTCGTGTGCAAACTTGGAGGGCTAACGAGAGAACGTATGACTCACATACTCCCTCAGGGAGAGGTGTAAAGGGACAAAAAGAGGCTTTTTTCTGCAGCCCTTGTTGAATTCACGGGTCAGCTTGCCTTTCGAAGCTGTCAGGCCGCTGCGCCCTATTGTTACGAATCTCGCCATTCTATTTCGTCAGGTGGTTGTTGCACGCGGCGGTGGACTAAGTGCTGAAAAAATGCGGTAAATGCACGTGTAAGGGCTCAGTGAAGTGATGGAAAGGCTCTTCGGGCTATTATTAAAGTATCGTCGGGCTATTGTTTTAGTACCAAAATTTGAAGCCTCCAGAGTGTGCGAAGACAATTTTCCCACAGGTACGTGTGTATTCAGGCCTAATAAAAAGCTTACGCACGAATTTGCTGCGAATTTTATATCAAGAAATAAATTGTCGCGCAGGTGCACCTAGCAAATATATTATGGGAAGAACGCGTGGGCAATATCTACCTGCAATACGAGATGAGCGCCGGCCATTGCGCCCATATATATAACAAAAAACGCGAGAGCTTCACTTAAGAGTAAGTTTGCACGAAGCGCTAGACGAGACCATTTGCGTTTATCTTGGTCGAACTGCGCGCCAGGACAGCACACAAAGAAAGGAGTGCGCTAAACAAGCGCAGCATTTCCATTATTCAGCGCCATTTACGTCTCACTCTGTTATTGATGTTCCACCGTGCCGAGCAGCTTGAGCGAGATCAGCGTTCTAATAAGCATCTAGCTTCGTCTAAGAAATGCATCTTATAGCGCGCTCAAGGCTAGAAAAAAAAAAGGTTATCTCAACGCGCTCACTAAGTGCTGCGCTTCGTGCCGATCGACCGACGATGTCGGTCTAAGCAGCGCTTCCGAAATGAACTCTTACCACACTTTCACAGTCATCCCCATCCCCTCAGATCTTTAAAAGGTGATTTTTTATGTGCACTAATGTATCTTACAATGAAAACTGTCTTCTGTATCGACTGTTCTGTGAGCCAAACTGACAGTACCCCCGAGCAGCATAAAAGCATTGCATATTGTTTAAGCGCGATAAGAAAATTTCCTTACCGTTCATGCCTTTGGAGCTTGTCATTGTCGCAGTTATGGTTAGCAAAAAAAGAACTTATCAAGCAATGAAATCGCACGGAGAGGTGCTTTTTCCAACGGAGCGGTACAAAAATTCACGCGTGCCGCTACTAACCCTCGCCGTGCGTCCAACCGGAAGCTCTCGTGTCCCACAGTTCCTTGCGATTGCGCATATTAAAGGTCAGCTATAGACCCATTCCATGTTTGTAAACACAGGTAGACTGATGTCGACATTACGAGTAAAATTATAGCGACGTCCGCACGTAACTTCCACCATTAGCGGTGAGAGCTGCGATGTGCGCCAACAAACGAAACTAAGTTGTGAGACGCGACTCACATCCAAGTGAGATGCAGTTTGTCGGCACACTGTTTTTTTTTCTTGTCGCTTGACCGAGAACACCACAAGCTCCTTTGAAAACCTAGCAGAAACTGTGGTAGGCAGAGCGTCTTTTTGCCTCCCAAGACAGCGCCACCGCATTTTCGTGACGTAAGTTCGGTGAAATTTGTCTATAGTGGACGCACGAGAATTTGTGTTTCCGTGGAACAGCTTTTGATTGTACGGAACACCGCAACTTTCCTGCGACTTTACATGCAAGACCACTTCGCGGCTTTTTTCGTGCAAAGCTTCAAGAATAGATGGTGTTACCTCGAAGTGTGATAATCATAAACATTTTTTTGGATTAGCTGACTCAGGAAACCACGTGCCTCTGTTAATTTTTCAAGGTAAGCTTTTCGTTTTCATTGCCTTGGCACATTACAATATAAATAATAAGAAAGCTGCAAAAGCACGGGGTGCGGCATGTGAATAGCATCTTTTACGAGCATGCTACGGAGTAATTATTTTTCTTCATGTGATTAAGCCGTGGTGTTCAAGCTATTTTATAATTCACACATTTTCTTTGGAATTATTGCAGGTAAGAGGCCCAGTTATTCGAAAAGAGGTGCTATACTAACCAAACGATCACGTTTTAGGAGATGCTAATAGTGTGGGTTTTTTTTTCTAGAACAGTTGACACAACACCAAATGTCATACGCAACTTACACACTGAATAAATCAAAATCGTCGGTGGTTTGCATCACTGCGCCTAGCGTGTTCAGTGTCATTCATGTGAAGTCTCTTACCGTGTCCTATAGTATGACTCTTCTCGCAAAGTGTTTATCTTGTTGACGGTGTTTTGAAGAAATGAAAAGGTACCGTGGAACTAAATTTAGAATGATGAGAACTAAAATGGAACAATATAGAATAATGAGCCTAATGACATGCGAAGGCTTAAAATATTGCATTGAGAGCAGTTCACGCAAGGTATATGTAAACTGGTAGCGTAACTTCCATAGAAGCCCATTTATTCAATAGTCGGCGGCTCGTGGCCATCATTGCCATCTACAGAAATATTGGACAACAACAACAACAAAAAACGAATGACGTCACAATTAGAATTGGTTGCGCATTTGCCCTTAATGGCGCGACATTCAGACTTTTTTTAATTGCTCACTTGTTACGTGCCTTTAATACTACGCAAGCTTATTGCGCCTTGTGCCGCGCTAATTGCATGCGGGAGAGAAAAAAAAGAAATATTGAGGAAGCACAGTTTTTTACCAGCCATATGACGTACTTGCAATTTGAACAAGAAACCTCGCAGAAGCAAATGTGGGACAACTGCTTACGAGCGCAATCGCATACTAGCTCGAAAACTTGCTCTGCCCAATTGTTGAAGACCACTGCAGCGAGAAAGCAGCTTTGAAAATATAGCTTTGGCGGCCGTAGAGTACAGCGTCTCGTTGCTTAGCTTGTCGCGTTTTAAGTCACCATAGACGAGGGCATGTCAGCCATGCGCCAGCGAAAGCAGTCGGCAGACATAGCAGTAGCTATCTACACATTCTGTGAGCTTTTCTGAGCGCTGAAATGTCACGCCAGTAAAGAGCACATAAAAAATTGGTGAACTACAGAAGGTACGCACGAAACCACCACCGAAAACTGAGCGATGCCTGGTTGACCTGGTAATGCGGCGAAAACACGAACACGCCGAACTAAACACAAGCTCTCATAGCATGATGCTGATGCTGAAAACCTCAGATGAATGGCGCTCACCCACAGAGGGGGATGGGCCAAGAACCAGGCGGCAGGATACTTAAATGAAACTAAAATGAAATGAAAGCCATTCTGAAAAATTAGATTAGAGATAATACTGCCAATAAGCAAAAATGTTTGCTGAGCAAGTGGTCAAACGATCTCTTGTTCCTGACAGACATCGCTACGAAATATAAACTAAAGATCTGAAAAAGGTTAGTGTCCCCTAGCACGGCGATCTTTTTGTTGCATTGAAGTAGTCATACACAGTGGTGCTTATACCCCTGTGGCAGTAACCAAATGATGTTGCGCCAAGGGATAAAGGTACTGGTGCATTTAATTGTGTTCCTAGAGTTTGTAAGGGGCTACTAAAAATCATTTTATCTGATGAGAGTAATGACGACAGAACAAAAAGAAATGTTCAGTTGTTTCAATTTAGTTGCAAAAAATGCACTGCGGTGACGCCTTGAATCGAGCTTTGTTAAGGTAATAATTTAGTTGTGGAACTGCACAATGCAATCTGGTATAAGTGATCTCTATTTGGCGAGATAAACACCACTGTATATTCCACTAATACCTTAAATGCTCGAAATCTTTATGTTTATCCAAATTACTTATTCACCATTGCAAACAAGCATTTCGGAACCTTTGCGCTGTCACGTAAGCCGTATCTGGCAAAAGTGGGATGGGGGGCCCACCCAGGGATACTGCTGCTAAAGAGTCCGCCATTTTGTTGAAATATAATCCGCGGTGGCCTGGTACCTATAGCAAATGCAGTTAATTTTACGTTTTTTCGGTACTAAATGCCGAAACGTTTTCATCAGCTCTGCATTTGCTGCCGCAGAAAGTGCATTACATACTGATAACGAATCGGTAATGATAACTGCTAATGATTCGCTTAAGGGCAAATTTGCGTAGGGCAAGAACAAAAGCCGATAATTACGCAATGAATACAGGGGTATAATCTGGGAGTCGAATTGAAAAGGACCAGTTCAAAGAAGGAGAGAAGATGCCAACCCCAGCCTTTTCTTTTGACACAATCTCACCAGTCGCGATGATATTGCTTATTTATAGGTGAGCTAGATAATCTGCTAACTGGTCATTTAAGTATTTATGTGCCAATTGTTTCGCGTTATGGTGAATTATATCATCAAACTGTATGCTAAGCATTGACTTTAGGTTGTGTATTGGACCAACATGTTCAATTTTTACTTTCAGTTGCTGTAGAAGCACTTGTGCAAATATTATTTGCGATGTGTGTAGTCACGACCAATGTGTTTCGAAAAACAAAGCTAGATCAGGAAGGAAAACGTAAAATGAGAGTCTTTGGTGTGAACTGCATATCTTTAAGAATGCCCACACAGTAAGAATTTGAAACCTATTTAGCAAAGAAGCTAGGTGAGCTTCCATATACAACACGTTATTTGCAACAAACTTTGGGAGACCCAGACACAAACGACACGCTTCTCTTTCCAGAAGTATTAGAGGTCTCATTTTATAAGCTGCACTTCCAGAAAATAATACACATCTGAATTCCATGATGGGCCGCACATAAAAATTGTATATCATTAGTAGCACATCTCTTCTTAAACCCGCTTTACGGTTTGCGAGCTTCCGTAGCCACCCCTGGCCCGTGTTGCCTTGGAGTACATATCAATGTGGCTTCAATGTATCAATGTGGCTGGTACATATTTAATGTGTCATTGTATAGGATGCCCAATTATTTAAGAGAATTTGCCTGCAGAATGAGCTTACTACTATGTATTAATGAGATGTTTATAGGCTGCAGGAAACAGAATGCAAGAAGCGCCCTTTTCTTCACATTCACGGCCACATGAATGTTTTTGAGCCATCTTTCTATGACATCGAGATAATTTTGTAGACTCTGGTATAGGGATTGAAGGTCGGTATTACTTGCAAAGAAAGCAATATCGTCCAAATATACATACGACTGAATATCCTTAGTTGATGGAATGAAGCTTAAGAAGATGTTAAATAAAACTGGTGACAGGACAGCCCCCTGTGGTACACAACGTGTCTGCTTCTATCTATTCGACGAGTACACACCTTTAAAGCAGTAATATTCTTTTCCTCTTAAAAACTCCGGCACCCAGGCAGTGATGTAGTAGGGAAAGTGGTGATATTCCATCTGTTTTAATAAAATTGAATGCTCAACCCTATCGTACGCTTTAGCCAAATCTAGAGTAATTAATGCACAGTATTGGCGCCGACGCCGAGCCAGTTGTATTCGGCTCTATAAATCAACATGCGCACACCATATTGAGCAACCAGATCTAAAACCAATTTGACTGGTGTTTAAGATTGCGTTATTATCAATATATTTCACTACCCGGGGATTCAAAGCTCTTTCAATTAGCTTAACCAGATTAGACGTGAGTGATATCGGCCTTAGATTGTCTAAAGCAAATCCTTTTTCCTGCATTTTAAGAAGTGGAATCACTTTACACAGCTTCTATTCCGCAGGTATCCAAGCTTTTGTCAAAGAAAAATGCACCAGAATAAGTACTTCAGTTGCAGAAATCTCGAATATTACTTTTATCGTTGCATTTGTTACCCCGTCTGGTCTAAAATCTGAAGGAGATGAGTGCCTTATTATCTTTGCGAGCTCATCTAAAGTAACCTCCTCAAAATCCTCGTCCACCATTAGGTTCACAATGTGCAGTGGTATGGTTGACATAAAGCTATCTTGGAGCCCTTTCGCAATATTTTCTACTAAATGAGAGAGTTCACGGTGGGAAAGAACGGAAGAGTCAATATTTTCAGCGGGTGGTAACATCTTTTGCTATCTTAAAAATCTGAAGGGCACTTTTTTGTTTTTAGCCCTAGAAAGATCATATTGTTTTATATTAAAGCCATCTTTTGCTGTACTTACTGTGTGTTTGAAGTCTGCTGCTGCGAATTTATAATCACACCAATTTTTTTGGACATTGGTTGACCAGCAGTTGTTTCCAATCAGCTTTCCGTTTTGTATAGCTCCTCGTGCACTCTTCAGTCCACCATGGACTAAAATAACCTCTTGTGGCCGAGTTTAATTTAAAAGTTGCGTCTTCTACTGATCTTTTTAACAGTGCACACAGACTCATAGCCTTAATACCACCTTGCATGTCCTTGCGGCGATCAAAAGTAGCCCTCAAGTCTTTTTGTAATTGTCTATAGCTGATGGATGAGCTGGCCTTTTCGGCGACAAGTATTCTCGGAAAGTTGACTACAGAACTAATAAGCAAGTGGTCACTGTTAGTAGCACAATCTAAAGTTTTCTATGAACCTATATTTAGAGATGAGCTTGAAAATGTCAAGTCAATTAATGATTTAGAGAGACCTCGGACAAAGGTAGCAGACTGCGAATTTAAACAAGATGATTTCTTCTCAATAGCTCATTCCCACAAGCGTTATCCGCCTAAATCTGTTCTGAAACTACAAGCCACATGATGTGAATTGAAGTCTCCAGTGATTAATATATCATTTCTGCAGGCAGATAACATATCGTCTAGACGGTTGTGATGTCGCCCGGCTGGGATATATGCATTTACAAATGAGAAGGGAGAACCATCGGGTAATACTATGCCTACTATCAAAATTTCACAATCAGGAGTCATACACCGATAAGAGATCTTAGCTTTGTGAATAAACTTAGATGCTATCAAGACAGCAAGTCTATCACCTCGGCTAGGTTGGTCCAATCGATATAGCAGATACGTTTTTGGTAAACCTTGTGGCCAGTTGGAAGCCAGGTTTCTTGCAGTGTTATAATATCAGGGGAAAGTTGTGAAAACAGGTATGATAGGTCTGTGGCTGCAGAAATTATAGATTTGCAATTTCACCGTAATATGGTTAGTGAACCTATTTTGATGACAGAACCGTAGTAAAAACTGCTTGGTCGAAAATGTCCTTTCGCAAAAAGTCTTTCTTAGACATGTTCTCAAAGAATTCTTTTTTGGACAGATACTTCTTAGATGTCGAATTATGGGAAGAACTTTTTGATTGGGGAGATCGGGTTCGCTTCAGAGCTTTATGAGTGTCCGTATCCATATCTGCACATGCTTCTGAATCATTCGTTAGATCGCCCTCTTCTGTTGTTTTGGAAGTCTCTGCCTCAGGAGAAACCGATTGCTGACGTGTTGTCGCACTGTCTATTTCTGTACGCTCCGATACCACTGATGTCTGAGCATCCCGATCGTTCGTATATGCTACACGAAGAACATGAAACAGATGATTCGAAACCAATTGTACCAAGCTTGTAGAAAGGTTGTTTGCAAAGCGTTCAATTGGCTTTTCCGTAGTCTTCTCTATGGCCTCTGTGATAGATGTTGCGAGAGATGCATCCATGGTCGTGGTATTACGTGCTGCAACACCTTCATATCCTTTAGATCTCTCCTGCATTTCTGCAACGGCTTCTCTCCGAGAGCACTGCTTGCATTCTACATTGTGTAATATAGCAAACACCTTTTCTTTTGCTGCACAGTCTGCAGAGTTGGCAGGGTTTGCCCCATTACATAAGCAGCACCACTCTTTCTTAGAGCTTTACTTGCGGCTGTCATGATTTTCACCACACCGACGGCATCTAAGAACTGATCGGCACCCTCTGACGTTATGTCCATATCGCCAACATTTCAAACACTGCAGGGGTTCGGGGAAAAGTGGCTCTTCCCTATAGATCAGTGGCCATGCCTCAGTTTCGGAAGGTTGGACTGTTCCTAAAAAGGTCACTATCACCGATTCCGTTGGGAATTTTATGTTGTCAAGTCTACGGATTGAGCTGTGAACTGAAATTACACCCGCCACCGACAACAAATGGAGCACTTCTGCAGGTGTCAGGCTTGTGTCTACACCGTGGACTAATCTTTTTGAGCATGCGAGGTGTGCTGGAATAAAGGCGCTTGCCGAATGCACTGTGAATTCGGAACATTGCAGGAATTCACGAATGTATTCCTGATCTGCGGAACAGCACAGGATGCCTCCGCGAGCAAACTGGCGGACCTCAGTGATCTGTGATCACTGAGGTCCACCCGTTTGCGAAGTGGCTTTTAGAAGGTCCACTTGAAACGCCTTTGAGTTCTTCATCATAATACTGCCCAGATCTGTAGGTACCAGAGCCGCAGCCACACTGCTCGCCCCTGTGCGTGACAAATAGTCTATCGGCCAATCCTTCTCGGGAGTGGAAGCTAACCAAGGGGAGTGCCCTTGGCCGGGAGAAGAAAATGACATCAAGATCAATGTCTCACTTCAGCTGAGAAAGACCGATACAGTTACCGAAAATAACGACCTCTCGAAGAGCAATAAGGATAATGCTGCCAGATACTGAGCCCGGGAAGCTTCTTCACAGTCGAGCTTCACAGTACATGTACAGAAGGTGCGCAAGACGGAGCCTGGATCATGGCCCAACAAAACCAAAGCATATTCCCTGGATACGGTTCCGAAACCATTAGCCCGTGTTTCCTGAGTGCCTGCATGTGCCCGCTGTTTCTGAAACAAAACAAAAATTAGGGCGCTCAACCACATACCAAAGTTTGAAGGTTTCTTAAGGTAATCTACAATTTTTTCCAAACAATCAAAATAAAAACTGCTGAAGATAAACATTCACTTCATTTTTTTTTGTTTTCATTATTTGTCCCGTCCTCACCTAGCAGCGCTTCAATCGTCACGCAGTTATTTATGTCTGTCGCAATAGGTTTCAGACCACTTTTCGTCCGACTTTCACGGCCATTTAGATTTACTTTAGTAAGCATATATAAGTGGGGCGCCACTTCCATACCAAAATTTAAGCGCCAGGTTTGCATCAAATGTCACCTCCGTTCCTGATCGCGCAAGAATGTTTCCATCACGCAGTAGTGGTTAAATAGCTAGTCACCTAAAGCTGTTTCATTTGAAACTCTTCAATAGTACACAGCTAGTCAATAATCTCTCTGTACTCGCTCAATACACGTTTAACCGACACAATAAAAACATTGCGTCCAACATACGTCTACAAGCAAGAAACAAAGAGTGAGTGAACACCTATTTTAAAGGTAATGAAGTCAAAGGGTAAGTTGAATCTCTGTATGTGTTTTTCTAAGGGCTGGTTGCTTCACCTGTGAAGCATGGTGTACTAATAAAATAGCCGATCGTTTTGCAACGCATTCTTCTCTCTCCCAAGTGCGGCTTCAACGAGCGCGTTTGAGTGGATTTTACTTTATCCTCTTTTCGTCTACAGTTCCATGCGGGAGCGAGATGTCAATCTCATTTTTAGATCACACACATAAGCAATGGTTTACTGCAAACCAGCCGTTCTGGCGGAAAAGCAGTCAGCATCTGCATGCATCTGATAAACAGTTAGCAAACAATTGACACTAACATGAATTGCTTGTGAATATTTCTTGACGTCCTTCTCCGTATCAATAAAGAATGATAGATATGTGGGCTTTAACGTCCAAAAAACCATATCATTATATGTATCACTAAAGGTGACATGGGTATTCTTACTAGACTACAGTACACTAGGTGTCATGAGCCCTTTTACTGCAAGAGCGTATACTTAGATATGTCAGTAATGCATGTTTCACTTCTAGCTCGCAAACGAACAAGGACGACAAGCTACATGGACACATTGCTTCAACTTGGTGCGTAAGGCTCACTGATCGTTTCTATCGTATTTATTTTCTCCAAACACACACTTTAGGGAAAGTAAATGTTTCTAGCCTTGAATCACCTCTGGAATTTTTCGTTCCTGTTACACATTCTGACATAACTTCATTACGTGTAAGTGCTATATCCAAGCACGTACCTGCAAACAGAGATAGCTTACCGTGATTACTTCATATACAAACTTGTCCGCTGTCAGGGAGAAAATAAGGGAATCCTCATGATGATTGCAGGAATTCGGGTACTGCGTTGAAACAAAATGTGAGAGCGAATGTGCAACAACCTCCGTTCACTTGAAGTTTGATGTATAGTGCAAATAAGTAACCAGTGGGTTGACCTTTCACTATCAATTGTTTCGAGTTGGGGGGGGGGGGTGGTCAAGTCCTTTTAAACATTGGCAGATTGATTGTATAAAACAGCCTTCAATTTTCATAGACTTCAGTGTACATTAGCGCGCAACAAAAGTAAAGTAGCAGTAAAGAAATGGCCAAATACACGAAAAAAGAATATAACGGCAATAGTGCTGTACGCAGCACTCGAAGTCTCTACTTCGCACATTTTTCTTTTGACTGTTTGCACTGTTAAGACGTTTATTGGTGTTCTGATCAAAAAGTCTGCCTAAAACACTTGAGGAGCCACGCTGAAGGCGCTAAATTGGTGGAGCGGGCCACAGCAATATATTCAAATGATTATATGTATTATAGTTCTAAACTGGGCTAGTTTCGCACGATGACTCTTTTACGATTGGGTCCGCTACACTTCCGTCATACACTCTTAAAATTGCGGCTCAAGCTTTCACTTATTCTTGGGCCACACAATTTGCAGTGAAAGAGAGATAATGTGCCCTCGTAGGCCTTGACGGGTTGCCGGAGTACGTGGTCGCATCGCTGTTTATGGAAATCTGATGTAGGTCGACGCGTCACACATCTTTGATTTTCTGGTCCTGTATCGAGTGAACAAGCGAGGCCTTCCTGATCTGATGAACTCGTTAAAGCATGACAACAAAAAAAAAACCCGCACTGCTTCCTTTTCAACATCGCACACCGCAACAAATGATGAGTCCTCAACAAACCACGCTGCAGCACGGGAAGTGCCGTAAGGAACCCAGGGAGGTCCCCGGGTATGGCGGGAGAGGGTGACATCGCGGAAGTTACATCACATGAACAAGCTGGTTGCAGCATCTGAATGCTACGGGTTGCATGGCAGTCGCATCCCGGCACGCTGCGAAATAATACGCTCTGTGATCGTGTATTGTTGTCGATCTATTGCAATGAGTGCCTTTGTAGCGTGCTCCTGCAGTTTGAAACTTCAAAAGTTTAACTTTATTCAAAGGAGGCGAATACGCTAGGGTTCACTAGAAACGCTTCAAAATGAGTTTGGAGAAAGATCCAGGCAGAATTTTCTTGTTCAGAGGACAACACAATCACGGATGCTGTATAAATGTATTTTAGGGGGGAAGCTCCTCTTAGTCTAACCTTGTCACTGGTCATGCGAAGCCGAGAAAAGAAGAAACGAGAAAGAAAAAATGCCGCCATGTACCATTCCTTCGATTCATCCGTTTTCATCTTTAAGCCGTTTTAGCTTTTGACTGTTGCTGTTATAGCTACCGTTGTTATTTTTAAACTCCTGAGTTCGCTCCGGTCGCAAGCCGCGTGCTCTATCTGCCCAGCTCGCCTTGTTTGTTGGTCCCTTAGACGCCGATACAGACCTGGAACTGAGGTGGACGATTGCAGGGCTGCGGTGCCTTGAACCTGGGCGGGATCTTGTTTAGTGTCATTTTTCTGGTCTCAATGTCGAGCGCTCTCATAGACGTCCTCTTGGTGGAGATGAGCTTTAAGTTAGATGTTCTCGAAGCATGGCTCATTACCTCTGGTCTACAATGAAAAGATTTTTAACCTGGCCGTGCAGGTTTCATCGGCTATAGCGTGGCCTTTTTGCACAGATTTGGCAGCTAGGGTCGCATCTGTGGTCGTCTTCGGGGTTGTGAGTGCCACAGCCAGCCCAAACTTTATTTTGGGGGTTGGGGCATACGTCACCTCTATGTCCCAGTCGTTTGCACAGCCTGTACTAGTCAATTTGCTTGCAGTATAGTGTGCATGGTATTATTACTCTAAGTATTCATGAAATTATTACACACACTGGAGGGTACCTTGTTTTCAATGAAGAGTACAATGGCCATTGTAGTATTCCTCAGTCGTTTAACCGTGATGATGCTGTGGCTTCTTTCAGTGACCAGGGCCATCCTAATGATACCAGAAGTTTCTTCCAGTGTGGCTCCTTTAGTGATACCCTTTGCTGTATATTCTGGTGCTTTTTCAAACGCTGACACTTCATACTTTTTGTCTCGTATATGTATTTTTTTTATTTTTCCTTTCACTTATAGCTCAAGAGTCCGGTTCTCATACAACAACTCAAGGCTGTCCAGAAGGCCCACGATGCGGTGGTGAGGCTGGGCCTTCCCGTCCCAACATGGGAGCGGCCCGCGATCCTACTCCTATAAAACGTGGGTGGAATCCTTCAGGACCCCGATAAATTGTTTTCATTCATCCATTCATCTGTACTGGTCAGCTCGGTCGGGGTCTTAGGTGCTTACTACCATGGTGTTCTGTGTCTTGTTCGGACATATTACGTCGAAGTGCCGTACTTCTGGTGTTGCAGCCATGGTTTCATGTATGCCTCTGGTTATATCAGTTAGGCCGTGTGCGGCTACGCGTAGGCCTCCTCTAGGTCGGATGACAATTTTGTAGTCTTCCGCCGGTAACTTGGGCATTTTTATTGCTTTTTTGACGCGGTTAATCCGTCTTTCCTGCGTTTTAGCTGGCGTGTTACGAAAGCCGGGTTCTGCCTTGTTGTTAGCATCATAGCAGCCGTCAGCGCCCCTGGCTGATTCAAGTCCGGGCTTCCGACGACGTCTGTAGTGGACGATGTGCCAGCCTTCTTCACTCTCGGTAGTGGCTGGTGATCACGGTGTAAGATATAAGTATCTCACACCGTGCTTGCGATTCATCATCATCGTGTTGCACATACATTCATGGTCCTCAAATTGGCATCTGTTTCTCTCGCATTGCCTGCCGACGCGATGGATTTCATTGGGTTTACAGCATCGGCTTCCTGAGGAAACCGACCTGTTTCACTAGGTTAACAGCGTCTCGTGTGGTGTGCACCGAGAAAAAGCCGTAAAAAGACAAAAAAAAAGTTAGCCCACGTTGTCTTTGGTATCCTGAGAATCTAAATAACGAGGCAAATCTTTTGATATTACTCTGAGAATTACACGTGGTGATTTTCACTATGAAATTTTTCATGGAAGCAGGAGCCGACGTGAAGCGCATCTGCACTCGTTGGCGCTCGCAGCATCATCGCGAAGTTTCTGTTTAAAAAAAGAGATATTTTATCGTAAGACACTCTTGATACCAAAGTCTATGCAACAAGCACAATATTAAACAAACGACGAAGCACAACATACATGACCCCTTTCAACAAAAGTGTCCAAGTCTGTAGTGTGTCCTTATCCCATGCTACTTATGACTACATACTTTGCATACATGCACTACTCAGAATATGCACAATGTACATGATAATATACGTACAGAATTTACAAGACCATGTAAAAATGTTAGCAAATATAAACAACAGGTACCAATATGTGTGTAGTTTACATAATTTACAGCGTTATGCTGAAGCGCATAAGTACAAGAACTCGCGCATACGGGGCATACACAAGCACATAGAAATAATAAACACATACATACTTCATGCGCCAATTAAAAAAAATCCCGCCATATCCACGAAGTGAATGATGATGAGTGGGCGAAGCTCCGGAGGTAAACCTGGTAAACCATGAATCCTCCGTACATTTTGCCCACTCGAGTTTATTGCAACGCTCCCCCTAGCGTACGTCGCCGCACTATATCGAACGATGACACGCGCCATATGTGGCATCATTCCTATTTTATAACACCTCGCATCTTTCATAATCAACTACACGTACCGCCGTCTAGTTTATAACATCTTGCATCTTTTGGACGGACGGACGGATGGACGGACGGACGGACGGACGGACGGATGGACGGACGGACGGACGGATGGACGGATGGACGGATGCACGGATGGACGGATGGATGGATGGATGGATGGGTGGGCGGACGGATGGACGGATGGACGGATGGATAAGGCTGTACCCTTTAGATCGGGCGGTGGCTAGCGTAATACTTAGAACTGAACGAGAGGTGGCTACATACAGGGGACGCACAGCCCACGCCTTAAGGAGCTTCGCTCCTAAAAAAAGGCAAGAGAAGTGGATGACCATTTCTCGTTTCATTTCCTAGATAGCATTACTCGGCCTCTACTCTCCGAAGTGCCACTACTCTCCGATTGGCTGCTGCGCGTGCTTTGCCTGAGTGCGCAGAGAACGAGTGCCTCTCTTAGTCTTCTGTATAGTCGCCTTACGCTGCGGATCGTTGATGGAGCATGAATGAGGCAGAGCGGCGGGCACATTGAAGACGCGTGTGCTCGGATTCTTTTCCGCTCGCGTTTCATCGTTGTTACCCGTGCGCTGTCTGCATTCTTAAACGTGCTCGGACGCACACACGCATCGACACATGAACAGGCACACGGACGGATTGATGGACGGACGCTTCACCCCGATCATCACCATTCACTCCGTGGATGTGCTGTGATTTTTTTTCTATTCAGCGGCCGTGACACAACTCACAAAGGTGAGCGAGTGGACGCTGTACATGTGGGCGTTTGAAAAAGAAAAGGCGGGCAGAGTGTTAGCACTGAAAAATTGCTGTGGTGGGAAAGTAAGCCAGTGCGAAAATTCACAGCATATTCACAGAGTGAATGATGATGAGTGCGGCGAAGTGATGGTCCGTCCAAGCTTCCGTCAGGCTGTCCATCGGTTTGTCCGTCGGTGCTTCCTTCTGACGGTGCTTCCGTCGCTCCGACCGTCAGTGCTTTCATCGGTTCATTCATCATTGTGCTCCCGTATGTCCATCCGTGCATGCTTCCGTGCGTCTGTCCACCTGTACGTCAGTCCGTCAGTCCGTCAGTCTGTCTGTCCATCTTTATGTATGTATGTATGTATGTATGTATGTATGTATGTATGTATGTATGTATGTATGTATGTATGTATGTATGTATGTATGGATGGATGGATGGATGGATGGATGGATGGATGGATGGATGTATGGATGGATGGATGCATGGATGAATGGATGGATGGATGGATGGATGGAAGGGTGACCGTACGTCCTCCTGTCTGTCTGCTGGCCGTACATCCATCCGTCTGTCTGTTCGTTCGCATGTCCGTCTGTTTGTATATCTGTCCGTCCGTCTATCTAGTGAACACTCCCAGTACCGCCCATCTCTCATCTTTTCATCATATATTCATCACATACAAGTACTTCCATCAAGCAGACATTCGAAGGACTAAAAAGAGTGGTGGCTATTACATACACGGGCGCACGACCCACGCCTTAAGGACCTTCGCCCAAAAAAACAGGGTGGACTACTTTGACCTAACAACGCTGCGTAGGACTCTGCACAGATTTTTTCGCCCAAAGGAAATCCACACTGTCACCAGGCTTATGCGCCACTTCGAAGAGGCAGCGAGCAGCCATCCATGTCGACGGCAACTATGCACAGGATGATAGAAAAACTTGGCTTCCGATATAAGAAGTGGTCTCGGATTGCACTCCTCATAGGCATCACACACTGACCAGAGGGAGCTGCGTTGCTCGCAAAAGCCCATCACAGATTCCATCACGTTAGCCGTTAGGAGTGCGCGGAAAAGAGATGCGGGCGCGTGTCCTCCGTGCATCTTTGCTACAATCCGCGCGCTCATGCAGAGAGAAAGACGAACGCATCGCGTTCCATGTTGACCTATTTCGTCCCATTATTGCGTTTTTTTCTTTGCTAGGCTTTCAATTTTGGCGCTGCTGTCACAATGAAAAACTCGACTGCACACATTGCGTACTCTCGCTGCCGCTAGTTGCGCCAGATTCCGGAGTTGTGGTGCCAAGGCATGTCAATCTTCTGCGCCAACGAAACATGAGTCAACGCTGGCCACACGAGCAGACAAGTCTGGGTTGATGAAACCATAGATACCGTCCATAAAGCACGTCAGTCTGGGCTTTCTAAAGGCCTTCAAGACCCTAGTGTAGAAAGCGGCTGGCCTATTGTGACTCATTACGGGAACGAAAATGGCTTTGTGGAAGGCGCAGGTGAAGTGTCTCGCGCAAATAAAAGCTGAGAGGATAATCACAGAGAGATGAATAGTAGCCACAACGAAAAATGGTCTAGGTCATAGATAATGCATCTTATAGCTCCGTGAAGCAGAATAAAGTGCCCCGAATGAGCATTTTTAAAACCGAAATGCAGGACTGGCTTTTTTTAAAGGTCATGTGGTCAGGAGCATATGGTGAGGACACGGTAAAGGCTGAGCTCATGAAGCTTATTGACTGAACTAAAAGTGCTGGAGACCGATAACGAGTGCACTATTTGTTTCAGTATCAGGCCACTGAGTTGTGCACTTGCCTGCCTACCATTGCCAACTGAATCCGATAGAGGTTGCAAGATTTAGAGTCTATGGTATATGGAAGGGGATCGAGCAAGTGGTGTTTAGAAATGGAAAAAACTATACGCACATCACGTTCTTGACGAAGGAAGTTGAATGAAGAAACTTGATAAGTTATGACGTATTTGATAGCCTATGCCAGTGGTGTTGAACCTCGGATATGACACAGCCAGTAGTGATAGCATGGTGTCCATTCACTAAGACGACCTTGAGTGCAAGCTGTGATAGACATTATTGGTGCGTTGTGCACGTGTGGTTCTAAGGCCGGCATATCATTCAAAAGCATGTTTGTCTTCTCAGGCATTAGGCTCTGCAGAGTTGTGTGATACTCGAATCTAAAGAGCACTGTATATGAATTTCACTGCTTTAATAATAATAATAATAATAATAATAAAAATAAGAAAATACATTTCTTTATTATTTTATAATTATTAAAAATATTATTATTTTATCTGATTAAATATCATGTTATGTTGCCGTGAATTGTCAAACGTCTTCCTTGTACAAAGTGACTAGTGGAGTCCCTCAAGGGTCAATATTAGTCCTACTATTGTTGCCACTCTAATTGCCACTTTTATGGTCAGGCCCACTCTCTGCTCGTGGTGCGGGCATTCCACCGATTATGCCACAGCTACGAAGTGTGCGCGAATTAGTCTAACACAGAGGAATTCACTTCGTGATTGATTGAAATCGTCCTAGCCTTCGTAGTGCTGCAACCAGCTTGTAAAATGGAGCATAGGGAGCCTACACGACTCACCCGTCTTGTAGACTTCCTAGTCGTGTTCTTTCTGTGGCGCCTCACGACGACAACTCCATAGAATAAGGTGGTCTAATGGTTGCCACTAAAGAACGAGCGTTTCCACTGAAAATAATAAAAGAAGCAGAGGAGGCGTTGGTCATGGTGTCCACAGAGGAGCGAAGCCAGGCAAGTGACGCTCAGAAGTAAATGCCAACCGTGTCTGAATTTTCTATAGTCTGACTTTTGGCATACCCTGGTTTATCTGCACCATCATTTCCACCTACCTTAAAGGACGAATGAATCGAATCTCCCAATTTTCGCTGTATCCCGCAGTGGGGACATGTGTAATGCGCTGCAGAAAATTATCGTTATCACTGTCCTTCGGCATGCAGGACGAGAGAAAGAAGAGAGAGAAGAAGAAGCAAGTTATGAGGCCTGAATGAAAGTAAAAGAATTAAGCTTTTAATGGCGTGATTTTTAATCATGCAAAAAAATAATTCCATCGAACACAAGAGCATTGTTTAACCATGCTGATTCTTATTCAAAGTAATGAATAATTGTCTTATCTGCACGAGTGACAAGCAACTATTGCACTCCTTTCATTCTGACTAGGGTGTCTTTTCTTTTTTCTTTCTTTTTCTGGTGGGTGGTTTCGATACTAAAAAACCTACTTAATTAAGTCATCGATTTTTGGCCAATCCCCCGGAGTGGGTACGAGCCATGTCTGTGGATTCATCATCATCATCATCGGCCATGGCAATCTCTTCGCCAAAGGAAGCAATGTCATGCGAAAGGTTCAGGTCGCTCAGGTCGTTCAGGTTCGAACCGGAACGTTCAAGTGAAAAAGCTCACTGCACGTGAGGCCAGTGCCTGGAACGCCACGTCGCATTTCGACTGTAAGGCTCGGCTGTGAAGACGCTGCCCGGGCTCAGGATCGGGCGGCAGTATCCTTATTGTTCTTTGAGAGTTCTTTATTTTCCGCTAACTGTATTGGTCTTTCTCAGCTGAAGCGAGTCATTCCATTTTGATGTCATTTTCTTCCCCCGGCCAAGGGCACTCCCCTTGGTTAGCTTCCACTCCTGCCAAGGATTGGCCGATAGACTATTTGTTACGCAATGGAGCGAGAAGTGTCCCTGTGGCGCTGGTACCTACAGATGGGGGCAGTATTCCGATGAAGAACCCAAAGGCGATTCAAGTGGAGCTTCGAAAAGCCACTTCGCATCCCCAGGAGATCACTGAGGTCCGCCAGTTTGGTCGCGGAGGCATCCTGTGCTGTTCGCAGATCAGGAACGCATTCGTGATCTCCTGCAATGTTCCGAATTCGCAGCGCATCCGGTAAGCCCATTTATTCTGGCACACCTCGCATGCTCTAAAGGATTAGTCCGCGGTGTAGACACAAGCCTGACACCTGCAGATGTCCTCGATTTGTTTTCGGTGGCGGGTGTAATTTCAGTGTACAGGTGCACCCGTACAATTGACAACATAAAATCACCAACGGAATCGGTGATAGTGACCTTTTTAGGAACAGTCCGACCTTCCGAAATTAAGGCATGGACACTGATCTATAAAGTAGAGCCACTTTCCCCCAAACCCCTGCAGTGTTTGAAATGTTGGCGATATGGACATAGCGTCAGAGGGTGCCGATCAGTTCTTATATGCCGTCTGTGTGGTGAAAATTATGACAGCGGCGAGTGCAGCTCTGAGAAAGAGAGGTGCTGCTTATGTAATGGGGCGCACCCTGCAGACTCCGCAGACTGTGCAGCAAAAGAAAGGGAGCTTGCCATATTGGATATTGTAGAACGCAAGAGGTGCTCTCGGAGAGAAGCCGTTGCAGATATGCAGGAGAGATCCAAAGGATATGCCAGTGTTGCAGCACGTAATACCACCGACATGGATGCATCTCTCGCAACATCTATCGCAGAGGCCGTAGAGAAGGCTATGGAAAAGGCAATGGAACGCCTCGCAAACAACCTTTTTGAAAGCTTGGCACAATTGGTTTCCAATCAACTATCTCAAATTCTAGGTGTAGCATCTACGAACGATTGGGCTCCTCAGACATCATTGGTATCGCAGCATACGGAAATAGAAAGTGCGACAACACGTCAGCCAGCGGTTTCTCCTGAGGCAGGGACTTCCAAAACAACGGAGGACGGTGATCTTACGGATGATTCGGAAGCATGTGCAGATATGGATATGGACTCTCATAAGGCGCTGAAGCGAATCCGATCTCCCCAATCAAAAAACTCTTCGCATAATTCGAAATCTAAAAAGTATCTATTCAAAAAAGAATTCTTTGGGAACATGTCTAAGAAAGACTTTTTGCGAAAGGACATTTTGGACCAAGCAGTTTCTGCGACGGTTCTGTCGTCAAAATAGGTTCACTAACCATATTACAGTGGAATTGCAGATCTATATTTTCCGCAGCCACAGACCTATCATACCTTTCTTCACAACTTTCCCCGGATATTATATCATTGCAAGAAACCTGGCTTTCACCCAGCCAGAAGTTTCACCTAAAAATTATCGGCTATTTCGATTGGACCGACCTAGCAGAGGTGGTGGGCTTGCTGTCTTGATAGCAACTAAGTTTAGTCACAAAGCTACGATCTCTTATCGTTGTGTGACTCCAGATTGTGAAATTTTGATGGTAGACATAATATTACCAGACGCTTCTCCCTTGTCATTTGTAAATGCGTATTTCCCAACCGGGGCGCAAGACACACGAAGTCTAGACGATATGTTCTCTGCCAGCAGAAATGATTAATTAATCACTGGAGACTTCAATTCACATCATGTGGCTTGGGGTTTCAGAACAGATTTAAGCGTATAACGCTTGTGGGAATGAGCTATTGAGAAGAAATCATCTTGTTAAATTCGCAGTCTGCTACTTTTGTCCGAGGTCTCTCTAAATCATTAATTGACTTGACATTTTCAAGCTCATCTCTAAATATAAGTTCATGGAAAACTTTAGATTGTGCTACTAACAGTGACCACTTGCCTATTAGTTCTGTTGTCAACTCTCCGAGAATACTTGTCGCCGAAAAGGACAGCTCATCCCTCAACTATAGACAATTAAAAAAAGATTGAGGGCTACTTTTGATCGCCGCAAGGACATGCAAGGTGGTATTAAGGCTATGAGTCTGTGTGCACTGTTAAAAAGATCAGTAAAAGACGCAACTTTTAAATTAAACTCGGCCACAAGAGGTTATTTTAGTCCATGGTGGACTGAAGAGTGCACGAGGAGCTATATAAAACGGAAAGCTGCATGGAAAAAACTGCTGGTCAACCAATGTCCAAAAAAATTGGTGTGATTATAAATTCGCAGCAGCAGACTTCAAACACACAGTAAGTACAGCAAAAGATGGCTTTAATATGAAACGATATGATCTTTCTTGGGCTAAAAACAAAAAAGTGCCCTTCGAATTTTTAAGATAGCAAAAGATGTTAACCACCCGCTGAAAATATTGACTCTTCCGTTCTTTCCCACCGTGAACTCTCTCATTTAGTAGAAAATATTGCGAAAGGGCTCCAAGATAGCTTTATGTCAACCATACCACTGCACATTGTGAACCTAATGGTGGACGAGGATTTTGAGGAGGTTACTTTAGATGAGCTCGCAAAGATAATAAGGCACTCATCTCCTTCAGAACTTAGACCAGACGGGGTAATAATTGCAACGATAAAAGTAATATTCGAGATTTCTGCAACTGAAGTACTTATTCTGGTGAATTTTTCTTTGACAAAAGCTTGGATACCTGCGGAATAGAAGCTGTGTAAAGTAATTCCACTTCCTAAAATGCAGGAAAAAGGATTTGCTTTAGACAATCTAAGGCCGATATCACTCACGTCTAATCTGGTTAAGCTAATTGAAAGAGTTTTGAATGCCCGGGTAGTGAAATATATTGATAATAACGCAATCTTAAACCCCAGTCAAATTGGTTTTAGATCTGGTTGCTCAATATGGTGTGCGCATGTTGATTTAGAGAGCCGAATACAACTGGCTCGGCGTCGGCGCCAATACCGTGCATTAATTACTATAGATTTGGCTAAAGCGTACGATAGGGTTGAGCATTCAGTTTTATTAAAACAGATGAAATATCACCACTTTCCCTACTACATCACTGCGTGGGTGCCGGAGTTCTTAGGAGAAAAAGAATATTACTGCTTTAAAGGTGTGTACTCGTCGAATAGATATAAGCAGACACGTTGTGTACCACAGGGGCTGTCCTGTCGCCAGTTTTATTTAACATCTTCTTAAGCTCCATTCCATCAACTAAGGATATTCAGTCATATGTATATGTGGACGATATTGCTTTCTTTGCAAGTAATACCGACCTTCAATCCCTATACCAGAGTCTACGAAATTATCTCGATGTCATAGAAAGATGGCTCAAAAACATTCATGTGACCATGAATGTGAAGAAAAGGGCGCTTCTTGCATTCTGTTTTCTGCAGCCTATAAACATCTCCATAATACATAGTAATAAGCTCATTCTGCAGGCAAATTCTTTTAAATAATTGGGCATCCTATACAATGACACATTAAATTGAAGTAGCCACATTGATGATGTGTACTCCAGGGCAACACGGGCCATGGGCTGGCTACGGAAGCTCGCAAACCGTAAAGCGGGTTTAAGAAGAGATGTGCTACTAATGATATACAATTTTTATGTGCGGCCCATCATGGAATTCAGATGTGTATTATTTTCTGGAAGTGCAGCTTATAAAAAGAGACCTCTAATACTTCTGGAAAGAGAAGCGTGTCGTTTGTGTCTGGGTCTCCCAAAGTTTGTTGCAAATAACGTGTTGTATATGGAAGCTCACCTACCTTCTTTGCTAAATAGGTTTCAAATTCTTACTGTGCAGGCATTCTTAAAGATATGCAGTTCAAACCAAATACTCTCATTTTACGTTTTCATTCCCGAACTAGCTTTGTTTTTCGAAACACATTGGTCGTGACTACACACCCCGCAAATAATATTTGCACAAGTGCTTCTACAGCAACTGAATGTAAAAATTGAACATATTGGTCCAATACACAACCTAAAGTCAATGCTTAGCATACAGTTTGATGATATATTTCCTCATAACGCGAAACAATTGGCATATAGGTATTTAAATGACCAGTTAGCAGATTATCTAGCCCACCTAGGGATAAGCAATATCATAGCAACTGATGCATCTGTGTCAAAAAAAAAAAGGCTGGGGTTGGCATCTTCTCTCCTTCTTTGGACTGGTCCTTTTCAATTCGACTCCCAGATTATACCCCGGTATTCATGGCAGAATTATTGGCCATTGTTCTTGCCCTACGCAAATTACCCTCAAGCGAATCATTAGCAGTTATCATTACAGATTCGTTATCAGTTTGTAATGCACTTTCTGCGGCAGTAATTTCAGAGCTGATGAATACGTTTCGGCATTTAGTACCGAAAAACGTAAAAAAAACTGCATTTGTTATGGGTACCAGGCCACCGCGGATTTTATTTGAACGAAATGGCGGACTCTTTAGCAGCAGTATCCCTGGGTGGGCCCACCATCCCAGTTTTGCCAGATACGGCTTACGTAACCGTGCTAAGGTTCCGAAATGCTTGCCTGCAATGGGGAAAAGGTAATTTGGATAAATTCAAAGATTTCGAGCATTTGAGCTATTGCTGGAATAAACAGTGGTGTGTATCTCGCCAGTTAGAGGTCACTTATACCAGATTGCGCTGTGCAGTTCCAAAACTAAATTATTACCTTAATAAAGCTCAGCTCAAGGCGTCACCGCTATGCATCTGGTGCAACGAAATTGAAACAATTGAACATTTATTTTTATTCTGTATAGTTATTCTTATCAGAGAAAAAGATTTTTAGTAGCCCCTTTACAAAAGCTAGAAATACAAGTAAATTTACCAGTAATTTTATCACTTGGCGGAACTTCATTTGGTTACTGCCACAGGGATGTATGCTCCGCTGTGTTTGATTACATCAACGCAACTAAAAGATTACCATGCTAGTGAACCACTACCTTTTCAGATATTGAGTTTATAATTCGTAGTTATGCCTTTCAAAAACAAAATATGGTTTGACCGCTTGCTCAGCACACATTTTTGTTTTTTGGTAGTATTATTTCAAGCTACTTTTTCAGATTGGCTTCATTTTCAGTTTAGATTCATTAAAGTATCCTGCCGCCCGGTTCTTGGCCCATCCCCCTTTGTGGGTAAGCGCCATCCATCATAGGTCATCAGCATCAGCATCAGCATCAGCAATGTACCGGATCGGCGCTCACATGGTAAGGGCTGCTCAATTCACTGTGTTCGGGTTTCAGACACTAGTCGCTCAAACTACGTCTCTGCTGTGGAAATAGTCATTCAGTAATCATGACAATCCAACACCGCAGGTGCCCAACATTGTCGGCTTCATCCGTTTCACCTACGGCTTCCACCGGACAGGGTCGGGTAAGCGTCACGTACATGATGAAGAACCTATTCGTGATTGAGCTCCGCGGTAACAGGAATCATGCTTAATTCAGTCTTCATAAGTCCCACTTAGCGCGGAGGTTTTCCTAGGTGTTGATTTTTCAAGCAGAAATTTAGCAACGAGAAAACATGAACGAATGGGCTAGCGCTGACTTCCAATAAGGTTTTTTTGAGAATACACGCACAAACAATTAGAAAACTACAGAAAAAAGCATTTGTCACGCAAGCGTAGGTTCAGTCACCTTAAAGTTTTGCCGTCATACTCATCGCAGAGTCTATTCTCGTTGAGAGCGCAGAACGTATAAGGAAAGGTATTGGAGCTGCTCGCAGAGCACCCGTAAAATGAACATTCCAGAGATGCGGAGAACGCTTCACTGCAAGACATATGAGGCGTGCGCCCAGCATGCAGCATGCATAGTCACTGGGCTAACTAGAGAAACGACCTTTATAAACTTACCTACGGCCATGATGGTAGTTGAAAACATAGAGTTTCCTAATATACACTAGAGGGAACTCCGGCGCTAGTGTCTATGGGAGCTGCAACGCACGGCGCTTCAAGGAACATGGGAATGATGGGTAGTACACGCATTTGTCTAATATTCGTACTTCTGGCCTGCTTTTGGCTGCGTGTGTGTTCGTGTGGCTTGAAGCTGTTTTCTCACGATGCAAAAATCAGCAAATGTTCAATGATTGCGCTTCACCACCCTATTTTTTTCAACTTACCTTTCCAACTTGGGTCACGAAGCTCAAAAGAGTTGAATTTTTCTTTAAAAACAAAACCGAAACACAGCAATAAACGAAGCCGCAAGTACGATTCGCTGCCCACAAGTACGAAGACTAGACAAACGTGTGTACTACCCATCATTCCCATAGTCACTGAACGATCGCAGCGCCAGAGTCCCCTCTAGATAAATTTAGGAAACTCTATGGTTGCAAAAGACCCACTACGCAATAAATCACTGTAGTTTTGGGAAGCAGGTACATACCCACTAGGCCATTATTCATCCGCATGCGGAACAGCGAGGTACTATGAGGCGTTATGTGGACTTCATTGATCATCCGTCTGATGATGACGAAAAATTGTGGCCTTCCATTTTGTGGTAACGCTCTCGTATTGTCACTCTGCCGTTAAACTGTTAAATAACCACGTGAATATAATCGTCGCTGTATTTTGTTCTGCAGATGAAGGCTTCATCTTGGACGTCTGGCTCGGTGTCGAGTGCGCCGCCAACCTCTGCAGCGACGTCGCGATCATCCTGCTTCTCTGGAAACCGGTAAGGGCACGCGTTCGTTTCTTTTCTCTAGACTACAGACAGTCGATCGTCAGCAGAAATGAGCAATATGCGAACATATGGTACACTAAGAAATGTCTGTAGCTTTCATAGACTGAGAAGCAAATCATAGAGAGAAGCAGAAGCTTTGTAGAGCACAACGTTGTTATGGAGTAAGATCAACCAGAAAAAAAATCTGAGGTGGACATACGAGTTGAATGCTGATAGAAAACAACATTGTCATGGACTAAGATAAACTAAAAAAAGCTGAGGTGGACATACGAGATGAATGCTGATAATGGGGCGAAGCAGTCTGCATTGAATCATACAAGTTGGACGTTCTATTTTCTTCTGGTTAACATTATTTTTTGTTCTTGCTAACAATTTGTTATTTGCTGTGATTGATGGCTAGTTAAGTGTCGGCATCTTTACGGTGTTGTGGCCTTTTAAATTTCAAATAATATGCTTCGTTATATAAGCGCAGTAAACGGGTTTTGCGCTCAGATGCGTTGCACTTGTTCATCGTCTCTGCACGGCACCCGGACGGATTGAAGCCGGATGGATATTGTGAGGTACTAAGGAGCTTTGCTCCTAAAACATTTTTGTAGCTGTCACATTGTGCGTATGTAGACAAATGTGGTAAGCCTCTCAAAAAACAGTAATATCTTGTTGTATCTTTGGCTTCGTGATAATGTCATCGAGAGTTTTACGCGCTAAAAACGTTATTTGATTGAGGCACACCATAGTGGATGGATTTTCGACATTCTTGTCTCCTCGGATGCGTCTAAACTTGAGATAAAAGTCTCTAGCATTTAGCATCAATGGATGCTAAATGTCTCTTGATATGCAACAGTCTCGGCCGGATTTGAAACTGCGTGTGACCTTCATGTTAGCAGCCGAGCACCAAAACCTCTGTTTCTACGATAGTGGGTCGCATACTCCCACAGGGGTATAGCTTTATGTCATTCTTTGAATGCGAATTATGACGGAGCAGTGCAATATACCGGAAATTAAACGAACGTACACGTTTCACCTCATCGTTCGCGCATGTTTAGTTATCGCAGAATAGGCCACTGCTGGCTCGTGCACTCCGTGGCATGACCCAGTTAAGGGTAATATAGTTTTTTTAGCAGTGAGGACGTTCTCAGTCGACCCTTTTACGTCTAGCCTGCATGTTAACGCTTCTAGGCCTTTCACACTCGTTCATAAACAACAGATGTTTAGTAAAAAGCAGTGATACACAATATATGAAGGACTTTCGAAACAAAATTGCGTTAGTCTGATGAAAACACCGCTAGCTGCTCTCTTCCACCAGTGTTTGTGATGAGAAGAAGATTGGATTTTTTATATGCTATGCATATTGTCAGAAGGCAGTAGTGGGATTTTGGTGGGAGGGTTCCGGTCTGGTAGAGGCAAGTACGAAGTGCAAAGGGACTGGGACCACTCCGCCATTGTGCTAGTTCTTTTCTCGGCCTCTAAGTATCAGTAAATATACGTTCTCTTGTAACAATGTGAATGAATGTGGGACTAAATGAACCCGAGGCCTTGACGAGAACCCACTACATGTACTAAGCCGGTGAATCAGCCGTTATATATTCTGTTGCCCTCCGCTAATGCGTGCCCCGCAATGATTTCATGGTTTTAGAAAACGAAAATTACCTAAAATTACTTTTACTATTAACTGCCAAATTATCATTGTAGCTATCCTTTTCCAATCTACAGGAAGTTTAGATACTAATCTGTATTTTATTTCATTCTTCTTGCCTGCAAACGCAGAAACGGAGCCAGGGAGCCGAAATAGATGACGTAAGTTTTTCCGTCATTCTGCGTAATAGACCAATACTCCACACTCACAGCTGTGACCCGCTGCTTTATGAGGCAACAAATGATTCGCGGTCTTCTGACAAACGTCAAGTGCGTATGGTCGATTCTAAAGAGTAACACGTATTGCGAGCGCGTGCACAGTTTTGGTTATTCTAATGTTGCTACGTTGTTACTTAGACTACACGTAAGACCCTTGTCGCTCTCTTTTATTGTTCATACTAAACCATTTTTGTTCACAAAAGCGAGACTAGTGTGAAAGCTCTTATGAGCAGTCAAAGCATGAAGGCGGTTTATAATTACAAGCAAATTATTCTTTGACATCCCGTGAACGACATCAGCAGGGTGATATCTATAGAGCTTGTACAGTCTACGCTTGTTATCTTGTCCTATGTGTTTTTTTTTCTAATTGGTGCTTTTAGGATGAAGGCAGCGCCTTGATATTACACGAGGACAAGTGAGAAGTAGATCCTTATTTATATAGTATAGACGCATTCTCAGACAAACACACACATGTCATTCACGTAGAATGAGGCAGCGAAGACTTAGGAGGGTTTTTTCGTCCGAGTAAAATTCCTGTCGCGCCAACTGAAATTCACAGAACTCAATGAATATCTTTATAAAAAATTTCTGGACCAATATTATTATTTATTGCATGTGATACAAGGCTTTTTTCGCGATGGGAAGCATGATTTTAGTTTAGAGTACCTTTATTTGTAGGCGTTGTGAAAGTTCATTCCCAAAAACAAGTTCTGAAACGAAAGTTATAGCGCGAGAACAAAACGACGACACAGAGACAAGAAGGACACAAAAGACACGTGTCCTTCTTTCACACTCGTTTTGTTTGTTCTCGCGCTACAACTATCGTCATGCCATACCAACTAGCCCAAGCTGCCACACTTCTGAAACGAAGTTTTGGCATCGGTGTGGTTGAAGTTTGCCGTAAATTGTCTGTGAGAAGCATAAATCTTCATCATCAACTGGCTCGCGCGCTCTCGCCGTCCTCTTCCTCATCATATGCTCCCAGATATAGTGCGGCAACTTCTATGGTGCTGGGTACAGTAATATGGTGGATGGTAGATAGAGCACAGAGAGAAATAGAAATGCCAAAAGATAAAAAGAAACAAACAAAAATTTTCGGCGAAAAACACTTGTTGTTTTCGTGGCAAGGTGCTATTCGAACTCGCGTTTTTGCAATTCGAGGGCGAGCATCATATGGTAACGATGGAATGGATTTATTTACAAAGTGAAAAGTCAGATATCCGAGTGCAGCGCAACGGCCAGGACGGTGAGCCCTACAACGGCTCGCGCGCACTTCTTCATCCTCTTCTTCGCGTCGGCGAGGTCTTGTCGCATGACGAATTGATATCTCGGCAATGCAGGCACATTAGCGCAGAATAGTATAGCGTTGTATGGGAGACCAGCGCAAGTGGCACGCTGAAACAGAGCGCCTGCCGGAGAGTCGCGACACAACTCTGCTGCCCGCGCCCAGACGACCGGCTGCAGTGTACCACCCTGAGGGAACGTGCGTGTGCCGCTGCCGCGGTTCATTTTTGAACGAGCAGCTCTAAAGGTAGCGGCGCCAGTAATACTGCACTGAGGTTTCGAAAACTAACTTTGTCCGATGGCTACTGTTACATAAAAAGCACTGAAAAATGAAGAGAAGCCCTGCAAAGTGGACTGCGTCTATGTGTGCTGCGCTGTGATGGCAGCTCACTCGTCCTCATTTAAGGTTGCGTGCAGGGTTTTGGGCTAAGGCTAGCTGACATGCCCCCCTTGAGTTCGTGCTGCGACAATAACACGCTGTCAACATCTGCACTAAAACAAAAGAAAAACAAAAGCAGAGTAGGTGGCAGCAGCGTCATTTTTTTCTGACATTGTTTGTACGCCCTCTTCGTGGTATTTATGCACGGAGATTTTGTCCAAGCAAACCACCGTGGCAGCATAGCATGTGTGGTGTCACGCTGCCATTCTTGAGAACGCGGGATAGATTAGCGACCATGGCGGCCGCACTTCGATGGGGTGAAATATTAAATACAACACCCGTGAACCGAGATACGCATGCGAATTGGAGAACCCCGAGCGTTCACTATCTTGATACGCACACTGCAGCGTACCTCAAATGAGATCTTGTTCGGTACGTGAAAGCCTTGCAATTATTGGCGTTGAACAGACACCTTCATTTTAAACCGATACAGACGAGCAGAAAAACTGAGACTGTGGGTTAAGCGAACGAGTAAAAAACGGGTAAAAATCAAAGACATTTCATACTTCTCTAGCAAGACATAAATTTGAACGTTACTTAGCCACGGCAGCCACAAAACGCCTACTGCATCGGCTGACTCCAGAAAGCTGAGCTTCGAGTAATCCGCTGCTTTGTTCTTAACAAGAACCCTGTCTTTTGCACGAATTAAGTTGAACAGAGGCATCTGGTGATCGAGTGCTCACCGCGAGAGTATCTTTTATAACATTTCAGAAGCATAGGTGGACGTGGCCCAGCACAAGTCTTGTGGACAAGGCAACTTTCCTTTAGAGGCAACTGTTGTGATTTGTGGGGTTTAAAGTCCCAAAACCACCATTTGATTATGAGAGACGCCGTAGTGAAGGACTCCGGAAATTTTGACCACCTGGGGTACAGGCAACTGTTTACGAAAAAAAAGGGTTATCTGCCTATTGTATCATTCACTTCACGCATTGGCGTCAGATGGAATTTGGGGGTGGTGGTCACATGAATGAAAACTGTTAGTCCTGAAGTGCACGACTCAATGTTCAGCAAGCCTCATAAAAAAAAGTTTATATCTGCTGTATGTTGCATAATACGCTCGTTTTTATTTTTTTTTTTTGCTAAACGCCGCTTAAACTCGACTGTTTGGCGTTAGTTTTCACTGGTGGCTGTCTTCACTATCGAATAAATATAGCAGAAAAGCGCCGCTTGGTTCAGAAATGAGCCCGACAGCACTATACAGGAGGCAGTATTTCACTCGCCTGAGTGCTTGGATGCAACGCCGCTTCCTCTTTTTACGCCCTCCTTATTTTTAGATAGTGTTGCACTTGAATACGCAGCAGTATCGCCAGCACCATTTAGTTTTGTTATGGTGATGCGCGTACGCGCCGCCTGTACCAGTCGGCACTCTCGTCTGCGGGAGCAGCTAGAAGTGCACGCTCTCACTGCCAGAGTGGTCGTGGAAACTCCAGCGCTGGTTCCCTATATTATCAAGAGGGTGGAAAAAGGAAGTGGGGGTGAGGGAAAGGAGCTTGGAAGAGAATATAAAACACAGACCAGACGCAAGAAGTAAGAAACAAATAGAAACAAATGTAGAACGAGAAAGAAAGTGTGAAGAACCAGTAATAAAAGAAACATTGAGTGAAAAAAAATAGAAATTAGAGGCAAGCGAAAGAAAGAGAGCAAGTGAATTAAGAGAGGAAGCAGACAGAAAAATTAAAAAATGCAAAAGAAATAGAGGTTACGTAGCAAGAAATAACTATATCATTTAAAAAACAGAAAGAGAGAAAAGGCAAGAGGCAAAGAAAAAAATTGGTACCGAATCTGTATTTCACACTGCAAATGTCGTCCAAACACGATAGTCTTGCGTCTGGAGAGAGTGAACAAAACGTTTAATTGATGTTCTGCGCAAGAGAATTGGTGATTGGTATTCTGGAGGCACTGCGTTAGAGTGCCTCGAGCGTGCAGCGGAGGCGAACGAGTGCATCAAGTCACGTCACATGTGAGACACGAGCGCTATCTGGCAGTTATCTTGGAAAACAAAGCCCGCGAGCCGTGCGCGCCTGTCTCGGAGGTGATATTAGAGAGTTTTAGTACTCCGTACGCTGCGTACGTGGCGGCGTTGCGTACGTAAGAACGCCACGTTCTGCATAGTGCGCATGCGCAGACCGCAACGCGCACGTATCGCATTACGTACGCAGCCGCTACGTACGCACGCATGAGATGCGTGCGTGCGTACGTATGAGGTGATCGCGCCGCTCTCGAACAAATTCGCGACAGCGCGAGACTTCGTTTTGCAAAATGGCGGCATCGAAGGCAAGCACCGACCGGCTCTGTAGCTTAAAATATGGCCATAATCTGGCTATAACACTTGGATTGGCTCAGATTGGCTGCCAACAACACGTGCTTCGATTTTGATCTACCAGATGGCGCAGCACGCTTCACGCTCGATACGTACGCGGGTACTACGGCGTACTAAAAGCCGATTAGTGGCAAACGACGCCACGTAACGCAAGGCGCTTGCGTGATGCGTACGTAGCACCATTCCACAGTACTAAAACTCTCTATTGTGTAGAACGCAACGCAGCGGTAGCTGCCACCACCGTGTCGTCTTAGCAAAGCGTTGGAAACACTTGCCTTTTCGTGCAAGCGTTGCGTGGCCAGCGCAACGTGATAAACGCTACGGTCCTTCGAATCACCTATGTATGCCTTTTTTAGTAAGAGACACACATACAGAATATAGACGTGTTGTCATGGTGTGTCAGATATGCGCAATAATTGCTTTTTAATTGACGATCGCACAAGTGTAAACGCTGAATATTGAGCTATATTGGTATGCGCTGCGGATGGAGTCGCCGGTGGGAGACTCGTTTGGCCGCTTTCAGACCGTTTAGGGTACCGTTAAAGGTGGACAAACAGACAAACGTGCAGACAGACAAATATACTGAAAAAGGGTTTATTGGCGACTGTTGCGACGGTGGTCCTACGATGAAACACGATCGGGCAAGAGCAACGGTCAAGCAGATGCCAGCGATGATCAGCACGAGCCGAGCGAGAGAAGCCCAGCACCCAGTACCCAAGCGGTGGCGATGTTGCTTGACAACGATGCGTTTTCTTCTTCACAATTTGCCCCCGCCAAAAAAGAGCCATCCTGGCGACCTAAGAATCTGGAGGCAGAGGGCTATGATATGGCTTAAGGCGGGCGACGTGGACGATGTCACGTCCACGCCGGCGCATGTCGTCAGATGGAGAAAGTGGCTCGATGAGAAAGTTCACCGGCGAGGTTTGCTCCAAAACGCGGTATGGGCCCTCGTACTTTCGAACGAGTTTTGAGGAAATGCCGGGGGTTTGGTAAGGAACAGCCAGCCATACAAGTGATCCCGGGGAATAGCTGGGGCTTTATGAAGAGTCAACGTTGTTTTCTTTCTGGCGCTGTTGTTCTTGTGACGTAAAGGTGCGTGCGAGTTCACGGCACTCTTCCGCATTTCAGGCAGCTTCGGACACAGATGGGCATTCGGATGCGTCAGGATGGTATGGAAGGAGAGTGTCGATGGTGTGGGATGGTTCGCGTCCATAAAGAAGAAAGAAAGGTGAAAATACAGTGGTAGACTGTGCCACGGTGTTATATGCGAACGTGATGAATGGAAGAATGCGATCCCAGTTAGTATGATCGGAAGTCACATACATGGCGAGCATATCGCCAAGGGTGCGGTTAAATCTTTCCGTGAGCCCGTTAGTCTGCGGGTGGTATGCCGTGGTCTTGCGATGAACAACATGGCATTCAGAAAGCAGAGACGTGACGACTTCTGATAGGAAGGCTCGACCTCGGTCGCTTAGTAGTTCTCGAGGTGCACCATGTCGTAGTACGAAGCGATGAAGGATGAAGGATGCTACGTCCCGCGCACTGGCACTTGGAAGGGCGGTGGTCTCAGCGTAGCGTGTTATATGGTTCACAGCGACTATGATCCACTGATTTTCATCTGATGTTGTCGATAGAGGGCCATAGAGATCCATTCCGATCCGATCGAAAGGTTTGGCAGGGCACGGAAGCGGTTTAAGCGCACCGGACGAGTGGAAAGGCGGTGATTTGCGGCGTTGACAGTCAGGGCAGCCCATAGCGAATTTTCGAACGAAATTATACATTCCGCGCCAGTAGAAGCGATGGCGAATGCGTTCGTAATTTTGAAAACTCCGACATGACCACATTGGGGATCGTCGTGATAGAGGCGCAGATTTGTGATCACAAGCTGCGCGGGACAACCAAGAGCCACTTACGACCTTCGGGAGCGTAGTTGCGTCGGTGTAGCAGCCGATCCCGAATGGCGAAATGAGCAGCTTGACGTCGGAGAGATCGTGGTACCGCGGTGGTTGACGATCTAGAGAGACAGTTAAAAAGGGAAGCGATCCACGGGTCCTTGTGTTGTTCGTTGGTAAAGGAGTCGAGGTTGAGAGATGCGACGGAGTCGGTACCAGTGGTTCCGCAGGCCGAGTCGGGAGGTAAAGGCGAACGCGATAGGGCGTCGGCGTCAGAATGCTTGCGCCCGCTGCGATAGATGACACGAATGTCGTACTCCTGGATTTACAGTGCCCACCGAGCTAGGCGGCCAGAAGGATCTTTCAATGTGACGAGCCAACAAAGTGCATGGTGGTCCGTTACCAGGTCGAATGGGCGACCGTACAAATAAGGGCGGAACTTGCGAAGCGCCCACACTAGCGCCAAGCACTCTTTTTCAGTGACGCTGTAATTGGCCTCAGCTTCAGTAAGTGTGCGACTCGCATAAGCGACGACGTATTCGGAGTAGCCCGGCTTGCGTTGGGCGAGGACGGCGCCTAGACCAACCCCACTAGCGTCTGTGTGAACTTCCGTTACAGCTGTCGGGTCGAAATGCCGAAGAATTGGAGGAGATTTTAGCAGACTACGGAGCGTGGCAAACGCGACGTCGCAGTCAGAAGACCAAGATGAAAGGTCTGCATCACCGCGTAGAAGGTTGGTCAGTGGTGACATGATCGATGCGAAATTTCGCACGAAGCGCCGGAAGTACAAGCATAGTCCAACAAAACTGCGTAATTCTTTCAGTGTAGTAGGTTTCGGGAACTCAGCGACTGCTCGCAGTTTTGCAGGGTCGCGTCGAACACCATGCTTGGACACAATGTGCCCTAAGATGGACAGCTCTCGCACGGCGAAGCGGCACTTTTTAAGGTTCAGTTGGAGCCCAGCGTTGGTTAAACACGTAAGAACCAGTTGGAGCCGAAGCAGATGTGTAGGAAAATCGGGAGAGAAAGCGACAAAGTCGTCGAGGTAGCGTAGGCACACAGACCACTTCAGTCCACGCAGTGTGTTGTCCATGAGTCGTTCAAACGTGGCAGGAGCATTACAAAGCTCAAATGGCATTACGTTAAATTCGTACAGGCCATCTGGTGTAATGAACGCAGTTTTCTGGTGATCAGCTTCTGCCTTAGGAACCTGTCAGTATCCAGATCGTAAGTCTAAGGAGGAGAACAATTCGGCTCCTTGGAGGCTGTGAAGGGCGTCGTCGATGCGCGGTAATGGATAGACGTCTTTCCGCGTCACCTTGTTTTTTCGCCGGTAGTCGACGCAAAATCGAATTGATCCATCCTTCTTTCGAACTAGAACGAAAGGAGATGCCCAAGGACTGTGCGATGGTTGAATAACGCGACGGCGTAGCATCTCTTCGACCTGGTCGTTGATGACGTGACGTTCTGCAGCAGAGACACGCTACGGTCTTTGACGCAATGGCTGGTGCGAACCGGTGTCAATGTAGTGGTGCACTGCGGAAGTCAGACCCAATTGCGGCTGAGAAACGTCGAATGAATTCGCGAAGTGCTGGAGGAGATTAAGAAGCTCGGCGCGTTCATGGGCACTTAAGGTGTTGGCGATGGAACTCGCGAAAGTGTCACTCGATGAGCATTCCAGTGGGGAAAGGGCGCTACTGCACGATTCGTCTGGCATGTCAAGGAATAAAGAGGAATCGAGGTACTCCACTCGACCGAGACATTCGCCGGCAAGTAGCATAAGCGGTGCAGAAAGGGGGTTGTGGACGAAAATATTGCTTCGGCCCGCAGTGACGTCGAGCGTAGCGAAAGGCAAGGAAACGGCTCTGCGGCTCATGAAAATGTCGGAAGGTGTAAACATTACTGTGGCGTCGTTATGGTCATCGCAGCAAACAGGGACAACGGCAAGAGAGGCTGGCGGAATTTCAGTGTCTTCACGTACGACGAGTTTTGGGGACCGCTCAAGAGTTTCGTGCAAAGGTTCGTCAGACAGGTGCGAAAATTGAACTTCAGCGCGTGCGCAGTCGATGACGGCATGATGATGTGACAGGAAGTCCCACCCGAGGATAACGTCATGCGAGCACACCGAAAGGACGATGAACTCGACAACGTACATAGAGCCTTGGATGAAATAGCGGGCTGTACAGGGGCCGAGAGGTCGAACTGGTTGTGCGCTAGCCGTACGAAGCGATAGTCCAGAGAGCGGCATGGTCACTTTGCGTAGGGAGCGGCAGAGCTGGGCGGCTATAACAGAAACGGCAGCACCTGTGTCGATGAGGGCAAAGGTGGAAACACCATCGACAGATATGGCGACGACGTTAGCAGGTGAAGTGCGAGGACTTGGACATTTCGATGACGGCGCAGTTCTTGCCTCTGTAACTGCGACGTTCAGTTTTCCCGGTTGGAGGAAGCGGGTCGGGGACGCATCGGGGACAGAGATCGCCTGCGAGGAGATGGCAAGCGGGGAGAGTGAGTCGGAGCTGGGGGCTGGGGTGACTTAGACTCGGGAAGATTAGTGTTGCCATACTGCGGTGAAGGATAGGGAGCAGGTAGGTGCGTGGGCTGCGGGTCATAGGGTAACGGCCAAGTAGCGTTGTGTTGTGATTGGAAGCGACGACGACAATATCGTGCCACGTGTCCTGGAGTACCGCAGGCGTAGCAGATTGGTCGATTGTCAGCAGTGCGCCAGGAATCGCAGACTCGCGGTGCGGCCCAAGGTGTCGAAAGAGGGGTAGAGTGGGGAGCAACTGCAGGCATGGGTGGCAAAAACTGCTGGCGGGGTCTGCTGCGTACCACCTGGGCATAAGTAAGAGGCGCGGCCACGGGCTGCATAGCTGGCGCATGGAGAACAGGCATGGCCACAGGCTGCTGGTGGGCAGAGGCGGGAACAGCCTGAGCTACCTCTTCGGCAATAACGTCGCCCAGTGGTGAGGGCAGACGAGAGGACGGCGGCTGCTGCGTGAAGGGAATCAACGACAGCTGCCGAGCTACTTCTTCACGCACAAAGTCTTTGATCTCTTGCAGGGTTGTTGAGTAATCAGGAAGTAAGATTAGATAGTGAGTCAGCGTGTGAGGAAAATGGCCGAGTCAGGGCGCGCTGCTTCCTCAACTCGTCGAAACAATTTCTTTTTTTTCCACGTGCCTATGTCGTAACATCGTGGTGGTGCTATGTACTTTTCTTTACCCCTTTTGGGACTTTTATTTTTCTTTTCGAGAGGGGGGATAATGCCACCCACACGTAGTGGGTCGACTGCAAGAGCGGCTCTACCATCTGGAGGAAAGAAAGAAGATTTGCGTGTCTCTTCTCGGCTCGAGGGCCAGCCACGACTGACGCATCGTCCTAGAGCTAGCTACCCGGTCGTTCAATATATCCCCCAGTACTTGTGACTCATCGTGGCAAACTTTGACATAAAGTCACAAGTTCCGCAACGGTGGCAGGATTGCGCGCCACGAGCATCTGAAATGCGCCGTCATTTATCCCTTTGAGGATGTGTTGAATCTTCTCCGACTCGGGCATGGCGTTGTTCACACGCTTGCAAAGACCAATAATGTCTTCGATGTAACTGGTGAACGATTCAGATGGCTTCTGTGCGCGAGTCCGCCAGCGTTGTTCGGCTCTGGACTTGCGGACAGCGGGTCGGCTGAAAACGTCAGCAAACGACGTTTTGAAGATGAACCACGTCGTAATGTCGTTTTTGTGGTTGTTATACCACATTTCGGCCGCGTCAGTGAGGTAAAAGATGAAGTTAGTTAGTTTGTCCGCGTCATCCCACTTGTTGTTTGCGCTCACCAGTTCATAGTTAGCGAACCAGTCTTCCACGTCGGTCTCATCAGCTCCGCTAAAGACCTTGGGCTCTCGCAAACGAAGAACGCCGGGGTTGCTGGGGGATGGAGTGGAAGAGCCAGGTTGCGCGTTGTTGGTAGTCATGATGGGAGGTAGCGTTCGGTTGCGCAGCTCCAGGTTTAGGCGACGGCGAATGGCAGCACCCAGGTTCAGGCGACGGGGAAAGTCAGCACCCTCCACCAATATAAAAAGGGTTTATTGGCGACTGTTGCGACGGTGGTCCTACGACGAAACACGATCGGGCAAGAGCAACGGTCAAGCAGATGCCGGCGATGATCAGCACGAGCCGAGCGAGAGAAGCCCAGCACCCAGTGCCCAAGCGGTGGCGATGTTGCTTGACAACGATGCGTTTTCTTCTTCACAATACAGACAGTCAGACAGACCGAAATTTCTGCGTTGACGGTCACCAAGAAAGACTATCTTCTTTAAAAGAACGAGAAGCAGGGAACACCGCTAAGCTCCACACCTCTTTGACGCTTGGCACCACTACTGCGAATGTGCCTTCAATCGGCGAATTTGTTGTTCTTTGAACAATGTCCGTGTGGGTAAACGAAAGTTGACAAAAGAAGTTAATTTTATGGCTTGCATTACCATACGAGAATGCAAGAAGAATTGGCCATAATTACAATGAAAAAAGTCTGGCACTTATGTCAGAGAAGCAGGCTTCAACATAGAAGTGTCCACCTTGTAACAAGTACAGTTTTTCTAAATGCAGAGTATTTTTGTGTCCCTGAGTGTAGTGGTTCATTTTAGCTTTTTTTTTTAATTGCCGGAGCTTAAAAATTATGAGAAACATGGTCTTAATTGAAAAGGGTACACTTTGAAGGTCGCTGGTATTCCGAATCAATGACCCTCATCAAATTTTTTGAGAGTTGCTGCAAAAAATTATATCTACCTTTCCACCAATTTGCGATCCGTTCCGCCGAGCTGCTATGACGTTAGCATCATCAATTTGCTGAACAGTTACATTATGTCTGAAAGTTGGCTGTTTACACTATGCCATAAAATTGTATTTTGATGTTTTGAACGCAGGCTCAAATGGCATGCGTGCTGAAGGCGTTCGTGTTGTGGAACGCCGTGTCGATGTTGTGGTGTTGCGGCGGCAACCTGGTCGGGCTACGCTACCCGCCTAAATGGGTGAGAGTGCCAGCTGACCATCGCATGGCCGAAAGCATACATAGGTCATTACAGAGCTACACTAGAGGAATCATTCACTATACTACAGCTGTTCATGCAACAAGCATTCACAGTGGTCTAAACAACAACTTCAGTTGGATTCGTGCATGGCCGTCTTTGTGAGCTGCAGCACTTCTTGGCGTGACCTACGTAACATCACTCGGAAAGACGCCATCATATTCCCGAATTCACGTTACGCAAAAAAATACCACCGGATGTTGTGCATTACGGCTCAATGAAATCGTCACATTACCAACGCTGTACCATGAGCAATAGTTTTCTACTGAACGCTATAATAAGTACAACTAATTGAGCATGCGAGTGATTTGTTAATTTACTTTAAAAATGGCAGCCCCGCCACGGTGGTCTTGTGGCTAAGCTACTCGGCGGCTGGCCCGAAATTTCCGGGATCAAATCCAGGCTGCGGCGGCTGCATTTCCGATGGAGGGGAAAATGCTGTAGGCCCGTGGGCTCGAATTCGGCTGCACGTAAAGAAGCGCAGGTGGTTGAAATTTCCAGAACACTGCGTTACGGTGTCTCTCATAGTAATACGGTGATTTAGAAACGTTAAACCCCGCTTATCAATCATCTTTAAGATGGCATGCCACCCTCCATGATAACTTAGCAGACATTCGGGCATAGCGTCGCTGCTTCGCTTCAAGGACGCCGGTTCGATTCCCGGTGGCAGTGGATAAATATCTATGTCTGAAAAGAGAGGTATAGGCCTATCTGATTCCTTAAATATAGGTGCGCCCAAGCATGCGTCTTTATGGAACATCGTCATCTACTGTATGTTAAGGGAGACGCTACTGGGTACGCCGGAGGAGGGATTACCCTAGACCATAAGCAGCTTAGCCCATAAAAACGTGCTGAAAACATGCTTGCGAGTTTTTAAGCTTTGGATACAATTACGGCGCGTCAAGGCGTGTTGTTCGTACTAGTGTCAATACATGTCCTTTTCATGCCATGCGTAGCGCATGGCCTATGACTGAAGTACTAATTCCTTCAGGTTTGCTTTTGTTCGCGAAACCTCATGGTGCCGCTACTTTGTTGTAGTCTGGAGAAGGCTATGAAAAAAAAAGTTGTCTAGCTTTGTGTGTTTTCGTTATTTTTATCCAGTGGACTCGCGTAGACGCCGACGAGCTCACCAGGGAACAGCAGGTACGTGCTAATGCCTTAGAATGTGTTAGCTTGCTACAACGTCAATCTTGTCAACGCTATACAAGGCGCATATGCCTTGTGGTGAGCATTTTTTAACGTGATTCTCGTTTAATCGCAGTTGAAGCACATAGCGGTTTGGACGCCGGTGATAATACCCGCTGCATTGACAAAGGTAAGCGTCCCCCTTGTTAGCTTAAACCATCTCGACAAAAAAAAAACAACGTAGAATTACACAGGTAGTGTGAACTACATGTGTGTGACGGAGCTGCATTCGATTGTTGGTCATCCGAAAGTAATCAGAATGAGGATTAGGGTAGGACGTATATGACATTGAAAGGCGTATTAGGGCATACTTGATGACCTGAGCCACGTGCCTTCTCTTCGTGTTTCTTGCTGGGTTATTAGCAATATTCTACCTACTCCACTGCAGGTCAAGTGCTTTTTATGTTGATACCGTTAAATGTTTCGTTGAATTTTTTGGTATCGGTACAGGCATGTTTATGACAGCTGAAAGCGGCGATGTTGCATGTTAGTATAGCACTTATTTCGTTACGGGAAGCTCATGCATAAGGAATGCTGAACGTAAAGAGAATGGTAAATACGATCACCTAATAATTAACGTTGATGTACAAAGAATGAAAGAATATCGCAAGATTATATACGATTCCCGCGGTAATATGAACTCTGAAAATGAAAAGCTTCTTTTCATGTCAGCTCATACCATGGCAAAAGTGCGAGGTTAGCATTCGCATATGCTTTTTTCGGTATTTAGGCAAGTAAGTAAAAACAATGTATTATGGTTGCCAGAACATTTGTTAATTTTCGAACGAAAAAGGCGGGCCCCTTGAGCACGTGAGCGAGAGCTCCATGCAGTATTTCTAATTCACGATGACGTCCTCCAACGGCCACGTGTTTAGGTTGCATGTCCCTGTGATCAATAAAGCCGCTGTTCAATTACACATGACACCCCACAACGCTAGTAAAAAAAAGCTCGATATTTTAGTTTCTCTTCGCTAAAACTCAATATCTCAATGCAAGGCAAAAAAAACTGACAATGGCAGGATTCCGAACGTAAAGACATTCTTTTGTTGCAGAAATGCTTGTACGGGTTGTTCATAACAGCACCAAGAGGCCAGAGCAGGTGTCTAAAGAGAAGAGCGTAAAAAGAGCTGGAAATTGATAGGGTTCTCTTAATTGCATGGATTGAACTATTGCCTTAAAGAAGGCAGCTTTTTGGTATAGTTTTCAAATGTCCCATTTTGCCCTCTCTTTCCCCCATCCATAGGCTAGGCCTTCTGTCAAGGTTAACAGGCCATTCACGAAAATAGTTAATACTTAGAAAGACGGGTGTCAAGTGACGCTAGGAAACAGTTACGTCACACTTCTCTATTGTGTTCTTTGTTCTCTCACTGTTGGACAGAGGAGGCATAATGTGCACTTTTGTTCACACCACATTACCTACGTAATGAGGCTAGCTTTAGTCAGTCGACATTGCATACAATCAGGAACCCATTACGCATGTAGACTCCCTTAAATATTTGGGTGTGTTGTTCGATGAAAAACTTGACTGAAGTAAACATATAGGGTACATTGTGGTTAAGGCTCAACGGGCTTTAGGCTTGCTGTGAAGAACGAGTAATTGCGAGTTTGGCATACATAAAGACACCACGTTAAGGGTATACAAAATGTATATGCGCCCAATATTAGAATTCGGATGTGTCTTGTTTTCAGGAGGCCCTGCGTACAAAACTAAACCGTTGGTTCTCTTGGAGCGGAAAGCTCAGCGCTTGTGTCTGGGGTTCCCAAGTTTACAGCAATTCATGTTATTTGTCAAGAAGCGCGTATTCCAACATTGCTCTGTCGATTCCGCTTGTTACAGTACAGACATTTCAAAAACTTTACAGCTTACCCGTGAGAATAGCTGAATATGTTTTCATAAGTGATCCAGATTCATTCTTTCTCGCTCATTGGCCTCGTTTTCATACACCTCAGATAATCTATGTACAAAAGAAACTGACAATTGTAAATGTCAACATTAGTGAGGTGTTTACATCTGATAGCTCAAGCCACATTCTTAATATAGAATATGATGATATTTTTTCTCCGCAATGTAATTTTCAATCCCGCAAATTCTCAGAGAACAGGCTGTCGGATTTCCTGCAGCATACACAGACACGTAACATAAGAGCCACAGATGCTTCCGTCAATGAGGAAAGGGCAGGCGTAGGAATATTCTCCCAATCACTTGGCTGGTCATTTGCCATGAGGCTACCCGATTTCCCTCCTGCTTTCGAGGCAGAGCTAATGGCAATCATCATGGCACTGCGAAAACTTCCGATATTGAGAACAGAGCAATAATAATTACTGGTTCGCTCTCGGTATGCACAGCCCTTACAACTTTTCATACTTCTCGTGCTATCACGACGTTACGATCTTTAGTTCCGTCTCAGCTGAAGTACCTGAAATTAGGATGGGTTCCAGCTCACTGTGGGTTAACAATAAATGAAATGGCTGACGCCTTAGCCCACTCATCGCTAGATCTCCAAATAATTTAGGTTCTACTGGTGGTAGAATACTTCCCCGCAATCAGGTTTAGAAGATCAGCTATCCACACAGATAGGATGTAAACAGTAACCACGTGGGCGGAATGTAATTACCTAAAGTATCCATGGAAATCACAGTGGAGCCATTCTCGACAATCAGAAGTGATGATCACCAGATTTCGATGTCGTGTCCACCCATTAAATTTATACTGGTACATGGTTGGTCAGACAATATCACTCATGGTAATAAGGGCTGCAGCGCGAGCCCGAAGGTGCTAGAAGAAACAGACGAAAGGCGAGGCACGGAAAGCAAAGAGGACTACCTTTTTATCATTTACTACCCTTGTTTTTCAACACCGGTGCTTTCTACACACTGGGAGTGACGGGTACCAGTACATAGTGTGTTCTGGTGTCGTAGTTCCATTTATTAAACAGGCCATATCTTAAACAAAATAGCATGTGTGAGCTGGTTTAGTAACGTTAATATTTAAATGTTGGGATGAAGCGCATCAAAAACGTGGACAGTGCAAGTGGACAGGGCAGCGCCTGTCAACTTCCATGATCTGCGTCTTAGGTCCGATTCGTCCTAATTTTGAAACATGGCACTGAATTCCCTGTGGTTCACACTCTCGCACACTTTTCGTATTTCGACGTGCTGGCCTTTAAGTACTTTAACACGCTAAGTAGCTCCCTCTTCACCTTACTGAATAGTTTTGACAACAGTTCTCACCTTCCTAATTTCTGTTAAATGAGCGGGTCAGAGCATAGCTTCCTGCTATGACCTAGATGGAACTATGGAGCAGCGATTGTGCAGTCACAAAAAGAAATTATAGATTTGTTTATTCTTCATGCTTGTGGCTTCGAACGCACTCGTGGCTTCATTTGTTGTGGTGATTTGATGTTCATTTCGGATAAAAGAATGCACCAATGTGAAATTTATGAGCCAGTTTGAATTGTTGGGTCTGAAAGGAAAGGTGGTGAAAAGGAACTGCTGAACATTCACTGAACTTTGTCCTGCGACAAAACGGCTGCGTGCTATATGGAGGCACACAGAGCCGAAAGAATGAAGCTTACACAAATCTGTCTATTACTTACGAATCCCATGCTAGCTGAAGCGCCATGCATTGCAGCTTCCATGAACAACACAGTGCCAGAGTTCTCTGTTGTGCATTATTATAAAACTCTCTTGGTGAGGGCAGGACATATATAAGCATTACTCGTGCCGTCAAAACGAAGCTTTGACACAGATACTCACAAAAACAGATGCAGTGATACGAACTATTGAGTCGGGGAATCGCGAGGGTGATGAAAGGACATTGACTCAATATACTGTAAAACGCATAGGTTTCGGTATGATGAACTATTGGTGCTTTCAAAAGAAAAAAAACTACAATCTACCACGCATGACAAGGAATAATAGAAAATTCGAGAGGACAATGAGATTAGAGTGCAGCGAATAACAGCTAAATAGGATTCAAAACTGAGCAATTAGTGGTAACTACTGCTAGCGTGTGTACAAGCAAAACAGGGAAAAATGTGCGAGCACGAACAAAAAGTGGACACAACACGGGCACTGATGTTGAACTGAAGATTTTATCAAAAGAACATCTCAAGATGCTATTATTTGGCATGCTTTTACATGGCACAGACACAACTCATTGCGGCCCGTTTGCTTAGAGAACAGGAAACTCGTATCAATAGTGGGTGGTGAACTGTGACTCATCTAAAAAGGCTGTTCCCTAATTATCGAAGGAGATTCAAGGCTGACAAACAAGGTTACAACCTGCGCTGTCATTTCTGTAGGCCACCGAAATTTCACCCGCCACCAGGTCACAGTGGCGAAAAAGAATTTTAGTTGAAGAAAATTCCGAGGCACACCTCTGCTCTGTATGCTAGCATAAAGTGAGTCTACTAATGTTCCAACAATACCGAGTGTAGTCAACAGTGAGTGACCATGCAACAAAATTCATGTAGAACAAAGTGCGCCGCGCACTTCCTCGAAAAAAAAAATATTAAGCAGCAAGGAAATTTCTTGAATCCAAGTAAATGCATATTAGAAGAAAAATACGATGAAATCCCACGATGTGGGCCCAAACTTGCAGAGTTGCATTCGTGGTCCTCGAAATGTTACTACGTGCAGGGAAGTGTCGAGAAGACCGAGGAGGAAAAATGAGACGATTTTTTTCTAAATGTGTGGTATTGTACAGAAACCATGGAATCATGAAAGAAAGGACTGAGGACTGGGGCTAGTGGTTGAATACTTTGTCTCAAGGAACTTCAGTGCGTGACATTTTTGAGGTGGAGGTCATAAATGTTTTAGTCACCCTAATTCACCCTCCAGGATAAGGAAGGTTTCTTTTATATGCAAATGCATTTCTTAATCAGGCGATGTCATGCCTCTGGCGTTGTCCGTGGTGATGTCAGCACACTGGCAGGCGTTTCCTTTCCGCCATCACACCGCTCTCCTATAGCAACAGCTGCGCGCACACGCGGTTATCTTCGTCCATAGGAAGCGGAGCAAGTTTTGCGAGAGAATGCAGGAGAGGGTAGGTGTAGTGCTGCAACGCCGACTAAATTAGTCGGCGTTGAGTGCTGCCACTCCTTCTCTCGTTGTTCACACTCTCTCTTCCTACGCCCCACTTCCCCGCCCGCTCGCACCTCACTCTCGACAATTCGTTGGCTGGGTGCCTCTCAAGAACATCCGGAAATGTGTGCTCGAGAACGCCGTTTCCTTTGTTCACTTCAAAGTATTTTTTACCGTGCACGCTAGCTACTAAAGCTGGAAAAAGCATACCGCATTTCTTGCGAGAGAAAAACGCCACGTGCAGTGAACGGCGCTATTGGTGGCACGGTGTAAGAAAAAAAGAAGAAAGAAAACACTATTTTTCTAACGCTGAGTTCTCACGTGCGAAACACCGTTACGGACGCTACGCAATGCATTCATATTTAGACATGATTTGCTTTGGAAAGATCAGGGCATTTTTCTAGGCTACTGTCATCATTTTCGGCCAAGTGTTAAAATCAGTTTTCGTATCTCCAACCAAGAATGCCGTGAACAGTTCAATGGTTTCACATTGTAAGAGCATGCGCAGATACTAGTATTCGAAGGTTCTATTTAAAGAATTTTCAGTTGCAAGTCAATGCTCGCTCGCATTGAGTCCACTCTTTGTAAACGACAGCGGCACGAATTTCAGTCAAGTTGGGGGGGATCTCAATCGCAGCAACTGTTCCCTATGCAGCTACGACACACATTGTACGTATCAACTTACACGTTTTATTTGTGAAAAAATTTCTCTACACAAAGATTTCTCTATTACATGCTTTATCACATGACTGTGGGAAATTCCCGAATACTCCTTTCTGAAGCTGCCTTTCTTTCCGGGCTGATCAAAAGTAGCTTGTATTCTACCCTGCATATGAAGAAACAGTTATCTTTTGCTCCTACGGGAGAGCTTTTCGTATGTTCGTTTCTAATTTATGCTTTCGAAAGAAGGTGTTCAATATATGCAGGGGTGAACCATAACAGCATCTCTCTTTTTCGAAGCCTGAACTAGATTCCCCAGTTGGCAATGGCTTCTCATTCCTGCTTTCTCTCCACTTTCGCAGTGAACTTGCCCTTGTCGAAAGCGTACTGTCATAAGTGTCAATAGTGCATGTGCTTTGTGAATTCGACATATTGCTGAAACTGTTCTACTTCCTCTTCCTCATGAATTGATGCGAAAGCAAATCATTGTGCTACTTTCGGTTTATACCTCTTATGTAGGTTTTTGCAACGTGAGTCAACGCTGCAGAACGCATCATTGTTGTCAAAAAGATATTTGACGTTTGTAAACCACACCAGAGTCTTTGTTCTCAGGTAGCCTCCCGCAACAGAGGGCATCGCCATTAGTCGGTGTTATCACTTTTTTTTAACACAAACGTGTTCTATGCCGGGACGCACCACAGCTCTGCTGACCTATTTTCGTCACGAATATGACCTTGTCAAATGTATATGAATTGATTGCACAGAAAAGAAACCAGAAGGAAAAGCTCTCTTGCGGGGTGTCGAACCTGCCACCTCAAAATAGTCAGCGCATGGCGCTAGCCATTATAACGCGTAGCATAGGCTATCAACTGTGCTGAGGGCAAGGCATATTATATACACGATATATGATTTGTTGGTCCTCAGAGCTTCGCAATTCAGCGTGATTTTATCATTTGTATTGAGATGGCGCGATGAGCTCTCATCGCGTAGCGTAGGACGATGATTTATTGATTGTTATGTGGGGTTTAACCAAGGAGGTTTAAAAAAAACTTCTGGAGTGGAAGCGCCTGCCCTCTGGTGACGCCGACGGCCGCCATGTTGCTCCAGGCAAAAAACGTGCCGTCGGTCGTTTGGGCCCCCGCCGTTCGCGCCACTGAACAACAGTTGTCGCGTTTGTCCCTCGTTCTTTTGTTCTGTGCGGATTTTGTGCAGTTCTAAAGGAAGTTGACACGATTCCGGACGTTATGGTGAGCTCGTGTGTCGCCTTCGGCTGCACTAATCGTGCGAAGCAGAAGCCAGGAATCACTTTTCACGTGTAAGTACGCGGGAAAAAGCGCTTTCAATCGCTTGTCTCCTTCGGCGCGCTACCTCATTCGAGAAGCGCGGTTTCAGCTGAAAGCTTACTTTCATTAGCATTTTTCAGCTGGCGAGTAGAAGTTGAATAACCTATTTTGTGCGTGTGGTACCCCAGGTTTCCGAAAGACAAGACGCTGCGTGACGCATGGCAGCGTGCTGTTCGGAGGGATGGCTGGGAGCCTGAGAATGCGGGCGTTCTCTGCTCGGAGCACTTTGAAGTCAACTGCTTTGACAGGACGGGCCAAACGACCAGACTGCGACCAGGGAGCATTCCTACCATTTTTCCTGCGTTCCCTGCGCATCTCCAGAAACCAGTGAGTACCATCACGAATGTACATTTTCGTTACGGTAAATAGGCTATAGATTTCCGAATGTGTAGGCACAGTTTCTCGTTTCCTACGTGCTGTTCAAAATCACACCACTCTCTGACAAAGCGCACGTCACGTACACTTACTTGTCCAACTTTTTTTTTTCACTGTGCGTGCATAAATACGGGCACGCTGGCACGCTAAACTTCCGCACCGAAACTATAAAAAGATCCCCGAGGTAGTAATCCCGTTTCTAGTCAGTCTAAGCAGTGGGTGGGACTATTATACCCGGCTTCTGAACTTTGGAGCATAACTGATTTTTTTTTTCTTGCAGGCGAAAAGAAAGCGAGAGGCCCCTAAGTGTCGGACTGCGGTGTCACCTGTCGTCAGTGCTGAGGCAGCGGTTGAAATGCCATCTGAGCCTTCTTCGCTGGCGAAGGATTGCTACCATTCCAAGGCAGAGGAGTCTGCACAAGAGGTTCTCCAACTAAAGAAGAAAGTTAAGACAAAGACGTTGCATGCAAACAGTGATCGCCTCATGGTAGAGGTGTTAACGGAGGTGTTTGAACAAGCATTATTTTCTGAGTTAGAGCCTCATCTGTAGGACTGCGATCCACTCGACAATCACATCTACGTTTTGGCGAAAAAGATTGCCAACCTCTATATAACAATCAGGCTTCACCACATTTCCAAAGAAATCAACCGCAAGAACTCGCGCAGTGGGGTACGAACCCAGCTGACAAGGACTATTATATTTAAAAATCTGTAAGGTACAGATGAGAACCAGCGTTGAACAAAGCGGAGCAGCTGGTATATTCTATATTTTTTGCAATTTTAGTGTGTTGTTATAGAGTTGCCTGATATAACCTGCGTTTTGGGAATCGGGCCGTTTTTGTGTGAATTGTTTCTGTTTTATTGTATGTGCTTTTGGAAATTGTATAAAGCCTTGAATGAATAAATACTCATATACCCCTGTGTTGCTTCTACCGTGAGCCTCATTTCGAGCATTGCAAGCGAATCCGCACTTACAGCAGCTAACCGTTGTAATGCATATTCGCTAATACGTAATCGCGTACGGCTCACGTGTAATATCGTAACTGACGGCTTTGTACAGATCTTGTTTATCTAACACGAAGAAAAAAATGCGAATGAAATTAATTACACTAAGTGCCCCGTTTCATTCGAAAAAGCCGCCACGGAAGCGCGCTGGATACGTTGTCTGCGCTCTCTCTTGCCTGGAGCAAGATGGCCGCCAACCGGTTTCCCCGGCTTCACCCGCTTGCGTAGGCGTGAATAGGGGACCTCCACTCCAGAAGTTTTTTTTAAACCTCCTTGGGTTTAACGTCCCAAAACCACCATATGATTATGAGAGACGCCGTAGTGGAGGCTCCGGAAATTTTGACCACCTGGGGTTCTTTAACGTGCACCCAAATTTGAGCACACGGGCCTACAACGTTTCCGTCTCCATCGAAAATGCAGCCTCCGAAGCCGGGATTCAATCCCGCGACCTGCGGGTCAGCAGCTGAGTACCTTAGCCACGAGACCACCGCGGCGGGGCAGCGTAGAACGTGGCGCCTCTCGCGTTTACACGAGTGCCGCCTCTGTTGAATTCCAATGGCAGATCGTGATCAAGTTTTTCTGCTCTGAGCGAAGCAATCACATTCCGATTCCGTATTGAGAGCGTGAATTGTGTGTTCCAATGGCAGATTGAGAGCAACCGCAGACCACGAATATCTCCGTGGCTTGCTCCACCAAAATGGGTGGATTTGACCGAAAGTTCAAGTGACGTATTATGTGCACCCGCTTTTCATCCAATCACCGATGGATGTCCGGAAAACGCTTTGAGCTCCGTCACACCCTCTCACGCTCCCTCGCTAGATTTCCGCTCACCAACAGCTCCCGTCGAGAAGCGTGCGTTCCAATCGCAGATTTGGCTAGAGCGATCCCGCTAGGATCGGCGCGCTCCATTCGCCATCCGGCCGAACGCTCGCGATCTACCATTAGAATTCAACATAAGAAGCGAGGTGTCTTGTGCGCGTCTATCCGACACGTGGTTCGGGAGAGGACGAAAGTTGGTTCTTTCGCTGCCATGGCCGCCTTTACGAAAAGAGGACGCTGCTCGCATACAAAGAAGTAGGAATTGTCGCAGTTGTCCGGCTTGTTCTTTGTATACTTCTGCGTTCAATTCGTGTGCATTTCATCCTTGTTGAACAGAGTGCTTTAGGTGCTGATCTGAGACCTCTGTAAGTCCGTGGTCGTCCGTGTATTCTCATTTCGTGCCCGTTTTCTGCGTGAGGCGCGCGCTACAGGTTTCGAGCTACTGGCCATTCTTTGTGTGAGTTTGTAACCTGTTGCTGTAGCATTCATTCCTTCGCCCCTGTGGTAAAATGTTGTACTATAAACGCTCAACTACCTCTCTGGAGATGCGTTTCACTTGTGTGTTTAAACGATTCTTGAAATGAGGGATCAGTCATGTTTTAAAACTTTGCTGAAGCCGACAATACCCCTGCAGGTAAAGGCTGATAATCACTCAAATAGCTCCGCTGACGTTGCTTTATTTGAAGGAATCCTGCTTTGAACGTAGCGAGGTTCAGTTTCTGGTGGCAGCTGCACGCGAAATCCATTATTACCGCATTGCATGTACAACAACCACCATAGTCAAATGTACTTCGCAGCCTGCTTGTAGTCTGAAGTTCATTGTTAAACTGTAAGTGTTATTAGCGAAGTGTTGCCGTTGTACGAATGCGCTTGTTAATGAATATATAAATGGTGTGTGCCGATGTAGAGTACAACGGTGTTTCTTTTCGGTTTCAGCTCTACTACATTAACACTCTGTATGATTTCTATCTGATGTACGAAACCAGCGGTGGAAAGGCACTCGGTGAGAGCTCCATGGTAGCTCCACCGAGTGTGCACATCGAATCCAGCCGAGTTTGTGAAAGTCGCACACATGGCGAAGTCACTGGCCAGTCCTTGTTGAAACGCGCGGACGCCACTATCAAGACGAGGTCTCAGGCTCTAGGCCTTAAGTGGGTGCGCCAACCTGTGAACCCAGCTGAAGACTGCACCACCACTATTTTGCCAGCAGGGACGATGACTGGGAAGTCAGGCGGCCGTTGCCGGAGACAGTCTGTGACCACTGCTGAAGACGGCAACACCACAACAGCAGGCACAAAGTGCGGCAAGACTGGCAGGCGTTCGCGGCGGCAGTCTCGTGGTCCCGCCGAAGACTGCACTGCCACCATTATGCCAGCGGGGTCGAAGTCCGGCAAAATAAGTGGCCATTCGCGAAAGCTGTCGGTGGCAGGCGAGGGGCGCGCGAACGTGAAAGTGAAGTGTGCGAAACCAGCAACAGCCATGTCGAAAGGGAAGCCCGTTTCAACCAATGCAGCTTCCACAATCCGCAAGCCAACCACACATTGGTCGCGTCGACAGTCCATCTCTGGAGCCAGAGGTAAACAGACAGACGGCAAGAAATCCTGGCGGCAGTCTATTACCGCCGCCGTTGGAGCTAGTGCCACAGCGGACCCAACGCGGAAGTCAACATCCGGTTCGAGACGGCAGTCTGTGACAACTGGGGCCGGTACTAGCAGCGTTGGTTCCACACCACCACTTCAGACGTCACGGAGGCAGTCTCTCTCAGGCGCTCCCGCATCTGAAGTAGCACAACTTGTCGCCGCCAGAAAGGCTCGTCGCCGATCCCTCAAGAGTGAAGACGCTACTGGCATCACCGGTTTTGCCGCGTCCAAGAAACCGGCTTGGCAGTCCCGTAAGCCATCTATCACCACTGTGGAAACCAAGGACGCGTCAGAACAATCCGACACGCCTCCACTGTGCCCTGGTGGCGAGGACAGGGTGTAATAACGTTTCTAGGAAGTATGCCGGATGACACATGCCTCGACGTTCATCACTGATACCCATATGACACAAAACAAGATTTTTCAGCGTATACAGTGTACAGTAGGTGATGTCTATATGAAACTTCGGACAAAATGTGGCAAGAATAACTGTATAAAAGCGTATTCAGTATAGTATTTTAAAAAGAGAATGTCGTCTTCCAATGGGTTTTTTAGACATTAAATACAAATCATGGTTTTCGTGGTCAAGCAGACTGCATTTATACCTGCTGACCAAGTAACTTTTCTGGGCTTCTCCATATGTGCTGAAACATTCATTTTCATTTGTTTGTATGAGCTATCCTCTCAATGTGAGCGTGCCTGCAGTTATCTATGTATTTATAACGCACAGTGCTTATTGAAATAGTATGAGGCATAATGTGAAAGTCTGTCTTCGAGTAAACGATATTATTTTCGTTGCCTTCGATACTCCACTTGAAGGTGTATAGCAGGCATTGGTGAGAGTAGTGAGGGTGCAAACAATATAAGTACAAGATAAGTAGATACCTAGCACCAGAAGCCTCGCGCCAGCATAGCACTGAGACTAGAGGCCTTGCACAAGCTAGCCATGCTAAATGGTGTATCTAAGATATTTCAAGAATGTCTACACGAAACGCATGCCGGCACTACAGTACACTGTACCGGTATGGTCTACACGGTAAACTTAAAGTGTTGCTGAGCGCTTCGCTTGCAGCGTAACGTTTCGTGGCGTACGTATAAATGCTTGTGGCATACGCGCAACTCACAGTGTCTATTGATGTGCACCCTTTACCGCTTGTGCAACGCAGAGCGCAGAGACACTTAAGCATGTTCTCGTAATCATAAACGGCATGGCGAGAAGTCGCCTGCTTTAAACGTGAATCCCCTTGTTGCGATGCACGCGCGCCAGTAGTTCGACCTACAGGACGTGGTTGCCCATGAGCGCACTAATCTCCTGAAAGATATAGTGTGTACGTCTTGTGCTTTTGAGTGCGAAGTTTGCTTGAAGCTGCAAAGCATACGAAGGTCGATTTTCTCGCAGCACCAGGCGCGTTTGCGAAAGGAGCGCACTGCTCAAGCACAAAGAAGGAGGAACTGTGACCGTTGTCAGTTCGCGCTTGTCCTGTGAATATTTGTTCGTTGATTTCACGCGTCCTTCTCTTTGCTTGAGCAGCGCATTTCGATTGTAGAGCTGGAAAAGTTAGTTCACAATAACAGAGAGCTGAGCTATAGTGGGTATGAATTCGCGGTGAGCTCAGGATATAGGCGACAAGTGGTCGGCGGTGCGTATACGAATACACCCAGTGGCGCTTCGTTGTGTCTGGTTTGAACCAATTTTCGGCGAATAAAATGCTTTGACTGCGAATTACTGGTAATATCTACGCTTCTCTCTGCCGAATTGATGTACGAAGCCCGCGAAACGGTACTACTACTAGCTAGCGAAGCGCAATATGGTTATGGAGGGGATGCTCGCCATGGTGCTGTATTTAGCGCGCTTAAACTTCAAGTCCCCACGCGCCCATTCTCGCCTTCTTCGTTATGTACAACACTTGGGTGACCCGGCTCGTTTTCGCACTAAATCGCGCTTTTCCTTTGTTGTTTGTACTTGTCTACGTCATGTTCCGCCTACTATTAACGAATGTAGCGCGACTGTGATATTTATTTACCATTTGCTCATTTGTATACAAAAAAAAGAGGAAGAAAGATCTAGAAATTCGGTGTATCAATGAGATGAGTTCATTCAGTACTGCTGTTCGCACAAACACACATACGCAATTTTAGTGGCGAAGCTCCTCTTAGTCTAAACGTCCCTTGTCACGCGTAACCTAGAGAAGAAGAGACAAGAAATAAAAACAGCAAAAGTAATGGATGGCCATTTTTCGTCTCATTGCATAGATGGCATTACTTTGCCGTTACTCTGAAATTGGCTGCTGCGCGCGCTTTGCCTGAGTGCGTGGAGAACGAGTGCCTCTTCCAGTACACTGGATAGTCGCCATTTGTGGCAAATCGTTGGTAGGGCATGGACGAAGCGGAGCGGTGGGTGCGTTGAAGACGCTTGCGCTCAGCGTTTCTGGCTGGCGTCTCGTCGGTGTTACACGCACGCCGTCTGCATTCTCGAACGCAATATGACGCATGCACGGACGGATGGATGCTTCGCTCCACTCATCATCATTTACTCCGCAGATATGCTGTGATTTTTTTCTCACTTTGTTCACCATGAAATGTGGAGCAGTCGATGAGTCTAGACAGGAAAGCATAGTGGCGGACAGCGCTTTGCGCTATGTTGCTATTTACCTCATACGCACATGCCCTTGCACCAGTAAAAGTATAAAAACCTAGTAAGAGTGCAACAGAAATCTTTCATCGATGGATTACGTGCACGACAACGATACAACAAAGGTCTTGTTGTTTTGTGGGTCAAGCGTGTGTTTTTGTCGTTTTTTTCAACGAAAAATGACCGCTTTCTTTCATCAGAAAATAACAATGTCACAAATCCTCAAGACAATGTAAAAAAGATGAAGTTTTCCGTGCAATTATGCAACATACATGAAAAGCCCACCGTCGGAAATAATGTTCGACGTCTGGATTCTTCGAAGTGCTTCTAAATCTAAGCGCAAGGGTGTTCTTGCAGTAAATGCGTTCCAGGGTAATATAACTATGGCAGCTCCGGTTTATATACAGTTTATGTAGCGAAGTGCCACACATCATGATCGTCGTCCAGAAAAACACGACTGAAGCTGATCGTAGAGTCGATAAACTACAGTGCTGTAGTTATACACCTAACAAACACGCTAAAGTGCGTGCCCTATAGCCTCGTTTTTTTAAATAACTGAGCCGGTAAAGCACAGCATTGACACACCATTTACTAGACCTTATGTTTCAGACAATGCCAAGTGCATTTAACGATGTACTTGCAGCACAAACCGGCATCCACACTGAAATGTTTCAGGTGGATTTAGGACACATCGACAGTACACAGCACCATGGGAACTTGCCATCGCTGATTTTATTAGAGTCCAATAACAGCCAAGCAAAGGCTAAATGCGTCTGTACGTTGTCTCAGTCATACGGGCAAGTAGTCAAATTCTCACTAACGTAATTGATCCATCCACCCTTTGAGAATGTACATGAAGTACGCGCACATGCAAACATGACATGACTAGCAGACGACGCAAAATAATAATAATAATAATAATAATAATAATAATAATACAATAATCCATGGTCTCTTATGCATTAATTCACGTAAGACAACTCGAAGGCGATAGCCATCTCTTTCTTTTTTCCAATCAGTTGATGTGTTAATCTTGCCGCCCTTCGACAACTTTCAGCAACTAATGTGGTTATGTATTGCCTCCACGGTTAATGACACCGTTTTGCGTATCCAATCAGCCAGCCACCCTTTGGACAAGCTATGATGGGATTGTGTGCGATATAATGACTTTATCATGTGGCGCTATAATGACACGTCATCTCGTGGTGATTACTTTTTGCATGCATCTATCGTTCCCTACATTGCAGGATGCGAGACGCTGCCAACGGTCAAGTTTTACTTTTAATGAGGCACCTAAGGCTTGCGATTTCATTAGTAATCAATGATTTATTATTTACTTATTCATGTAGCGTGCCCAGAAACGATTTTAAGGTTGTACATGTGCATCTGAAAAACAACAACAATAACGATTATTATTATTATTATTATTATTATTATCATTATTATTATTATTATTATTATTATTATTATTATTATTATTATTATTATTATTATTATTATTATTATTATTATTATTATTATTAATAATAATAATATTATTATTATTATTATTAATGATGACGAGATATTCGTGCCAGAGGTGCGATGTGGAGGCAAACTTTACTGGGGCATTCAGAGGTGCTTTCCACCACCTTGTGCACATAACTTTTGATTATGTAATTAAATCTAACAAGCATAGCGTCGATCGCTTACGCTGAAGCGGTACTCCAAACAGTTGCATAGACCTGCCAATTTGCCATTTGCATGGAGGGGGATGGTTCTATTAGCCGATCAGTGGGCACCAATGATTGATTGATTTGTGGGGTTTAACGTGCCAAAACCACGTTATGATTACGAGAGACGCCGTAGTGGAGGGCTCCGGAAATTTCGACCACCTGGGGTTCTTTAACCAAATCTGAGCACACGGGCCTACAACACTTCCGCCTCCATCGAAAATGAAGCCGCCGCAGCCGGGATTCGATCCTGCAACCTGCGGGTTTGCAGCTGAGTACCTTAGCCTCTAGACCACCACGGTGGGGCTCAGTGGACACCGAGGGCAGCACAGGAGATAAACTCATCGTATCGTTGTAGTGAGCATATGAAAGCGTATTTAAATATCAGTCATACTTTTACAACAAAAATATGACTGGGAGCAGCAGCTGCCAAATGTGTGCCCCTCTCCCCCCTCTCCACCACCGGCAGCTGGTGGAGAGCGAAGGCATGATGGAGAGGAAGAGAAAAGTTTTAATGCACATTCATGCCTCTCACCCTGCCACTGTTTTGCTGTCCCAACGCTAGCTGTCACGTAGATACAGCAGCGTAGATAAATAAACAAAAAAACAAGGGAGGGTAAGAAAAGAAATCCCTCGTTGATCTCGGGGAAGGGCGGGGGGGAGCAGGCGAATAGTCATTTTGCTCTATGTATACTACGCAAAAAAAATGCCCAAAAGGCACGAGGAGGGGGGAGGGCAGAAAGGGGTAACAACTCGGTGTGCCAACCCCTAGCTACAGTGTACTAGAATGTACAGAACAGCGCACCAACACTAACAGCGAATGTACAGTGTACAGAACACCACTGCATAGAGACGTAAAGGAACGGACACCCGGTCAGATACCTTTCTTCTCTGTTGAGCCGGAATGCATGCCATTCATTCTTTTCTGCACACGAACAAAGTCGCTGCTGCAAAAGCATTGCCCTTGAGATCTGTACTTATTGGCATTGTGTTGCAGAGACTCAGAGATGACCATTGCTGTTGACATGAGTTGTAAAACCTTTTTTTGTTATGCAAAACAAAATACAAACAACTGCATAACTACACATATCGCAAACTAATAATTAAGAAGGCTTCATTTGGCTTGCAAATTTATAAATACACTTGATTGTTATTCTAAATTATTTATATAGTGACTTGTTAGTGCTGCCACTTGCACACTCTTTTTGGTTTAGCTTGTAAATTAGCAGTTGCAACTAATTGTACTGCGGGCTCACCACCAGCTTCACGCTAAAACATGTGCAGCAAGTTCGCGGTTACATAATTGCCGTGTTGATAGATATTGCGTAAATTGTATACTGATCCTCCTTTGGAATTCGTCTACGGGATAGTTTCCGCGTGTCGGGAAGTTCTGCTGCTTTGATCGAGTGGCGGATGAAGACTCGCCGTACGTTGCCTGCTCCAAACAGCCGCATCGGACGTGCGCCTTCGTGTTCGCTCTGAAAAGTGATTTCTTCCTCCATTTATCGATTACTCGTGTCGTTCGCGTGATTCAATGTCAAGTGTGCTTCCGAAGACAATGCTCGACCCCTGGTGTGACAAGCAGTGACTGACGTTATGCGAGAGCGTGAGCTTTCTGACCGGCGACTGAAGAGTGCACAGCCTATGCCAAAACTTCGGTAAGTTGGAGAAAGTCGCTGAACTACGTAGCTGGGTTACTTCATTGTGTGACAAATGGTATGCAGGAAGCGATGGCCTGGGCGGCTTGTTGGCATAGCGGGGATGACGAACCAGAGACCCGATGGGCAGGTATGTTTTGAGGTGGCTTATTTTATATCACCGTAAGAAACAGTCGCTGTGTGCATTGATTGCATGTTTTAGATTCGCGTTGCACTACGTGATCTATCGTTCGGTCATGCAAGCCTCTTGTCGTGCTGTCATTCCTTGGCTGTTTACTGCACGTGATTATCCTTTGATCCCTTGTCGCCCTGTAAAAGTGTCTGCTTTTAAACATACTGGTGCCGCGAGAGCAGTTCACGTTGACCCAACTCGATAGTTTGTGCGTTTTTACGCGCAAAACAATCACATGACTGGGCACGTAGATAGAAAAATGCACAACCCTGTCAAGCACACACGAATGTTTTCGTGGCTGCGCTCCGAATCCTTGTGGTAGAAATCCATGTAATTTCTCTATGGTTTGAATTTCACCCCAGCTGCCTCCTAAATATTTTAAGAGAGCTAACTTGAAGTATACGTATTTCAGTAATCTACATTATGTGCTGAAACTAATAGTACACTCCTACCGCTGCATTGAAGTTATGTTGATATCGAGTGTTAGCAGAAGAATATGGGAATTAAATTTAGTTAATTAAGCTAACACATGACACCCTTTGTTGCAATATGTGTGAACTTTTGTTAGCTATATAAATCTTTGTTTTCTCCTCGAAGCATACCAGGTGCTTCAAGTTGTATTTCTGTGCTTTCTTTTTTATATCAGGGTTGTACTGATATTGCCTACTTGCTTGTGTGACGAGGATGTATAACCTATGTGTAGCATTCAGGGATTTAGTATTTATTTTGTTTTGTGAGGCAGTAAATTAGAAGAAAAAAGATCTTATTCCTATGTTTCCAGATGTTGACAGAGAGTTTCAGAATATTAATATTTTTGCGAAGGGCTTATGTAATAAATGAAATCCTACAGATAGCTTGTGTGAAGAAAAGTCAAACTACATAGTAATTTGCTTCAGAGTACCAACAGTTTGTTTCCTGAATAGCTTACATTTATGATGTAATACAATATACATGGGTCGTTCTTACACATGGCATGTGCGCATAAACCATGAACTCTTTGCAAATATTGTTTTCATCATTTAGATCACTCACACACATGTGCATGCTCTGCATAGGGTTAATACGTAGTTTTGCGAATGCAAAACATTCATTGGCTCTCTGTCAATTGTCAGCAAGAAGGGGCTAGTGCAATATTGCCTGTTTTGATTGTGCCATGATCCCTTTATTCAAGGATTTACCCTTTATTGTATCAGTATACCGGGTCCCACGCAACGGGTTGAGAGTCCTCCAGACAGAGTAAGCTTCACCACTGGGGCGACGCGTCACAGCCCCTCGAAGCCCGCGTGTACCTGTTTAGCTACCAGTGGGTAGCCGGCTGGCACTGGGGATCGAACCCCGTGCCTCCCGTAGCTGAAGCGGACGCGTACGTGCAATGGCACAGCTACGGTTAATGTATCATATACACTTTGCTAAGACATGTTTGGTACTTGCTATCTGTGTGTGATATAACGTTTGTCGTGTGTGAAAGTAATATTTTGTGGTATCTTTTATGTATGTATCAGCGATGGCAGCTGTTCATGGTCCCGACACAGAGGACAGGTTGCAGTGCGCGATTGGAGCGGTCTTCCTGCAAGCCCTAACGAGCCTTATTAAGTGGTAGGCATTTCTTGTTGTTACCACATAGTTATATTTCGGACACATAGCACCTATTGAGGTATAGCATACACTGTCTTTTAGTTTAGGTGTGGGAAGCCTATGTCCTGCACTTCAGTGCAGTATCCCTTGGACATGGAACATGCATCATTTGATTTGTAATCCTTGAACATGGAATGTTGCCGGTGCCAACATTGTGACACTTGGAGGCGTCTTGATAATGGGAACAGCTGTTCCTTGTCACTGCTGTCTTGAGCAAAGCAAGAGTTCTTGTTATAGGGTTGCACAAGGAAAAACATTCAGCATTGTTTGTTAAACATTAGGTAATGTTTAGCTCAATATAACACAAGAATGAGACCAGTGCATTCAAAACAAAATGGATTATTGCAACGGAAGCACAAAAATTTATGGCATGATGCTTACCCTGTATTTTTTATTGCTTCGGTTGCAATTAACGATTTTGTATAAAGTTGGGGCACGTGCTGCGTCCTTTCCCATGGTCTTTGTGTTACATTGTGCTAAATATCACATAAAATGGAAAGTTGTCTGTGGCGACATTCTCTCTTATAGGATTTGTTGGTCTTTTCAAGTTTCCTCCATCAACATCTATTTTGTTTGGACTGTCATGAAATTGTGCGCAGTGAAATCTTACTTATAATCATGTTTCGCTTATTGTCGTGATGATTGCTTTTACCTTAAATTTTTTAGTGGAAATAAAAGATTTCTTTAACTAAGTTCTTTTTTTACAAATAGAAGTGTTTCATTTTTTGTGCTTTTTAAAGGGACTGCAAACAACATTGAAGTCTAAAAATTTAATGAATATAAATAAGCACACTTTTGCTATGTGCACATTCTGCCGCAAGAATTCGGCGAATTCGTGTTCAAGGAAGCCACAGGGGTTGTTGTTCCAGCTCGGTTTAGAATTTTCACGTGTATGAGCAGATTTGTGGTATTTTTTTAAGTTTTAGTGCAATCTTGTTTTAAGTAACATCGTGCAACATGCAAGTACTTATTCCTTTCTATCAAAGCCTTCTCAGGTAATCCTTATGCTTGAGAGTTTGATCATCTGAATTAGGGACAGCTTTTCTTGGGAGGAAGCACACACTCATGTTTCATCACATTGTTTGGAACATGTTCCCACTACAATCTATGACAATACCATGAATGTGTTTATGTAACACAGCTCACAAGACATAGAGGCCTATCATGCAAAGAAGTGTAATCTGTGTGATAGTGCCTTGAATAGCCTTGTTTGGCTGCAAAGTTAAATTGTTGAATGAATTCATGCTCTTTTGGAAGTACAGTACTCACGGATTGAAACAGGACACTAGGAGCGTGTGGCCAACGGTACATGTGCTGCCGCTCGTGGGTGCGCACAGTACCAATGTGTTGCGTTGTGGTATAGGGGGATACGGGGAAGACCTATGAAGCATGGCTACTCCTTCCAATTGCCAAATTGTCGGCCTGTAGTTCACCACGTGTACACTACCAGGGCAGCGCTGCAAGGCTCACGCACATTCGCATGTCTACCAAACTGGCTCGCCGCTGCGCACCGCTTTTATTGCCACGCCAGCAGACGACCCTCTCGTTCTGCGTGCTTAGGCAATGCAGTACGCATGCTGTGCAAGTAAGAAGCAGGATTCGGTTAGTAGATTGCGCCTTGGGTGCGTTTGTAGACATGATAAACATCTGCACAAAAGCATGAAAAGTTTACTTCGTGGTTTCTGTCTCGAAAAGAAAGAAAGTGTGTGGCATGCTTTCCTTCATGCAACATGGAAATAATATTGTTAATATTGTTACGTTAAGTCGACGGCTTCGTCGAAGCTGTGGCAGCGATCGTTCCGTAGTTGAAGCGCTTACCCAGCTCCTCCACCACTCTGTTACGTTTGAAAGAGACTGGTAGACGTTGAAAGGGGCCGTTTATTAGGTCGTGAAGGGCAGCTCAGAAGCGGCCAACTGGTTAAAGATCCTCCTGATCCTCTTCTTCCTCTCTCGCTCTGGGCGACCAGTGCGTTCACCGTATACGCTTCTTTTTCTTCGGGCATGTACGCAACAATATCATTTATTAGTGTCGTTAGGGCAAACTGCGGCCTATTGTTGAATAAATATGTGAGACGCTCGCTCGTTCTTCTGTGGCCGACAGCTCTACAAATGTTTGCCACGCAAAATAGCCGCACTATTCACTGCTTGGGGCGAGACAAGAAAGTACTGAGTTATTGTTTTATTGCTGCACGGAAACAGGCCCGTGGCTGGTGCTTTTCTTTTCTTTGTGACAAAAAGCTTGAAAAACTTCTTATGCTTTTGTGCAGCTATTTATTATTTCAACGAGCGCATTTCAGGCGCAACATCTTAGCGGTATCTAATTGCTTACTTGCGCAGCCTACGTGCCCTATCGTCGAAGGGTGCCGATCGAGAGCGTTGTCTGCCAGCGTCACAATATAAATGGTTCGCGCAGTCTCCATCGATTCGGGCTGCATGCATGCAAAAAAGCACGAGCCTTGCAGCGCCACGCTGGCAGTGTGCACTTTGTGAACTAAATACCAACTCTTTAGCGACCGGAAGGAGTAAGCCTGCTCTTTAGCTGTTTTCGCCCTCTTTCTATACAACAGTGCAACATCCCGGTTCTGCGAGCACCCATGAGCAGCGGCACATGCATTGGCGGCCACGCGCTACGAATGTCCTGTTTCAATCCGTGAGTACTGTACATATATGCCGACCATACTGGGCATGTTGGTACGTACATGGTAGGAAACAAGAGTGCTAGAAAAAACATGGACTGGTGCATCCATTATTCTTTCCGTGTCGGCGTCTTAGCTCATGATGCTGTTCACTCCTGAGTGTATATTTTATTTCCTCGCTGAGCTCCTACATACACTCTAAATTGTATTATTTTTGTGACGTAAGAGTTCAGGCGATATTTTGGGCATCTGCATGGTCTAAAATAGTCATGAGTTCAACACTGTGATGTGCTATTTCCTTAAACACTTGAGTAACGCAAGTGTTTGGTCGGGTTTGTAATTCATCACCTAGGAACTTTTGTAAGGTACGGCAAATTATCAACAGAGAAAAGGGAGAGGACACAAAGTAGTGCTAGCTCGTGTTGTCGCCCTTTTGATTGTGCATGTTTTTTTTTGCTGTTGAAAGTTTTCTTTAGAAAGTGTTCCTATACTTGTCCTATCAAGATGTTCAGTAAATGTCAACACACTCCAGTGTAGATTCTTGTGCTTATTAATGACCAGCGAGCTAGGCAAAAATATGTCCTTTTTATAAAGCTTTTGTCACCTCTTCAAGGTGCCTAAATAATGTATTTTTAGCTATTGAATAATATGCAAAAATAATCAAGGGTACAAAAATGTTTTGCTTGCTTCCTCCAATCTGTTGCTTGTGAAAAGATGTGTAGAAACGACTTGTAACATGTTACAACATGCATATCTGTGTAATATACTGTAGGTTACAAAGAGCACAATTTTTTATTTGTTTTCACTAGAGTTGTGTAGCTGTATCACCTAGACGTAGCTCTACATTTCATGTGCCTGTTTGTTGCTCAATTTCATCTTGCACATAGGCGTGCGCATAAGAGTGGGAGCAGCCCCCTCTCTCCCAACTTGTTAACTAAGATGGGGGCTACAAAATTTGGAAGCTTACTTAACTAAGTAAGGGGGAGGGCCGCGGTGAACCTTCCTGCCACCCAAGTGTAGGAAAACCCCGCACATGCCTATGACTTTGCACCTGAGCATGAGCCCTCAGTAGTTCTCAGTTAAAGAAGAGGGATTTTAATGTGGAAGCTTTGTGTAAAACAAAGTTGCGGAATATATACCCACTGTTGCATGCCGTAGTCATACATTGGGTGCCATTGGAGTTGTGAAAGGAGGTTATTCTGCAATATTGCCTTAGAGAAGCTGACTCAGCTGATTCCTCTGTTCGTGATAGCTGGCTTCTCTCCAATTACTGATCAATCGGCAGCCCTCTGAACTGATGTATAGTGGTTAGTTTTTTTTCAACGCAGCATGAAGTCAAGGCTATGTGGTTCGACATTGAATTCAGAGGGATTACTTAATATAACTGATAACTGTATATCACTATTTAAAAAAAGGCATAACTCATCAATTGTTATGTCTGCTCATGTGCTGTGCTAAAATGTATGCTTCAGTGCCTTCTAAGTTTTTATGTTCTCTCTTGCAGGTTTTAAATACAGCAGCGGTACCATCACGACGGTGCTACAAAAGACCCTATCATCAATGCAAAGTCGAAAATTAAATACTAATGCAGTTATTCCTGGAAATGTCTCATTTGGTGTTTCTTTGTTTGTTTGTACTTATAAAAGAGGACGTTCGCAAGAATTGTAAACATGGACGAACTAGCTCCATTTAATGTCCTATTCGAACTGAATTGCTTGACAATGTAATGCGTGTTTTCAAATGCAGGCATTATATACTTGCAGCATTAATTATCGGCTTCGAAAGATTCTGACGTTTAAAAAACTATGATCCGTTCATTGGTGAAAGTGGTCTGATGGTATTTCCTTTACAATCCTCAATTTGTGCACACTTTCATATTAATAATGAAGCGATTTATTGATCTGCTTTTCAGCAAATGTTCTGTTGATGGCATAGGACCTTAGTTTACAATGCGACGTTTGATGTCAACCTATTGCGTATGCTCGCTAGCACTTCACTAGACAACGGCCATCAGAAACTCAGATGTCAGGACTCTATAGAATAACGCCAGCCAATGGTCATCAGAAACTCTCATGTCGGGCCTCTATAGACTTACGCTAGACTGTAGTCATCAGAAACTCTAATGTCATAACTCTATAGACTTACGCTAGACTATAGTCATCAGAAACTCTAATGTCATAACTCTATAGACTTACGCTAGACTATAGTGATCAGAAACTCTAATGTCATAACTCTATAGACCAACGGTGGCAAATTACTACTAAACTCACATTAGGTACGAATTAGGAAAGCGCATTAGACTGACATTAGAGAGTTTAAAAATTGTGATGTCAAATGACATTAGCCTGTTTATAAAAGTACATTAAATTTTTTCTAAAGGGTAAGCAGCCGCTCTCTTTCTTTTGATGGTGATGCCGCTCATGGTGAATAATTATGTCTGAGCACTTCGTAATGGGTACACCTTTAAAACGCCTGCTCACAAAAACAACATGTTCTTACACTTGCCGCGATCCTACACTTCTGCCTCGCAAATCATAGACCTCTGTCACAGTATAAGCGCTTTACTCTCATTCAAATGAAATGGCATGTGCATCTGTTGACATTACGCGCCCGCTACGTAGCAATATGTAATCTCATTGAATGGGAATGACTTTACCAATCGAATGTGTTCGAAACACATTGGCCGACGCAGTCAAACCGAATGTATAATTTCTACCCCAAGGACTGAAATGTGGCAATCGGCATTCTTGATGTGACCCGCATTCATAAAAACTTGCTACTTATGTATGTTTTTAAGGCATCTATTACTCCAACGAAGACAGGAGTATGGAAGCCTGTCGTAAAATTTCTTTTTTCTGCCTCAGTGGCGTCTGGACGCCGGTGCTGTCAGCCATGAGTATACAAACAGAGCCATGATGTATACAAACGTGTATGCGTGTATCTCCAGCTATGGGATCAGTTGTACTATAGAGCATTGAACCCAGGTGGAAACGTTTGCTCTCATAAGACTGCGGCAGTTCCGTCGCAAGCTGTTTGCCCACATAGCCGCATGAAAGACCATGTTTTAAAGCGAACAAACGCGGAACGCTCGTGACATTGAAGTGTACACCGTAAAGTACACCACGTGTGCATCGACTAATTCACGTTCTAGAAAACCTATTTGGACGCGACACTTTTCTTTACCCTTTTGTTTTCTCGTCAAGCCGCGCATGTGGTGGTGCCTGTGTTCATTCTATGGGCTGTGGCTTACTGGCTAAGCGATCGTCTTGGCTTATGGCGGGCCATATATTCTGCGATGTACAATTTATGTCCGCATTTGTTTTTTTTACGATACCTGGAATTACGAAGAAGACGCTCATTTGTTCTGTTGGCCTCAACTGACCCTATATCACATTTATACAACGTACAGTGATTCTCTGCACGTGTACACCGACGGATCCACCACGCTAAACACCTCCGCCGCAGCCTTTGTCATCCCGGACATGGATATCGCTCGACGATCCAAAGTGGACCATAAAACCACATCAACTGCCGCAGACCTTGTCGCTATCCGGGAGGCAATAAGATTTATTTCAGTAGAGCGACCTTGAGCCTGGGCGATTTTCTGTGATGCCAAACCCGCTTTGCAAACCATTATTGCATCATGAAGCAATGACCGTATTACAGCTTGGCAATAGAAATCACAGAACTTATTCAGCTTACTTCAACAAATGGCCATCTTATCACTTTCCAGTGGATTTCCGCTCATTGCGGCGTGATGGGAAACGAAGAGGCAGACGTTGAAGCTAAAAATGCTTTAAGCAGTGCCCCTGAAGTACGCATTGCGTTTTCACGAGCTGACACGAACGCCCTGCTTAGCTGCGTGATGCGCAGCTACACACTTCAGCACTGGACCAAACCAGAACGGCGAGACCACCGACTTCACAAATGGGACCCGGAAATGAGGTTCCGCATGCCCCCTAAATTGAAACGGCAACTCACAAGTATGATCCACCGCATTCGCCTTGGTGTGGCGTACACAAGACGTTACGCACATATCATCGGTTGCAGTGACACGGGTCCTAATTGTGAACACTGTGATGTGCCAGAAACGCTTGAGCACATATTTCGTGTCTGCCCAGCATACGCACGTGAATGACAAACGCTGATTTCTTCTACTGAACTATATCGCAGTAGGTCATTAATTGATGAGACCGCGTTGGGCCCTTCGCCAGACACCAACAGTGCAACTGCGGTCACAAGAGCAGTTATAACCTTTTTGGGAACAACTGGACTATATTGCCACGTTCCATTTCCCACGTTTTGTTATCGTCCCAAAACACTACAGATCCTCAGCGCAAACCGCGCCTGCAGTTTTCGAGAAGCTTCCGAACTGTAGTAGATCATTTCGATAAGATCACGCCCAATCTGCGAACGGTACAGATTATTCTGGAACCTACGCCACCGCCAGCGATAATGCTAGAACATTCCACGGCAAGAGTATAAATGCCGACGCGCTTCGCCACTTGTCAGTTGTTGATCGAAAGCCGACGCTCCGTTCGCCGTGATCCTCAGCGCAAACCGCGCCTGCAGTTTTCGAGAAGCTTCCAGACTGTAGTAGATCATTTTGATAAGATCACGCCCACTCTGCGAACGATACAGATTATTCTGGAACCTACGCCACCACCAGCGATAATGCTAGAACATTCGACGCCAAGAGTATAAATGCCGAGGCGCTTCGCCACTTGTCAGTTGTTGATCGAAAGCCGACGCTCCGTTCGCCGCGATCCTCAGCGCAAACTGCGCTTGCAGTTTTCGAGAAGCTTCCGGACTGTAGTAGATCATTTCGATAAGATCATGCTCACTCTGCGAACGGTACAGATTAGTCTGGAACCTACGCCACCGCCAGCGATAATGCTAGAACATTCCTGTAATTTCAGCTCTCCAGAGGGGAGCACCGTCGAAGACATCATAGACGCCCTTGAAGCCGTAACCGGCCCAGCCGGTATCAAGTCCCTCCAGCCCATGGTAGGAGCAAAGTTCGGCGCCGCAGCCGCAAACGTCCACCAAGCTGAAGAGCCGGGGCGCCATTCTCTTGAACGGCGTATCAGTTCTATTAGTCAGCGTCGGGTCTGAAACAGTCCACGTCACAGTCTTCCGGGTACCGCTGTGGGTAGGCGACGCGACCCTAGCGACCACTCTCTCCACCTACGGCAACGTGCAACATATCCACGAGCCAGTGTTCAAGGGCCCCCCTGGGTAGGCACAGGTGTCCGTGAAGCGCGAGTGGAAAGGAACATCCAAATACCGAACTTTCTGACAGTTCAAGGCTACAATGTCATGTGTAAATACCGGGGTGTCAAGAAAGTGTGCTATGAATGCCGAAATGCTGGTCACATTGCCAAAGACTGTGCCACGCCCTGTTGTACGCGCTGCAACGTGTTTGGACATGCCACAGAGGGATGCGCAGAACCGTGCCGCAGGTCCTCGGGCAGCCATGCAACAGCCGACTGCGTACGTCCAAAGTCCTTCGCAGCGGCTGCAGCAGCTGCAACCGAAGAACAAGCGTGCACCGACCTCACGCCCGCAATGCAAGATGATTATCCGGCGCTCGAGCCTGCGAGCCACACTGCCACAAGCGACACTGACGCCCATGCTGAACCACAAGACGCAGGAGACCTGCCTCCTCTGTCTGAGAAAGCCTCGTCAACCCTTCACACCCCGTCCGAGACCAGCGACTTCTCGCCGGACGCCTATGAAGAACACAGCTCATCCAAAGCCCAAGCCCGAGTGCCCGTACTTAGCAGTGACCACGAGAGTTACAGCTCTGACACAGTCGGCACCACCGGTAGCTCCGAGGCGCCGAGAGCTTCGATGGGACGCGGCACCCGAACGACGGGACGTGCAGACGCTCCGATCATCGGCCCAGACAAGACCACAACAGTGATTTTGCCGCCGACAACGACGAGCACCCGCGCCAGCAAGTACTCGGCTCAGACCCGCAAACTGAGCCGGTCCAACTCAATTTACCAGATTCCAGGTGCGGCCGCCGGTGCGAGTGTCGGTGCCAGTGCCATGGAAATAGACCGTTCAGCCACCAAACGAGCCCACCCACCGACCACGGACTCTGAGGGCTCTACGGACAGTAGTGAGCCCCACAAAACTCGCTAATGCTCTGACGACGTCAGAGCATTTCTCTTTTTAGTTTTGTTAACTCGTTGAGTGCTCGCCCCACCTTCTGCAAGAGGTTTTGCTGAAGTTTGCGCGAACACTCCCTTTTCAAAAGGGCTACGGTGCATTTTCTCTCCTTAAACGTCAGGGGTTTCAGACGCCGAGATAAACAGAGAGATGTCGTGCACTTCGCAAGGTCACGTCAAGCGGATATCCTTTTCTTACAGGAATGTAACTTTAGAACCCCTTTTGATGTGCAATCCTTTTGTTCACATTTTGGAGTCGAGGCCTTTTTTTCGCTGACTGATTCAAAGATGTGCGGAGTCGGAGTTGTTTTTTTGACACCAGTGTTACGTCGAAGAGCACACTGTGTTTATGGTTTTGACGGCTGCACACTAACAGTAGACTTTGACCTTCATGGCAGACGAGTAAAAGCGCTCGTAATATATGCCCCTGCTCAACGTGGGGGCACGGCCGACTTTTTCAATTCACTCGACTCATTTATGTTTGAGTTACCCCACTTTCTTAGATAGAGATTTCAACTGTGTTAAGGACAACGACAGAGATGTGCGCGGACGCAGACAAAGCAGACAATATAGCGGAGTTAGCGCATTGCGACAACTCATCCGCAATTTCAAGCTCAGGGATGCGTGGGTCGACACTCACGGGAATGTCTTCGTTGCAACTTGGCAACGGGGTCCCAACATGACCCGGCTAGACCGCTACTATTTTCCAGAAGTGCTAGCCACTCATGTCCTTAGTTGCGAGGTCCTACATTTCCCACCAGACGTTCCATGCATTACCGACCACTTTCCAGTGTCTGTAAAACTTTTCTTTTAACAATCCACTACATTTAGAAACCATTGGAAAATGGACACCACACTCGTGCACGACCCGGAAAGCGTAGCATTACTGCGTAATGCACTAGAGCAATCATGCAAAAGGCCGCCTGATCCCCGTAAGTGGGATGCATTGAAACACAGCTGGCGCGCCGAGCTTATGAAAGCGGGGCGCGAAAGGAAAGCGCGCCTGACGACAGAGATAAACGACACGCTACGAAAAGCGCGCATTGTACGCAGAGGCGAGACGCTGACGTTCGCAATGCGCGACTATCTCGATCAGTAAAAGGCGCGGTACGAACTTTTGCTACGTCTTAGTTCGCGCACAGCTGCGCAGTCTTTTATCAACAGACGACCAGTTTCAGATCCAGGTGTTCTTCAAAGTGTTTGCAACGGCTCCTTGGGTGAACAAATGCATGTCTCTTTTGTTCAGTTGCCGAACGGCGAACAGTCTACATGAGCAGAAGACATAATGAGGGTCTTTGAAACACATTTTTCGAATCTTTTCTGGGCAGAGAACGCAAACGACGTGAACTCTACCACCATTGTTAATGAGGTTTGCGAGGGAATTTCCCGCGTACCGGAGGAGCTCTGCGATGGTCTGTGCAGCCCAGTGACGCTGGATGAATTACGAATCGTGCTTCAGCGCATGAACACAACCGCCGCTGCCGGCCCTCACGGGATACCTTTGAGTTTCTACCAAACCTTCCTTGAAACAATACAAGACCACCTATTGACAATAATAAATGGGCTTCTTGCTGACGGAATCAGACCGAATACGTTTCGTGAGAGCAGAGTTATACTCTTGCTTGAAAGCGAGGGAGAGCCGTCCGACCCAAATGCGTGGAGGCCCATTTCCCAACTTAACTCGGATTATAAGATATTGACAGCCATCCTTGCAAACCGCATAACAATCATTCTACTCGAAATAGTAAGCGACATACAAACATGCTGTGTCCCAGGTCGTACGATCTGTACCTTGCTTGCGCTGACTCACGATTTATTCACGTACGCTACAAGAACACAAATATCTGGCGTTTTTGTTTCCTTGGATCAAGTAAAAGCTTTTGATCGCGTAGAATGGAACTATCTCTTCGTTGTGCTTCAGTGTTATCGCTTCCCAGCACATTTAACCGGCGCCCTCCGTTTACTCTACACAGACTTAGAAACGTCATTAGTAGTGAATGGCTATACATCTGCACCTATTGCAGTAAGTAGGGGAATTCGACAAGGCTGTCCCCTCTCCGCAATTCTCTTTGCATTATGCATAGATCCATTACTGAAACAAGTCCAGAATTGTACTTCGATACGTGGTTTCCCTCTTCCAGGCTTGGGCGAAGTGAAAGTAGCGGCATACGCCGATGACATCTCGTTGTTTATTCGGAACATAGATAGCTACAGAGCCTTTCTGCGAATATTCCACACGTATAGTTACCTGTCGGGAGCACGTCTTAATCCCGGAAAGAGCAAGGCATTGTTCTTTGAGATGCACAAAGTCTTAGGTGTAACTTTCCTTTCGACTGGTGAGCTAGCCCGCACCTCATGGAAAGATATCCAACACAGAATGGACAGACGCATTGAAGTCGCCAGAACGTTTCAACTACCTTTTACTGAAAGAGCTTATCTAATCAAATCCAGTATAACAGCGCCACTCTCTTATGTAGCCAGAATTGCACGACCACCTCGACGGGTTTTGCTGAGAGTGGCTACTGCGTGCAGCTCCTTTTTTGGGGATGGCCACGCCGAAGCTGTTGCCAGAGCCTTGGTCCGCCTACCAGTAAAATGGGGAGGGCTCAGTGTACCCAACCTTGGTGTAATGTGCCGCATGTTGGCTCTCAAAAACACCTGGGCACTCTTAGAGAACTCATCGTATTGAGGCAGGCAACTTGTAGTGTATCTGCTAGGAACCTCTAGAAGACTTTTTGGTTTAGCAAACGACACGGGACCAGCTGCTGAGCAGCCAACAGCGTATTACACACATGTTATAAAATCTTTGCAACAATGACGAAACAATTTTCCTGTTCAAGAACTTATGGAAATGTCCCCCACCGGCATGAGCGAAATAATAGCATTTAAATGCCTATCTGAAGAACAACGCCGGAAATGCCGGGCGAAAACATGCTGGACTCTTACAAACACGTCTCTCCCCTCCGAGGCTCCGTGACCTAAACTGGCTCAGGGAATGGGGGGCTTTACCAACGGCCGACCGCCTTGCGGCGTGGGGCGTGGCGCCCTCCGCCACATGCCCGCAATGCGGTCGCGTGGAAACACTGAACCATGTCTTCCATGAATGTATAGTAGCGCGCACCTTTTGGCGCATGGTTACCAGGATGTTCCAAACAAGTATGCAGTGGAAGTCTAGCCACAGGGATAACATTGTCGTACTCTTAATGGCTATCGGATTCTTCGTCTTATGCAAACGAAGGGGACTGGCCTGTCTGAGGGGACGCCCCCAGAGTGCCATGTTTCCCCTACTACATCGGCTAAGAAACGTAATGCTCATGCATCTTAATGCAGCAGTAGTCATGCTGGGAGAGAAGGCTTTCCTCCGACGGTGGTCTACGCGATTTATTATCGTAAAAAACAACAGAGTGTCCATGTTTTTTCTCCCCTATTGAGGAGGTGGGCTAGAGCCTGTACCACTGTTACATTACAATGTGTATTTTTGTTTTCTTCTTTAGAAACATGTCCTTTTGAGCAATATTGTTGTTGAGCGCGAGAGCGAATTGTCCTCACAGGTGAATACAAAATATCACGCTACACTGTGAATGACCTCCCCATGTTTGTTCATATAGCCTTACTGTTTATTTAAGTTTAATCATCTCGATGTCATGAATGTCCTGTCTTTGTTGTACAATTTTTGCATTGTACGCCACTACATACGCTATAAGTTCTTTCGCTGTATATAACAGCTTGCATTGTACATACGCATTGTTCACCATTGTCTATTTTTATGTGTGCACATAAGCTGTGTAAGATATATCCGGAAATAAAATTCTCTTAAACGCTATCAGTCCAAAACTGCTATCTGTATAAGACTGCTGCTGTAATTGGACTTTCCGTTTACCGGGCACATGTTCGCCCAAATAAACAGTTAAATCCCAACACGAAGCCTCCTGTCTTCGGCCACGTCACGACCCCGTGACATCTGGTGGAGGTGCTGTTTCTTTCATGTACCGGACGCCTCCGTCAAGCCTTGAACCCAGCCCACGTCGTGAAGACACAGACGCCAGCAACGAGCATCAAGTTAGCCGCAGGCAACAAGGTCTGCCACCGGAGTACGGGCTTTTACTGGACAAGGCTCAGAAAACCAAGACTTCACGTCGACCACGGCGATCATGTCAACGCCGGTTCTACCTGCACCACTGCTACTCCGTCAACCCAAAGAGCCACCAACTTTCCGCAGTTCGCCACTGGAAGACGCTGGTAAGCTGGATCTAAAGGTTTGACCGCGTCGCCACCTTCAATGACTGGACAGACGATGACAAGCTAGGGCATGTGTATTTCGCCTTGGAAGATGCTGCTCGGACCTGGTTCAAGAATCAAGAGCGGAGCCTCACTACGTGGGACGCCTTTCGCGCCAGGTTCCTCACCACTTTCGCAAGTGTGGTGCGCAAGGAGAAGGCCGCAGTTTTCATCGAAACCCGCATGCAGATGCCAAATGAAAACGCGGCGCTATACATGGAAGTTTTGATTAAACTCTTCCGCCACGCTGACTCCGACATGTCCGAGGAGAAGAAGGTCCGTCTACTTATGCGAGGAGTAAAGCAGGAACTCTTCGCCGGGCTGATCAGAAACCCGCCAAAGACGGTCGCCGAATTCATTTCAGAAGCATCTACGATAGAGAAGACGCTCGAGATGCGCACGCGGCAATATAACCGTAGCTTCTCGTCTACAAGCTACGCCGGCATTCAAGCGCTAGGAACCACTGACTTGCGTGACACGATCCGAGCGATTGTGCAAGAGGAGCTGCAAAAATTACTTCATTCAGCGCAGCCTTACGTGGAATCCATCGCGGACGTCGTACGCCAGGAGATCCAGCAGTCGCTGGACGTTCCTCAGCCTCAAGAGCCGCAGCTGCAAGTGATGAGCTATGCTGCTGCAGCACGCCACCACCCCCCTCCTCCACGCACACGCCAAAACGCCGCCCCATCGCACTTCCGTCACCAGACGCCACCGCCGCCACCACCCCCACCGACGACCCACCGTTCGCCAGCGGGCTAGCGCAGTGCGCCGAGGAAAACCGACGTTTGGCGCACTGTGCTACCACTGCGGCGAGGCCGGGCACACTTACCGCCGTTGCCAGTACCGACAGATGGGACTGCGTGGCTTCGACGTCGATGCATCACGTCCGCAGCAAGGGGAACGGCCACGTGACATCGCCGACTACCTGACAGGAACTCAATGGACACCACGAAGTCCTTCCCGTTTGCCATCGTCCAGCCACCGCATGTCACCGCACCCCCGGCAGTACTCTGGCCAAACGCGGGGCTGGTCTCCTAGCCCATATCCGGGAAACTAAGGGCAGCAACCGATGGAGGTGCGGTTGCTGTGCGACGAACTACCGAAAATCCTCCGACGACGATGACGCCGCGACGGAGCTTTCCGAACACAACGCCAACCAGGCAAAGCCCTGAAGGGGAAAGCTCAATTACCGAAGGTGGCCTGACGACGCAACATGGAAGCAGTGGAACAAGCTGACGCAGCCATGACCCGACGCCACGCCCTCACTGTAATGCAAGACGGCGAACTAGCGGCCTTGACGTTCTTATCGACGGCCACAGTGTGGCCACTCTCCTCGATACTGGAGCCGACTATTCCGTCATCAGTGGGTCTTTCGCCGCGAAGTTAAAGGAAGTAAGGACAGCTTGGAAAGGCCCTGAAATCCGCACAGCCGGAGGTCATCTCGTAACGCCTGCAGGAATCTGCACAGCGAGAGTCACAATTAACGGCCGTATTTATCCTACAGACTTCGAAGTCCTACAGCTTTGCTCGAGAGATGTCATCCTTGGCATGGCCTTTTTATGCCTCTATGGTGCTGTCATCAACCTAAAAACAAAGTCGATAACGTTATCCACAGAAGAAGCACTACCACCGCGCACGCCGTCAGAAAACCATGCCTTGATTGTGCTAGAAGAACAAGTCACCATTCCGCCTCGCTCAAGCGTCATTATTTCAGTCGGCGCTCCTAAATCACCTGACTTGGAAGGCGTCGTTGAAGGCAGTCAGCATCTGTTGGTCACCCGAAATATTTGCGTCGCAAGAGGAATTGCAGAGCTGCGGGGAGGCAAAGCAATGGTTATGCTCACGAATTTCAGCAATGAGTACAAACATGTGAAGAAAGGAAGAACGGTCGCATATATCGAAGAAATTGTCGAAACCACCAGTGCTTTCGCCCTCGCTGATTCTGCGGAACCTGCTAAGAGGAACCAAGCCCCTCCCATAACTTTCGACGTCAATCCCAGACTTCCGAACGATAAGCAAGAACAGCTCAAGGCCCTGCTCCTGCAATACGAAGATTGCTTTTCATCGTCATCGAAAATTCGGCAGACCCCAATCACGAAACATCGCATCATAACCGAAGAAAATGCCCGACCACTCCGTCAGAGTCCGTACAGTGTTTCGACGCGAGAACGTGAGGCCATGAAGAGACAAGCTGATGAAATGCTGCGGGATGACATTATCCAGCCACCCAAGAGTCCATGGGCATCCCCCGTGGTGTTAGTGAAGAAAACGAATCGGGACCCTACGTTTCTGCATCGATTATCGCCGCCTAAACAAAATCACAAGAAAGGACGTGTATCCTCTCCCACGAATATACGACACACTTGATCGGCTTCATAACGCCAAGTACTTTTCGTCAATGGACCTCAAGACTAGCTATCGGCAAATCGAAGTCGACGAAAGAGACCGAGAGAAGACGGCGTTTATAACACCGGGCGGCCTCTTCGAGTTTAAGGTGATGCCCTTTGGCCTTTGCTCAGCGCCTGCAACATTTCAACGCATTATGGATACAGTACTCGCAGGATTGAAGTGGCAGGCTTGCCTTGTGTACTTGGACGACGTAGTCGTGTTTTCCTCGAGTTTCGACGAGCACCTTCGGCGCCTTGAAGCTGTACATCAAGCCATCAAGACGTCCGGACTCACACTGAAGCCAGAAAAGTGCAGATTTGCGTACGAGGAGCTCTTGTTTCTGAGGCACGTTATCAGCAAGTCTAGAGTTCGTCCCGATCCACAGAAAACAGCCGCCATCGCCGACTTCCCGCCACCCACTGACAAGAAGGCGGTGCGCCGATTTCTGGGCCTGTGCGCCTACTATAGTCGGTTCGAGAAAAACTTCGCCCGCATCGCCGATCCTCTCGCTAACCTTACCAAGGCCGATGTAGTGTTCAACTGGGAAACGCCACAGGAACACACTTCCCAGGAGCGTAAACATCGCCTCCAGACGCCTCCATTACTTGCCCATTTCGACGAATTCGCCGAGACAGAAATACACACGGACGCAAGCAGCGTAGGTCTTGGCGCCGTTCTTGTGCAGAGGGCGGACGGACTTGAAAGGGTTATTAGTTACGCCAGCCAATCGCTATCCAAAGCAGAAGCCAATTATTACACAACAGAAAAGGAGTGCCTCGCCATCATCTGGGCTACGTCGAAATTTCGCCCCTACCTCTACGGCAGGCGCTTCAAAGTTGTGAGCGACCACCACGCCTTGTGTTGGCTAGCCACCTTGAAGGACCCTTCAGATCACCTCGCACGATGGAGCCTGAGACTTCAAGAATATGACATTACTGTCATTTACAAGTCCGGCAAAAAACACTCCGGTGCCGACTGTGTCTCTCGTGCGCCTGTCGACCAACCACTACCCGACGACCCGGATGACGACTACTTCTTGGGAACGATAACTCCCGACGACTTCGTTGAACGACAGCGGGCCGACCCGGAACTTAAGGCCCTAATAGAATACCTCGAAGACGGGACCGCCGAAGTCTCGAAGGTATTCAAGCTGCGCACTTGCGTCGTTCCTTCTACGACACGGTCTTCTAAAAAAGAAAAACTTTTCAACACTTCGAGCTAAGTACCTCCTTGTGGTGCCTTCAGCTTTGCGACCAGAACTCCTGCAGGCCCTGCACAACGATCCGACTGGCAGGGCACCTCGGTGTTTCTCGCACGCTCACAAGGATACAAGAAATGTACTACTAGCCACGTCTTACCACAGACATCACTCGTTATGTGAGCACATGCCGGGACTGTCAGCGACGCAAAACACTGCTGACAATGCCAGCGGGACTTCTGCAGCCAATTGAACCATCTTGCCGACCTTACCAGTAGATTGGTATGGACCTACTGGAGCCGTTCCCGACGTCGGCTTTCGGAACAAGTGGATCGTGGTAGCTACCGACTACCTCACCCGCTACGCCGAGACAAAAGCTCTGCCAAAAGGCAGTGCATCCGAGGTAGCTAAGTTCTTCGTCGAAAATATCGTCCAACGTCACGGCGCCCGGAAGTCCTTATCACCGACAGAGGAACGGAATTTACTGCCGACTTAACACAAGCGATCTTGGCATACAGCCAAACAAACCACCGCCGGACGACAGCGTACCACCCACAGACCAACGGCCTCACCGAGCGGCTTAACAAGACGATCGCCGACACGCTGTCAATGTACGTCGATGTCGAACACAAGACGTGGGACGCCATTCTTCCGTACGTGACCTTCGCATACAACACGGCGGTGCAGGAGACGACACAGATATCTCCATACAAATTGGTCTACGGAAGGAGCCCGGCAACGACGCTCGATGCCATGTTACCCAACGTCACCGACGAAGAAAACCTCGATGTGAGTGAGTACCTTCAACGCGCCGAAGAAGCCCTACAACTCGCGCGTCTCTGTATCAAGAATCAACAGACGACCGACAGCCGCCGTTACAATCTTCGACGACGCTTCGTGGAATACCAGCCCGGTGAACGTGTTTGGGCGTGGACGCCGATACGCCGACGTGGACTAAGTGAAAAGCTTCTGCGATGGTACTTCGGACCGTACAGGGTGGTTCGACGTCTCGGCCCACTTGATTACGAGGTTGTCCCCGACGGCATTACGAATCTCAACGACGCCGATCGCGACCGTAAGTCGTCCATGTCGCGTGCCTCAAGCCGTTTCATGTACGTTAACTAACTGAAACAGTGTTTTTGTATTAATAATGTATCGTAATTTATTCATTGTACTTTCTTGCATTATTGTTGTACCTTCATTTTTAGTTAAAGCATCGGGACGATGCCTATTCAGACGGGGGCAATGCCACGTTCCATTTCCCAAGTTTTGTTATCGTCCCAAAACACTACACCATCCTCAGCACAAACGGCGCCTGCAGTTTTCGAGAAGCTTCTGGACTGTAGTAGATCATTTTGATAAGATCACGCCTACTCTGCGTACGGTACAGATTATTCTGGAACTTACGCCACTGCCAGCGATAACGCTAGAACATTCGACGGCAAGAGTATAAATGCCGACGCGCTTCACCACTTGTCAGTTGTTGATCGAAGGCCGACGCTTCGTTCGCCGCTATCTGTCCAAGACTGCTATCTGTGCAAGACTGCTGCTGTAATGGGACTTTCCGTTTACCAGACACAGGTTCGCCCAAAGAAACAGTTAAATCCAAACACGAAGTCTCCTGTCTTTGGCCACGTCACGACCTCGTGACAATATGCGCGGCTATAAAATGTGTCTGAGCTAGAAAGGACATACATACTCACCTCTCCATCTCACCATCGTCATTCATCAATCTTTCTTTTCCCCTTTCCTTTCCCCCAGTGTAGAGTAGCAGGCTAGAGCAAGCTATCGCCCAGGCCGACCTCTCAGCCTTTTTGTAAACAAACTTATCTCTCTCTCTCTCTTTATGCGTATTAGTTCGCGAAACGACTTTCCACGTATCTCTTTAAAATGAATATCTTCACTTTTCCATCACTCTACTCGTACCTCACTTAACTTTTTCAGGCACTTCTTACTGAATTATCGGCGTGAGTATATTCGACAAATGACATTTCTTCATCCTGTGCAATACCATTGCGCACCAATGACATTCATTGCTTCGAATGACATTCGAAACTGAACACCTCTAGTGTGACTTAAGTACTATGTGCGTTAAGGAGACTCCATTCATTACCTGACAATCATTGAGCGTTGTTCTTTTTTTCCGAAGCAGTTTCAGGCAATGCTGTAACTCTGTGGTAGGACCCCCGCTTGCCACGCTGACAGCCATGGTTTGTGTGTTGCTAAAACCGATCATTTTATTTGTGTATTTGCATCTTTCTCAAATTTTTGTTCGCAAACAACGATGCCGACAACACACCAACGCCGACACGGACGCCAACCTGGACGCCGACAGAGTTCTTCAAGGCTATATTGTTCAAAATCACTCATTTACAAATTGTGAATAGACCAGGGCAACGCATTCTAACGTCCATTTGTCGAAGAAAAGTAGCTGTATTTGGACGTGCCAAGCTTAGATATTAAGGGCAGAAGATTTAGATTATGCGAACTAGAAGTACAAGAAGGTACACAAAACAGGTATTGTATAAATTTAAGCAATTTGTATGGTACTGGTTTTGGAAAACCTGTATAGTGTTGATTTATGCTGGAAGGAATTCAATAAGGCGTCCAGAAATTTTAAGCTTTCGCAGAGTTGACGTTGCAAGGGTGGTAAATTTTAGATTCGAGAGATTGGGACACGGTGGAAAAATACCATAACGACGGTTTATGAAAGTTTTCTTTTTATTGATTTTTTTCTTGCTAATATTGGTTTTATCTAATGGGTTTTTCAACTATAAATGCAAATTCAATTACTGGACGGAGTAGTGTATTGTATGTGAGCAGCGTTGTTTCCTGACGGAGCCACTCGAAGGGCGCGCTGAAGATAACGAAAAGGTGTTCGGGTGTTATTAAAACAGTACGAGGAAACTGGGGAAGCTCAACGCCTAGGGAAAGTAATTTAAACAGTTTTGAAGTTTGTACTCATTTGCCGGGCTTTGCACCGTGAGTAAAATTTAGAAAGTGTGTCATTAAGTATAGTATACTGTCTTCAGTAGAGTTGAAAGCGTGACAAACAACGCAATCATCAGTGCATAAGCGTTTGCTAGTGGTTGCCTTTTGTGGGAAGCGATCAGGTTCAATTACTATCTTCCGCAGAACACACACACTCAAAAAAAAAAGCCAGGCCTGCGAGGAAGGTGCTCCACAGTCACAGTGAGAGCTAGAAGAGCGGCCTTTAGAGCCTTTTCAAAACACTCGTTGGGTAACTACAGCAAACACACTTGCTTGATACCCACTAGGGCATTATTGATAAACTTTTGGGTAGTAGGCCGGCATTCGGTATGCTATTTTTCATCATTCTTTTGAGAAGCGTGGTAACTGTTAAACATTTACAAAGAATATTGTGGTAGTTGTTTATGCAGTGGCAGACGAAGATGAGGAATGATGACTGAAGTGGGTATGCGCCACAGTTCATGGGGGAACAAGAACAGGCTTTGGTAATGGGTTTGCAGGATTGGACGGCCCACCCATTATGCTATTCGCATTGTGCGATGACTGGTTCGTCTTTCTCTGCTTCAAAACGCTTTATAACTCGTAATAACGCATTGCTTTTCCGACATCAAGCCCTCCTAAGGCAAGTTTGTCAACAAGTCACAAGCACCAAGTGGTATAATACTAGGCTGGCACCCAGCTCTCTCGGGTTCAAGCCCCACTGTGTCTTTGTTGGTAGGTTTTTTAGGGACGAAGCAGTTTCAGGTGCGGGCCTGTCCATCCTCCGCTAGTGTATGTAGCCACAAGTGGCACATGCCCGTTCTAGAGCGGGTAGGGCCAGAGGGGATGCGAGATGGGCGATTGCGGCAGATAGTGTTCACCAGATGGACGCTCGGATGAACGCATGGACTAGCAGACGGCAGACGGCAGACTAGCAGACGGGCGGACGGATGGACATATGCACGGAGCAGATATGTGCCACAGGAGATGCGAGATGGCGGTAGTTGGAGTGTTCACTAGTGGACACATGGATGGACGCATGGTTGGTCGCGCGGACGCACGGAAGCAAGAATGAACAGACGGACGGAAGCACGGACGTATTGACGAACGTTTCGCCCCACTCATCAATATTGACTCCATGAATATGCTGTGATTTTTTTTCTAATTTCGCGCGATGTATTTATGGACACCGTCTGCGGTGGTGGTGGCGGAAAACTGCGCGTGACCAAAGCTGTGATCTCATAACAGCTTTTGCTGTAAAAATATTAGCAACAGGGAAGTCAGATGCATCGCAGTGTACATGTTGGACGTGATCTGAGAGAAATCTGCCAATCCAGTCGGTGAGTTTAGGATAATATACATTGAGGCCGAGCTTAACTAGTGAGTTATTTGTGTACGACGCTGTAAAAAGCTTTGGACAGATCTCTAATAATGGCTTCAATATTTGAAACAACATCAAGCGCTTTCGTGATACCATAAGTAAATTTGACTGAGTTGTGAAGCTAAGACCATGCGCACGATGAAAACAATGCTGGTAATCATTTAGTGTGTTATTGGTTTTTAGGTCAACTATGAGTTGAACGCGGCTTGAATAACGTGAAATACAAAGTGGTGCCCCACAGCTTCGATACCAGTTTAAGCCGATGACGTTCACGTATGATAATCGTATTCCACGTATGATGGATGAAACCGTACCATGCCCGCGAGTGATGAACATTCAAACTTTTTTTTCATGATCCGCAACATCACGTTGTTATTTCTTTTTCTTTCACGTAGTGATGTCCCGTGCATGGAATGTTTCCTTTTTCGGGAAGTTTTTGCTTGTCATTTCGAGCCAAAGGAGAAAAAAGTATTTTTGTGATATTGTAGGGAATTTCAGGAATGGTTATATTTTCTTATGATGACCAATAATTCGCGGTCACAGTGTGCCCTCATCTGCTCTAATCGGTTGTGGTGAATGCACCACGCAAGCATAGCCCTTGAGACTTGTTGCGGATATTTACGCGAAGCGATTTCCAGTTAACTATTTGTGTAAGACTTGAAGCCCACAATGTGCAGTGTACAAACAGTATATGAACGAATAAATTCATGGTTTTGTTGCGCGTCTCAGGGTGGAAGCACTAGTCATGTTTTCAAAAGTAGCAGCTACCTCAGACACGTGTAAATATAGTATGTGTGTGGGTGGAGGGGGGCGGAAATTAGTACTGTTGCGCAGGGAAATATGCTGGGTATTTACTCAACGTTTGCAGGGCAAAATCCCCAAAATAAGAAATTTCCATGTATCTGAATGAGAATTCTTCGGCGTAGTACGGAACATCACTGCGCGTGATTATATTACTCCATAGCCATCTCTGGCACTTCAGTCAGTCGACTTGGACGGTAATATTGCTCTTGATAGCCACGGCTTGGACATAATTTTTTGTTAGTTTTAACAGGCAGGGAGACATGAATATTGTAACGGGTGCAAGAAAAAAAACGTCAAAAACTAGTTTATTATGGGCGAACTTGTGCCCTTAAAATTATGTGCGAAAAGGTGGAAGAGTCCGCTAGAGCGTTCCAAAACAAAAACTGTTCATCCGCCGACGCACCTTCTTCTTCTTCGCAGCCCCAACCCACACTGACTCGCGCCCATGAACAAGAGGCATAAGTCGTGCGGCCACAAGCAGGAGTGCGCACAAGACTGTGGACGCTGATTCTTCATAATGTCGGATAGTGTAAACAGTCTCTGTGGCATTAAACCCCCTTCGAAATACGCATCGTCCTGATGCGCGATGAAAGAGGCAAACAGAAAAAGGGAGTGTTTTCATTCCCTCTCATAATAAATAGCGCTTCATACGAACGACGTGTAAGACTTCTGCGCTGTTTCGCCGCTTTGAACGGATGTTTTCATCGGCGATGACTTCGTAGTTTAGGTCACTAATTCGTCGAAGAACCTTATAGGGGCCAAGAAGCTTTTCTGATAGGCCGCGTCGTCGTATTGGTGTCCATATCCACACTCGCTCGCCTGGGTTGTACTGAACTTTTCTGTGGCGCAGGTTGTAGTGGCTTGCGTCCTTGTTTTGCTGTTGATGTGTTTGGTGTCGTGCCAACTGGCGTGCTTATTCAGCCCTTTGCAGAAAGTCGTCAAGTTCAGAGGGCTCGTAATTGTCGTTGTCTACTGGTAACATGGCATCGAGTGTCGTAGTGACAGTGCTACCGTAGACCAACTGAAATGGTGTGACGCCGATGGTCTCCTGCACGGCCGTATTGTAGGCGAAGGTTGCGTATGGCAAGATTTCGTCCCACAATTTATGCTCAATGTCAACGTACATCGACAGCATGTCAGCGATGGTGCGATTCAGGTGTTCTGTCAATTCGTTGGTTTGGGGATGGTATGCAGTGGTCTTCCTATGGCTGGTGTTAGTCATTGTCATTAAGGCCTGCATCAAATCAGCCGTGAACGCTGCTCCTCGATCGGTAATCAGGACGAGTGGGGCTCCATGGCGAAAAACAATATTCTGAACGAAAAACTTCGCGACTTCCGTTGCCGTTCCTCGCTCAAGGCAGCCGGTTACAGCGTATCGTGTCAGATAGTCAGTCGCAATTCTGCAACTATTATCCACCTTTTCCCTGATGGCGAAATTGGAAACGGTCCGAGGAGGTCCATTCCAACCTGTTGAAATGGAGTCGCAGGTGGCTCTATAGGCTGGAGAAGGTCGGCCGTCTTGAGGGGTTGTGTTTTACGTCTTTGACACTCGCGACATGTCTTGACGTAATGCTTCTTGGACGCTAGCAACTTGAGTCGGTAGTATTTCTGACAAATTTTTCCGAATGTTGGGCTCGCGCCCAAGTGACCCACAGACAGTTTATCATGACAAGCTTCTAAGACTTCATGCCTCATGGCTGATGGTACAACGATTAAAAACTTCTCCTTGTTGTGTTGAAATTCCTCTTGTAAAGTGCATTATCTCGGAGGCAGAATGAGGATAACCCTCTCTTAAATACGCGAGAAACTTGTTCGTCGTGCCCTTCGAGATACTTTAATAATGGGAGCAGTGACATGTCAGCCCGTTGATGTTCCGCGATTTCTGAGGTTTTTCTCACACAAAGAAGTGAGAATTCCTCTTCTTCTGAAAGAGTCGAGTCGACTGGTGAACGTGATAAGCAGTGAGCATCATCATTCTTTTTGCCAGACCTATATACGATCGTAATGGCACATTCTTGGAGCCTGAGACTCCATCTCGCAAGCCGTCCCGATGGGTCTTTTAAGCTCGCCAGCCAACAAAGTGAGTGGTGGTCGCTGACGGCACGGAACGCCCTGCCGTAGAGGTATGGCCTGAACTTGCTGATCACCCATATGACTGCCAAGCACTCTTTTTCGGTTGCAGAATACTTTCTTTCCGATTTTGAGAGGGTGCGGCTAGAATATGCTATCACGTTCTCTTCTCTATTTTTCGATTGCACCAGGACCGCACCTAGGCCAAGATTGCTGGCACCTGTATGAACTTCCGTATCTGCGGTTTCGTCGAAGTGGGCCAAGATAGGTGGGGCTTGCAAACGTTTCTCTAGTTCGTTGAATGCACTGTCTTGTTCGGTGCACCAAATAAATGGCATGTCCTCTTTTGTGAGTCTTGTTCGGCATATTTCGCGAAATTTTTCACAAACCGTCTGTAATAGGCACATAAACCCAAAAATCAGCGTACCTCCTTCTTGTCTTTTTGGCTTGGGAAACAGCCCCACGGCCACATTCTTTTCTGGGTCAGGGCCAACACCTTGAGCGCTGATTAAATGACCAAGGAAACGAAGCTTCTCGAATTCAAAGTAGCATTTTTCCGGTTCAATCGTCAAGCCAGCTGACTGGATAGCCTGAAGTACTGAACGTAGTCGCTCTACATGCTGTTCAAACGTTGCTGAAAACACCACAACGTCGTCCAGGTATACTAAGCACGACTGCCATTTGAGGCCTGAAAGGACGCTGTTCATCATGCGCTGGAATGTTGCAGGCGCACAGCAGAGGCCGAATGGGAGTGCTTTAAACTCATATAGACCATCCGGGGTTACGAAAGCAGTCTTTTCACGGTCCCTTTCATCCACTTCAATTTGCCAATAACCACTTTTTGAATCCAACGAAGAGAAATACCTTGCGTGCCGTAGCCGATCCAACGTATCATCAATACGCGGCATAGGGTAGACATCCCGCTTGGTCATACTGTTTAGCTTTCTGTAATCAACGCAGAATCTCAGCGTGTTGTCCTTTTTTCTCACAAGGACTACAGGCGACGCCCACAGACTATTGGATGCCTGTATGACATCGTCCTCCAGCATCTCTTTCAGTTGGCTCTTTATGATCTCTCGTTCCTTCGGTGATACTCTGTACGGATTTTGGTGTACGGGCCTTGTAGCTTCATTTGTTATTATTTGGTATTTAACAACCTGGGTCCGCCATACTTTTGACGAGGTAAAGAAACATCCGGTGAAGTCTCTTAGGAGGTCTTGAATGATATTATTCTTTCTCGGCTGGTGATAAATTTTGGCTGATTGCAACTCTAGCCTCGACATCGGGCGCAGGTTCCGATAAAGGTGGCCCTGACACCAGATCACATAAGTCCGTCACTGTTTTAAAACCGTGCAGGAAGGTGAGAGCAGTGTCCTTTGCAACATGCTGAATTTCGTTTCCGAAATTCGTGAGCAATGCATCGACACATCCACCACGTAATTGAATAATGCCTCGAGCTGCACAATGCCTTTCTTGGGCAGTAGTTCGATGTTTGTGTCCGCTATACCTTAGGAATCAACGAATGCTTCACTTCTTACACTGACTATTACGCTGCATCGTGGCGGCATGGTAACATCACATTCTATAACACGTAATGCCGTGCACTCTGGCTCATTTGTGTCTATGGCCAGTTTGGTCGAAAAAGAGACACTACAATTCTGCAGGTTGATTATAGCTCCGTTTGCTAGCAGATAATTCATTCCGAGTATTAAATGTCTAGAGCATTCCGGAAGTACGGCAAAGTCAGCAACGTAAGTAGCGCCTTGAATTCCGATTCTTGTGGTACATCTTCCCAGAGGTGTGATGAGATGACCCCCAGCCGTGCGTATCTGGGGTGCACCCCAAGGCGTCAGGACTTTCTTTAAATCCTTTGTAGCAGCGTAACTGACAACCAAATAATCAGCACCTGTGTCAACTAAAACGTTAAATTCACACGCGTCTACGGTAACGCGCATGTCTGAAGAAGTTTTGTCTTTACCTAACCTAGTTATAGTGTTCCGCTCGTCGTCGCTGCACTGGGACCTTGACGGAGGAACTTGAGTTATTCGCACATCAGCGGCCTTGCCTCCATAGGTCGTTGGCTTCAGTTTTCCTGATGGGGACTGCTTGAACGACGGCGCGTTGAGGTTGAAGGTAGAGAAGGTGAACTAAATCGTCGAGGGTTTGTGATCGATAGCGAGCAGGCGCTGGTGATCTAGGCTGATGCTGGAAACCAACAGTTGGAAACAGATGGCCGGACAAGTAATCTTCGATTTCAACGGTTCTTTCGCCATTTCGGGGGCATGGCGCGTTTGGAGAAAACCCACGGAGACTCGTCGATATCGGCACATTCTGTACAGGTGTCCTGCTTCGCCGCAGTGAAAACAGAGAGGCGTCCTGTAGGGTGTGAGCCACACGTCGCTTTTTCGTGGCCTCGTATTAGCTGGACAGTTTGAGCCAAGCGAAGCCGGTCGGTAGCCACTGAAAGCTGCAAACGAAGCAGTGCGCACGGCGGGCTGGCGCACAGCATCGGCGTAAGTCGGTACGGGGCGTTCCTGCAATTGCTGTTCAAGTCGAACAGGTTGCGCCTCAGGATCGGCTTAAATTAAGAATGGTGTGGCAAACTTCATCTCTGATCAGGGTAGTGAGAGACGAAACTGGCGTTGCGACTTGTCGGGGCAGCAGCTTCTGGAGCTCGTCCTTCACAATGGATCGCACCATTTCCCTCAAAGTTTCGCTGCTGCTGCCCAGGTTTGCAGAGAGGACATCTGCAGGAACACCACTTGTGTCATGATTGTAGTGACGGGAGCGCTGCTGCAATGCCCGCTCTATGGAGGTGGCTTTGGTGTGGAACTCAGCAACTGTACGAGGTAGGTTGCGTACCAAACCGGCAAATAACTGCTGTTTGACACCTCGCATCAAGTGACGCAGCTTTCTCTCTTCGTTCATGTTCGGGTCCGCGCGTTTGAAAAGGCGGGACATGTCCTCAATATACACGCCAACGCTTTCATTCGTGCTCTGGTTCCTGGACTGTAGAGCGGTCTCCGCCTTCTCTCAACGATCGGTGCTGGCATATGTAGCTGCTATTTGTCGCCGAAATTCTTGCTATATCGGTATGAACGCTTCGTGCTTTTCATACCACGTCCTCACTGCATCCTCCAATGCGAAGTACACGCGACGCACTTTCCTTGCTTCATCCCAGCCGTTGGTCTTCGCGACCCGCTCAAAGTGTTCTAACCAATCCTCCACATCCTCGAACGTGTCACCGTGGAAGGGCTCAGGCAAGCACGGTGGGGACAGAAAAAAAATTGCCCGCAGCTTCCCTCGGGGGAACACTGAGGAGGATGCGGACCATATAATTGGTTAACGGGGTGTTAAAGTGCGACTTACTTGGGTCGATGGCTAAATTGGTTAACGTGGTTGTGAAATGGGGTGTTAAATTGCGACTTACTTGGGTCGATGGCTAAATTGGTTAACGTGGTTGTAGGAGGGGGTGTTAAATGAGTGAACACGTACACACGTATGCGAAAGGGCGGCGCTGGTCGAAGGGACGTCGATCATTGTGTTTGTGGATTCGTTGGAATTCATTTCACCGCGACCTTGGACGTCGACGCGCCGTACAAACCAACCGACGAGCGGCAACTGAGCGAGCGAGCGCCGACCTTGAGTATATATACAGCACGACGGCGCATGCACTGTCAGCTGTTGAATGTTCTCGAAGCGCGACGCCACATGCGCGTCCACTGGAGAATCAGGAGAATTGTAGATGTCGAACGCGGTGTGTAGAGGAGGAAGGGTGCACAGATGGTGGAGGAGTGAAGCGCGCGCGGTGTGTAGAGGAGGAAGGGATGCACAGATGGTGGAAGAGTGGGCGACGGCGCGATGGCGCATGCGCGCGCGTCAGCTGTCGAATGTCCGAGAAGCGGTGTGGACGGCGCGGACGACGCGGACGGCGCACTACAAGGCGCGAGTATAAGATGCTCCGCATCTAATAAGTTCCGATGATGTCACCTGGTAAGCCATCCTTTCGTTGTCAGTTGGCGCTGCTTGTGTTGCTGGAGCACTGGGGAGGAGTGCGAATTCAGGCGGCTCTCCTCGAAGGCGGCGCTTGAATGCTGGTGTACCGGAGTCGGTTCACCAGGTTCTAATCGTTAAGGATCGGGGCTTCGCTCTCTTGCGCCAAGGGGGCTTCCAATCATACCCAGCACCGTCCACCATAATGTAACGGGTGCAAGAGAAGAAACGTCAAATACTAGTTTATTATGGGCGAACTTGTGCCCTGAAAATTATGTGTGAAAAGATGGAAGAGCCCGCTAGAGCGTTTCAAAACAAAACTGTTCATCATTTGTTTGTTTGTTTGTTTGTAGCCTCTAATCCATGGCTCATACCCACTCTGGGGTATTGGCAAAGAGAACATATAGTCTCATATGGATGATAACTGCACCATTGCTTACAACGAAAAAAAGGGGGGGGGGGGAGTTGTATAGTGAAGACAGTGTATTAAAAAAAAGAAATGAACCAAAGAATCAGAGAGTGAGAAAAAAATCAACAAGAAAGTAGATACTAATAGCTATACCTTGATTTTGGGAGCCGACCAGACAGCTGGTTTTGCCAAACCCGATTAATTTGGTATGTCACGGATTTATCCAGATTTGAAAATTACTTTTCGACCTTTTTTTAGTACGTGTAAACGTGGGCTTTATGTTGAAAAATGTTTAGAGGCTTGAATAAAATTACCCACCGCATCGAATGCATCTCTGTGGCAGTTTCCCAAAACAGAGGCACCAAAGTTTAGAACATTTTCTGTGGTTAAATTTAAACCTAGCTTCGCAATGAAATATCTAGAAGTCGTTTCCTAATTACTGCATAGTTCCGACATGAGCCAAATAAATGTTCAATAGTTTCTGATTCTTCGCGAAACAGACAAATGGGGGAAAGTGTCAGACCAGCTCTGTGTAAATAAAAATTTAATGAGGGACACGGCACCGGAATCTGGAGATTATAATTTCAAGTTTTTTTGACGGACTCCACTGGTCTTTCCATGGAAATTTGAGGCGCTGATAATCTGTCCGTTGTGTGATATTTCCTAAACTATCTGTAAAAATAGTGAATTTTCTATATCTAACCCCTGATAAGTATTCTAACTCGGGAAGTACTGAAATTAGGGGTCCATCAAGTGATGCTCGTGCCAAAGCGTCTGCCAATTCATTTAATTGTAATCCGCAGTGGCCTGGGACCCACACTATCTTGAGGAGTTTTAAATGCGGCGGTGCTAATGTGTGGAACGCTGCTAGGGCACGAGATTGTTCAGAGTTTGTCAGAGCTGCACACACCGAAAGTGAGTCTGTTAGGATGATTGCACTGGTCCCTGTCGTAGGAATTTTACGAAGGGCTAAAATAATAGCTACTAGCTCAGCTTCAAATATAGGAGTAAAATCTGGAAGCCTTACTGAAAAAGACCAGCCGAGGGAATCAGACGCAATTCCTACACCTGCCTTTTTATTGTTGACAGAAGCATCTGTAGCTATTACATTTTTTGTTTCTGCATGTACCAAGTAATCGTTTAATGTAGTGGTCAAAAATCTCAGAGATTGCAACTTGGCTTGTGGGGGGAAGATTTCATCGTACTCTATTCTAATGTTGATGGTAGAAAAATTAGTTTCAATTACTGTGCTAATGTCTACATTTATGCAATCCAGTTTCTTTTTAGCGAAAATTATCTGAGGGGTATGAAATCGAGGCCAATGTGCAAGGAAGAAAGAGTCAGGGTCGCTGATAAATGCGTACTCTGATCTTCGCGCCGCTAAACTGTAGAACTTTAAGAAGGTTTGAACCGTTAGGATGCGGAATCGACAGAGGAGTGTTGGCAATCGCGCTTCTTGGTACAATACATTATTCGCCACGAACATGGGAAGTCCCAGGCATATTCGCAGGGCTTCTCGCTCTAACATTACTCGCAGTTTAATTTTATAACCAGCGGCCCCCGAGAATAATACACACCGAGATTCCAATATTGGTCGCAAATACATTTTATATATCATTAACAACGTGTGTCTGCGCAGCCCGTATTTTCTGTTGCTTAACCTGCGTGATAAACCTAACGCCCGTTGTGCCTTTGCTGTTATATACTTTATGTGTGGGCTACAATTTAGCTTTTCATTATGAATCATTCCTAAGTACTTGACCTAATCTACTTGTGGAACAGGTTCCCGATTATACACTACAGAAATTGAAACTGTATCTGCTATAGGAAACACCACGAGTGCACTTTTACTGATGTTCAATGACAATGAAACGGATTGCAACCAAATTTCTAGAGTATTATTTTCCTCATCTTTGCAATTTTTGATGTAGTGAGTAAATGTCGCTCTCTGCAGCAAAGAACGCGATATCATCTGCACAAATGTAGACACTGACATCCTCAACAATTGGAATAGAGCTCATCAGTATATTGAATAATGCTGGAGATAGGACGGACCCTTGGGGAACACCACATTTCTGTTTGAATTTATGCGAACAACAGCCATCCTTCACGCAATACAATTCCCTTGATTTTAAGAATTCTGCTATCCACTCAGTAATAAACTGAGGAAACTTAGGCTCCGCAAGGTGGTCAGTAGAATAGAGTGCTCGAAGCTGTCGTACGCTTTAGCTATGTCGAGAGTTACTAATGCGGCGTTCTGTTTCCTTTTACGAGCAAGCTGTATTCGACTCTCTAAATCCGCATGGGCGCACCAAATTGAGCATTCACTGCGAAAACCAATTTGGTATGGCTTTAATATGACCTTATTTGTATCCAGGAATTTATTTGGCCATTAAGGACCCTCTCTATGAATTTCACCATGTTCGAAGTTAGCGAGATGGGTCTGATATTTTCTATGGTAAAACCTAATTCTTGCTTTTTTGTTAATGGGATTACCTTAGCTATTTTCCAGTCATACGGTATTTAGGCATTCTTTAAAGAGTAGTTTAAAAGATTGAGGACGTCACCGCGAAATAGCTTGAATAAAATTTTAATCATAGGAACTGTGATTCCATCTGGACCAGGAGCTGACGAGGGTAGATCTCGAATTACTTTTGCTGCTTCAGACAGCGTTACGTTTTCGAAGTCAGTGCTTATGCTAGACTTTTGCCGGTTGAAAGCCATAGTCAAAGAAAATTCAATTTATAGACCTCTGTCAATTGACTCTAAAGAGTTCTTCTTTAACTTTAAAGAAAAAATGAAGCTCCAGAGAGTGACCAGTTTAAAAAAGCGTGGAAATAATCACTAGCGAGCGTCTCTGCTTCCACGTCGTCAGCTTTTTTCATTGTTCACTACATGGCACGTGCGTACCATGAACGTGCTGGGAATTGGCCCACACGCACGATAGACTTAAAACCGGATTACTAACGGTATTTCGCATCACAGAGCAGTTTTGGACTGCATCCGATACATCAAACATCTCATTTCGAAGCTTCTTAACTTCATCCGCCAACGCACCTTCTTCTTCGCAGCCCCAACCCACACTGACTTGTGCCCGTGAACAAGAGGCATGAGTCGTGCGGCCACAAGGAGGAGTGCGCACAAGACTGTGGGCGCTGATTCTTCAAAATGTCGGATAGAGTAAACATAGTGGCTCTTTGGCAATATTAGATCAATGTGGTTTTCAAGGAAAAAAAAAGAAACCAAAACAATGACATCTTTTCCTGCACTCAACTGCACAAAAGGATTAAAATTTTCGCTTAGGGTATCAAAAACAGAAGCATCATCCCCACGATGGAATGGAATGAAAAAACGTTATTTCAGTCCTGCAGGACGCGCTTAGCGCGTAGGGAGCGTAAACCACGTAGGGACCGACAGGGAGTACCTGGCGGCCGCTTCGTGGGCCTGCTGGACGGCCCATTGCTGGTCGGCGACAAGTGAGCTACTGAGAGACCTCTCCCACTTGCTTGAGGTAGAGTCGAAAGGAGTTGTTATACACTCCCTGAGCATGTGTGCGAGTGTCGCTGTGTGTCCACATGATGGGCATGTGTCGCGGGGGTACGCATCGGAATAATAAACGTGACGCGTGGCAAGGTTTGAGTACGTGTGTGTCTGTAATAGGCGTAGGGTTAATGCCTGCGGTCGCTTAAGTTTCGGATGTGGGGTTGGAAAAATGCGGCGTTCCAGGTAAAAGTGCTTTGTAATTTCATTGTACGTAATTGGTGCATCCCGATTGGTATCTAACCCAGCAAGATGCGGTGCCCTGTGGCAGTGCGGTCGGTAAGTGCGCGCGCTGCATCATGGGCGATCTCGTTGATGTTGGATAGGGCACCCGGCACCTGGCCGAGATAGGCGGGGAAACAGATGACAGTGTGGTGCTTCAGGGCACACGGGTCCGCTTTGCGCAGGATACGTAACGCCTGGTCGAAGATGACTCCGCGTTCGAAGGCTTTGATGGCTGTACTCGAGTCGCTGTAGATGAATTCCCGTTTGCTGTCGAGCATAGCTACAGCTATAGCTACTTGCTCCGCTACTTCGGGGTTTCGGGTGAGGATTGTGGCAGAGTTAAGAGTCGGCTGCGTGGATAATACTGCGACCGCGGCGAAGGCTCGGTTGTTGCGATAGGCAGCGGCGTCCACGAACGAGACGTTGTCCGCTTCCATGTCTATGCGCTTGAGAATGGCGGTCACCCGCGGAAGGCACCTGCTTCTGTTGTATTCGGGGAGTACATTTCGTGGAATGGGAGCGATAGTGATAAGGTCGCGGATTTCACGGGGAATTAGAGTCAACTCTGTGGGCTTCCTGGCCCTCGAGGATAAGAAGCCGAGCTCGCGCAGAATATGGCGGCCCGCCTCGCCTTGGTGGTGGTGAGCCGGGTCAATTGCACGCGTTCCTGAGCTTCGGTGATCTCTTCTAGCGTGTTATGTACGCCAAGCTCGAGGAGTTTGTACGTTGGAGTGGTGATAGGGAGGCCAAGGGTTCGTTTGACCACCTTGGAAATGAGCGCATTGAGTTGATCGCGCTCAGCTCGTAGCCATTTGTGTATAGCGTCAACGTAGGTAAAATGGCACTAAACAAACGCGCGTAAGAGACGCAGCAGGTTGTCTTCTTTGAGGCCATAGTGCCTGTTTGCTACTCTACGTACGAGTCGTATGGCATTCTCAGTCTTAGCCCTGAGCTTGTGTACTGTTTGGGTGTTGGTTCCGCGGGACTCGATGATCATGCCGAGGACCTTGATGGTGTCTACCCTGGGTGCAGTACGACCATCTCTGGTGTGGAGGGTGACATTGCGTTCAGCCGAAGGTTTCCACCCTTTGGGCTTGGAACCCCGGCGTTTGGGCAAACATATCAACAGTTCCGACTTCGCGGGTGAGCACCTGAGACCGGTGTGGTCGAGGTAAGACTCGGCGGTGTCGATAGCCTCTTGCGGGGTAGACTCAATGAAGCCATCCGACCCTGTGGAGCACCTTATGGTTACATCATCCGCATGGATAGTGCGATTTAGCCCGTCAATTTTCGAAAGTCGTTCGGAAAGCCCGATCATCACGAGGTTGAAGAGCGTGGGCGAGAGGACGGATCCCCGAGGAATGCCCCGCTGTCCGAGCTCCACTTCTTCCGACACTAGGTCTCGTACACGGAGGACGGCTCTGCGTAGAGGGAGAAAAGAGCGGATAAAGTAGTAAAATCGATGACCTAGGCCCAGGGCTGCAATCGCTTTCAAGATTGACGAGTGCGCTATTGTATCGAAGGCCTTTTCTAAATCGAAACCGAGTATTGCACGACGGTCCCGAGTGTTTCCGCCATCTATAATTTGATGCTTTAGGAGTAACATGGCGTCTTGAGTGGATAACCCTGGTCGGAAGCCAATCATGTGGTGCGGGATGCAGTAGTTATCTCCGAGGTATCGACCGACCCTGTTGAGGACGACGTGCTCAGCCACTTTGCCCACGCACGACGGGAGAGATATGGGGCGTAGGTTATCTAGGCTTGGCGCCTTTCCCAGTTTGGGTATGAGAACCGTGTAAGCTAGTTTCTAGGCATCGGGTATCTCACTCTTTTTCCATATTTCGTTGATAGTGTCAGTGAGGTAAGTGACGGAGGAATCGTCCAGGTTGCGTAGCAGCTTGTTGGTGATGCATTCGGGGCCAGGGGCTGAGCGGCCATTGAGCTCATAGAGAGCTCGGCGCACATCTTCAATAGAAAAGTCGGCGTCTAAGTTAGTGCTGTCGCTGCCAGCGTAATCAGGGTGAGGGGTCACAGGGCCCGTGGGAAGCGGGAGATAATTTTCCACGAGGTTTTTGACAACATCTTCCAGTGACACTGTCCATTTAGCCTGATGAAGCATCTTCGCGATCGAATGACGCTGATTTGTGCAGGTGTAGGTTTCATTGAGGAGGTGTTTGAGTAAGTTCCACGTTTTGCCATTTCGAACGTGACAATCAATCGAGTTACAAATTTTGTCCCACTGCTGTTTTGAAAGGATACGGCAGTGATCCATCATGGCCTTGTTCAGCTGAGATATGCGCTTGCGTAACCTCCGATTAAGGCGCTGGCCCTTCCACCGGGCCAATAGGGACTGTTTGGCCTCAAGTAGGTGGGCGACACGACTGTCCATCTTTTCGGTTGGAGGGTCTGTGCTGATAGCTTTGGTTGCCTTGTTTACATCAGCTTTGAGCTGGGCCGTCCACGTTTCGAGGCTCGGTGGGTTATCGGGAAGAGGTCGTTCTGCGCGGGTCTTACGAAGGAGGTCCCAGTCGACCCACGTGTACGACTTGGTTTTCCTGCTTACTGTGGGGAGGTGTACAGCCAATATGAAGTGGTCGCTACCAAGATATACCGTGAGGTTGGACCAGCTGGCGTCGGAGATATTCTTGACGAAGCATAGATCCGGCGTAGTATCTCTTTGCGTGGACGTACCAGTGCGAGTGGGGAAGGCCTTGTCCGTAATGAGAATAAGGCCCATGACATTCGCATTCATCCAAAGCTTGTTACCTTTGCGTGTGTCGTACGTGAGGCTGCAAACGCTATGTGCGGCGTTAAACTCGCCTACAACCACTAGCCGGTTAAGCCCCGCGAGACGAACAGCTTTCTGGAACAATCGTGTGAATCATTGTCTATGGTGGCTAAGACTACTGTCTACATTGAGCATGTACACGCTTTGTTGTGATATGTTGCCAGGGAGAATTTCGACCATAGCGTGTTCAATTTCGGGCACATTGAGACTGTGGGCAACTGTGGGCACAGGTTAGCCAGTGAGGACAGAGGACGTTCTAGGACAACGAGAGACTTTTATATACAAGAAGATGGACAAAGGGATACACACAACATCAACTCACACATATATACACGCGTTCACGGTCCTACGCGAAAGGGAGTTAATGTTCTTGTTCGTCCACTCACATTCTACTCTTGAGGCGTGAACGTTGCGCTTGACCTTGAGCTCTCTGGTAGTCAGGAGGCGGTGTGCCTTGTGCTTGCGGAGTTCGTACCGAGGCGGGGCCCGGTCTAGAAGATAACCGCCAGGGGCATTCCAGTACGGTGGTCAACGCCTGCGCTTGCCTGTACACCACGGAGAACAGCGTACCGCCGACTGCCGCGAACAGACCTGGGACAGCGTCTCGCTCCGAGACCAGAACAGCAGCTGGCCGTGACGAACGTTGCTTCAGACCAACGTGGGGGTGAGGTGGGGCGACGCCCAGTCCAGGACGCACCCGAGGACTTCAACGCCGAGACGAGGCCCGGACACGGAGGGTCAGAGCGAGCAGCCTGGGCGTGGCCCGAACTTGTCCTTGCGCTCTGCTCTCTGGGGTTAGCCGAGCTGTCCTCGTGGCTCGGGAGCTTTTCACGTGGTACGCGCACGAGCACGCGCATAGGCGAGCTCATAGTTTTTACCGCTATCACCATCATGATGATTCCCGCGCACCCTGAAATACTAAATCGGCCCCGCACACCAATTTTCTACGTCAAAGCATGACGCACACTCTCCAGGGCAGCGTTTTTTTACCACAGAGACTGTGCGCTGTGCAGGTAATCTTGTTAGCGACCAGGGTGGCGATACCGCGTCCTCCCGAGGGGCCGGGCAACCACTGGTATCCGAAAAACATGGCGGTTGGTACTACAGTCTCTTGTAATAGCATGATGTGAGGTTTGAATTCGTGGCTACGGAGGTATTCCTGCAGGAAAGCTTTCTTGTGGGTGAAGCTCCTGCAGTTCCATTGCCAGATTCGCAACTTGTCAATTTGCCTGGCCATCTTGAAGCATTTAGGAGTCGGCCTGAGCACCCGGCTGATGCATAAGGGCTGCGTGATGCGGTGGACTGGGCACGGCTGTATGTTGCGACAACGGCTTACCCGTGGCAACGGCAGGGGCGACGACGTGATCAAGATATTGCTCCACTTGGCCCAAAAGATTACCCTGTGCCGTGAGGGTAGACTGCACGAGAGCCATGCTTTCGCGAAGAAAGCGAAGGCTTTCCTTAATCACGGATAGCGTGCTCTTAATGTCGTCTAACTCTGCCTTTAAAGCTGGCTGGTCGTGGGCGACCACGCGTTTCTTGGGTGCGCTCTGGCCGTCGTCGTTACCAGCGCGTACGGGTTGCGGCTGCATCGGTGTGACTGTATTGTCGTCGTTGTCGGTTGTGGGCGTAGCAGCGCGTGCTTTTCTGTCAGTTTTTAGTTCGGCAATTGTAACTGTGAGCTTGCGTATTGTTTCTTTTATCACCGCTTTTTCGTGCTTTAAGATCGCTATCTCAGATGTGGTGTGTGACATTAGAGTGCGCAGTATTCAGGAGCTGTTGCCGAATGCAGACAATGTGTCGAGTTCGCGCCTGCAGGTCACAGCTCTCTTCGCACGAGCCATTTTTTTGCGTTTGAAGCCTGCACGTAGCCGCTACAACCTTTTTGGCAGCGATCCTCTCACTGTGTTTTTGGCGCACTTTCTAGAGAGGTTGAGATTTTAGGGTCTTCACCGACCATAGGCCCCTTGTTCACGCGATAAACTGGTTGGCGTCCTGCTACTCGCCTCGAAAGGTTCGACACATCTCCTACATCTGGCAGTTTACCGCATGATGTCAGCATGATGTCATGATGCCGTGATGTCAAAGGCACTGAGAACATTCCTGCTGACGTCGATGCAACCTCGACATGAAATACAGAGCCTTACATAATCGACGTCGGCCCACTCTCCACTGACCAGCTTGACGACACCGAGTTACATAGCTTCAGAAATTCGTAAGCGTCACTGAAACTGAAAGAGGTAGTTTTGACTCCCGATTGTACATCGGTATAGTTATAAATATACCGGCACAGCACGACCTTTCTTCCTGGTAGCATTTTTTTAAGTGGGTTGATTGATTGATATGTGGGTTTTAACGTCCCAAAACCACCATATGATTATGAGAGACGCCGTAGTGGAGGGCTCCGGAAATTTCGACCACCTGGGGTTCTTTAACGTGCACCCAAATCTGAGCACACGTCCCTACAACATTTCCGCCTCCATCGCAAATGCAGCCGCCGCAGCCGGGATTCGATCCCACGCCCGGCGGGTTAGCAGCCGAGTACCTTAGCCACTACATCACCACGGCGGGGCCTGGTACCGTTCTGCGGACGCCTGCTCGATGCTCTACACAGTCCGTGGCATGCCAGAGTTCACGGGCCACAAAAATGCTACTCCTATTCCCCATGTCTGGCCTCAGCCAAAGGCACAAACTCGCATCTGGTTTGCCGTGTCAACGCTCTATGTTACAGCGCCATCCCGTCCCTCCTTCCACAATACGCGCGTTCAGAGACCATGCACGTGGTCAGCACTCTCCCACCTACGAGGACACAGTTACATACTGACATGCATCGACCGCTACACACAGTGGCCAGAAGCTTCAACCATCACTGACTTATCAGCGCCCACAGTTTGAGCAGCCTTCATTCCACATGGATTGCGATGTGCTGCTACCCATCTACTATGATCCCCGATTGCGGTCGGCAGTTTGATTGGACGCTCTTTAACGAACTCCTCAAGCTTCTCGGAACAACACGCCTCCGCATGACCTCTTACTACCCACAAACGAATGGGCTGGTCAAGCGTTTCTATAGACATCTCAAGTCCTCCCTCATGGTCCATAGACCACTAGAGAAGTGGGTCGTCCAACTACCCCTCGCTTTGCTTGCCATAAAACTGTCATCAAAAACGACCTGAGCTGTTCATGTGCGGAGTATGTCTACGACTGTTTGATGCACCTGCCATGCAACTCCTTCGATGGCCCCGCCAAAACACCTTTGTCCAGTGGTCGGTGAACTCATTTATGAATCGACTCAATCGCACTGATTTAGACTCAGATCGAGCAGCAACTCTGAGTATTAATGAGTCTGCATGAGTAATATTTTGGTGAGTTTGATTACAAGTGAGCCCGGCTTAAGAAAACTTTGCTGAGTCTGAGTCTGGGTGAGTCCAAAGCACAATATTTTTTGAGTGAGTCTGCCTATGCATCATCTTCAGCTTTAATATCAGCCTCGCTTAAATTGATGTTTACACTCACGTCTACTCACTCGTGTTACAATGTAGTATCGTTCATACGCCATTGACATATTCATTGATAAAAGGCGTGAATTTAGTAAGGGGGTACAAACCTCCCCGCGCATACTTGTCTTGGGAAGCTCTCGATAAATGCTTCTTTACCTGCTATCTCCTTCAACGAAATGCCCTCACTTGTTTGAAACCAGTCATATCACTCGTATCCCAATGTACTATATCAAAAGGCGCGAAAGAACGCATTGATTACAATAGATATTCGTTTGGAAAAACATTGACACCATGGTCGAACAAGCTAATTCCAGGATAACGGACTCACGAGCCGACTCATTCGGACTCAGATTGAAACAGTGATCAGGGTGAGTCCAGGTGAATAAATTTTCTTGTAAGTATGAGTCCGAATGAGTCCGGTTGAGGAAAAGTTTTGTCAGTGTGAGTGGTGTGAGTCTGAGCGAAGGCGGCTTTGAAAGATTTTGGCGGGTCCAAGTCCGAGTGAGTTCAAAGCGCAGCATATATTTCTTGAGTGAGTGTGAGTGAGCTCGGCGTGTTTTTCCTGTACCTGTGCCTAAGACTATACTTCTGAACTGCCAAACATCTTGCAGCAGATACGCCCAGTGCCTACACACCCAAGCAAATAGAGAGCTCTTTACATGTCTCCGACGGTCAGCTCAGCTACGCACGTTTTCGTGCGCAACAGTGCTGTGTAGAAACGTTTGCAGCCACACTACCCCAGACCGTATAGATTGCTGAAGCGTCGTCCGTAGACATTCATCGTCAAAGTGAACACTGAGACGATAAAATAGCTCTCGATTGTCCGAAGCCTGCCTCCTTCGAAGCATTGTTGCCATCGGCCCCACCATCATCCGGTGCAACGCTACTGCATCCCTGACCACCACTTTCTTTCGAAATGCACAAGACATATCGTGTCTCCAGAGTTCCGATCCTTCATCGGACTCTCCTCCTCTATAGGTGAAGAGCTCTTCATATCAGCAGCAGCAGCAGCAGCAGCAGCAGCAGCAGCAGCAGCAGCAGCAGCAGCAGCAGCAGCAGCAGCAGCAGCAGCAGCAGCAGCAGCAGCAGCAGCAGCAGCAGCAGCAGCAGCAGCAGCAGCAGCAGCAGCAACATTGGTGTCGCAGAGAAAAAGACGGAGACGCTCGTTCTAACTCGAGGAAGGTGCCGCGGCCACGGGCCGGCATGGGCTTGGGTTCTAATCAGTCATTAAACTACTTTGATAACAGAAGTCCGGCTCACTCTCTCTTTCTCTGGTAAAGTCAGGACTTCACCAGTTGGCGAGGTCGCTCATCACCAAACGCTTATATAGTTGTACAAAAACACAGACGCCTTGAGAGACACAAAATTGATTGCTAATATGCATCTATACTCTGTTCTCTTCAGCACTGTAGAAGCTACAGGCCCCTCAGCCAAAGGGAAGAACGCTTAGCCCCTCAATATGTATTTATTCGCGCCGTGTCGTCTGCCCACCGCATTCACGGCGTCTCTTAACTAACTCTAGTTATTATGGCTAGTTTATTAGCTGGAAAATTGGCAGAACCAACGTACAGAGAGAATCGATGATAAGCTAAACACAAATAAGGAAGGTTGATAAGTCACTCTCAAATCATTACAACGTTGCGGGGTGGACGTAAATTGCGCAGTACATCACTTCCGTGTCTTGATTCTCAAGCTTGCGCCTAGCATTTGTGTTTGTCATCTATTCAGGTCATGTAATACCAAACTTGGTATATGTGAAACTAGAGAAACGGTCGTGAGCATGCTATGAGCGTAGCAAGTGGTCATGTTTTACATGACACGCATGTCCTAATTATCATGTTTGGACGTGCCTTTTACCATGGTCATCCGTTCGGGTCACGGTATACCCGATTTGGTATATGTCAGACTAGCGGAACGGCCGTGAGCGCATCATGAGCGTGGTATGTTGTCATGTTCTTACATCACATGCATGTTATGATTATCATGTTTGCACCAATCATATACGTTCGTCATCCATTGATGTCACGTAACCCCGAATTTCGCATATGTGAAGCTAGTGAAACGACCGCGAGCACAAAATGAGCGTTGCTTGTAGTCATGTTTTACATGACACGCATAGTATGATTATCATGTTAGCACCAGACACATACCTTCGTCTTTCTTTCACGTCACGTAATACCCAATTTGGTATATGTAAAGCTAGGGAAACGGCCACGAGTGCATTATAAGTGTGGCATGTATTCATGTTCTAAAGTGACACGCATCTCATGACAATCATATTTCCACGAGTAATATACCTTCGTCATGCATTCACATCCGCAATACCTAATTTAATACATGCGGAGCTAGCAAAACGAACACGAGCGTACCTTGAGCTTGTCATGACTCATGACTTACATGAAATACATGTCATGATTTCCACGTTAGGGTCTGTGACTTGTGTTCGCCCTGCAGTCTTGTCATACCATACCAGTTTTTCAACATGCCATGTAAATGAAACCATCGAAGTAGCACCAAGACCATGAAATGTAAATCATGACATCCATATCGCGATAATCATGGTATAACTAGTCAGTTATGCTCATCCTACAGTATTGTTATGCCATACCAATTTGGTATCGATACCATTACCGAAACAGCCAGGAGAGCTAAAAGTCGTAGGCGGCTAGATCGATAGACAGATAAGATGAAAGTCACTGAAGTTTGCAAAGAATTGCTTCGCATTTAAAATGCAGTAAAGCTAATAAACAAGCAACTACACCCGGAACATGAATAAGCGTTAATTTGTTGCTCCTCTGAGGATTGATAGAATATGATGTTGGCGGATAACTTACCTTTGAGGCAGTTTTCCTGCAGCGCAGTTCGCGGCTCTCGTACGTTTATTTTTCTGTCGACGTGTGGCTATGCGTTTGCCGCTGCAACGCTTTTTTTTGTTTCCGCTGAAGGAGGACTACCTTCCGCTGCGCAAGCATGCGACTTTATAGCCTAGTTCACACTGAAACATCCGCTTTCTACAGCGACCGCAATTCCCCTGCCGCCGAAACGCCGCGTCGTTCGCACTGGACGCGCCCCGCGCCGCCGAATATGCCATCTACCACGGGGCGAACGCGGGGTGGATGCGCTGTTACCCGGTTGTTGTCGCGGCTCGCAAACGCTACTACGCTATCCGGTGGTGTATACTTCGATGATTCTCGTACGCAGGAAGCAAGAAAAGACAGTACTGCTTACTTTGCTGGCAAGTGGCTTTTTTGTAATGCACGAAGAGCAGAAAAATCACCGACGCCAGCGGCGTTGGTGGGTTTGTTTTGCTCTGCAAGACCGCAACAAGCTCGGTCACGCCAACAACAAGCTCGGTCACCTCTTTCACGAAATACGGAGGCGAAGTAGGCACAGAGTAGGTTAAACTCCCGTTGGTTTCAACATTCAGTTGCGTCATCATCATCATCATCATCATCAGCCTGACTACGTCCACTGCAGGACAAAGGCCTCTCCCATGTTCCGCCAGTTAACCCGGTCCTGTGCTTGCTGCTGCCAATTTATACCCGCAAACTTCTTAATCTCATCTGCCCACCTAACCTTCTGTCTCCCCCTAACCCGCTTCCCTTCTCTGGGAATCCAGTCAGTTACCCTTAATGACCAGCGGTTATCCTGTCTACGCGCTACATGCCCTGCCCATGTCCATTTCTTCTTCTTGATTTCAGCTATGATATCCTTAACCCCCGTTTGTTCCCTAATCCACTCTGCTCTCTTCTTGTCTCTTAAGGTTACACCTACCATTTTTCTTTCCATTGCTCGCTGCGTCGTCCTCAATTTAAGCTGAACCCTCTTTGTAAGTCTCCAGGTTTCTGCTCCGTAGCTAAGTACCGGCAAGATACAGCTGTTATATACCTTCCTCTTGAGGGATAGTGGCAATCTACCTGTCATAATTTGAGAGTGCTTGCCGAATGTGCTCCACCCCATTCTTATTCTTCTAGTTGCTTCAATCTCGTGGTTCGGCTCTGCGGTTATTACCTGCCCTAAGTAGACATAGTCTTTTACAACTTCAAGTGCACTATTACCTATCTCGAAGCGCTGCTCCTTGCCGAGGTTGTTGTACATTACTTTCGTTTTCTGCAGATTAATTTTAAGACCCACCTTTCTGCTCTCCTTGTCTAACTCCGTAATCATGAGTTGCAATTCGTCCCCCGAGTTACTCAGCAATGCAATGTCATCGGCGAAGCGCAGGTTACTAAGGTATTCTCCATTGACTCTTATCCCTAACTGTTCCCATTCTAGGCTTCTGAAAACCTCCTGTAAGCACGCAGTAAATAGCATTGGGGAAATTGTGTCCCCCTGCCTTACACCCTTCTTGATTGGTATTCTATTGCTTTCTTTATGAAGCACTATGGTAGCAGTTGATCCCCTGTAGATTTCTTCCAGAATTTTTATATATACTTCATCTACGCCCTGATTCCGCAGTGTTTGCATGACGGCTGATATTTCTACTGAATCAAACGCCTTCTCGTAATCTATGAAGGCTATGTATAGTGGTTGGTTATACTCTGAGCATTTCTCTATTACCTGATTGATAGTATGAATGTGGTCAATTGTTGAGTAGCCTGTTCGAAATCCTGCTTGTTCCTTTGGTTGATTGAATTCTAATGTTTTCTTTACTCTGTTAGCAATTACCTTTGTAAATAGCTTGTATACTACAGAGAGCAAGCTGATCGGCCTGTAATTCTTCAAGTCCTTGTCATCTCCTTTCTTATGTATTAAGATGATGTTAGCGTTCTTCCAAGACTCTGGTACTCTTCCCGTCAGGAGACACCTCGTAAACAGGGTGGCTAGTTTTTCTAACACAATCTGTCCTCCATCTTTCAGCAGATCTGATGTTACCTGATCCTCTCCAGCAGCTTTGCCCCTTTGCATGCTCTCCAAAGCTTTTCTGACTTCTTCTATCATTACTGGTGGAATGTAATCTGGGTTACTGCTAGTTCTTATAGTATTAAGGTCGTGGTTGTCTCGGCTACTGTACAGATCTCTGTAAAACTCCTCCGCTATTTTAACTATCCTATCCATATTCGTAGTAATTTTGCCTTCTTTGTTCAGTTGCGTGCACTGCGGCAAAACAAGTGAGTAGGGCTTGGCTGCCATTTTTCAAAATTTCTTGACTAGCGCTTTTAGGCCGCGTTCACACTGAGCATTTCGTCGGCCGAAAGTGCTCCGAATCCGGTTCGGCGGCGGCGAGTTCCGCCGAAAGGGCCCTTTCCGCGCCAATCGCTCTCGGACCGATTTTTGCGGCGTCTGCCGCCGAATCGGTCGCCGCGGACCAATAGGAGCGCTAGTCAATGAATTTTGAAAAATGGCGGCCAAGCCCTACTCACTTGTTATGCCGCAGTGCACGTAACTGAATGTTGAAACCAACGGGAGTTTAACATACTCTGTGCCTACATCACCTCCGTATTTCATGAAAGAGGTGACCGAGCTTGCTGTTGGCGTGGCCGAGCTTGTTGCGGTCTTGCAGAGCAAAACAAACCCACCAACGCCGCTGGCGTCGGTAGTTTTTCTGCTCTTCGTGCATTACAAGACAGCCACTTGCCAGCAAAGTAAGCAGTACTGTCTTTTCTTGCTTCCTGCGTACAAGAATTGTCAAGTATACACCACCGGATAGCATAGCAGCCTTTGCGAGCCATGACAACAACCGGGTGACAGCGCATCTATCCCGCGTTCGCCCCGTGGTAGATGGCATATTCGGCGGCGCGGGGCGCGTCCAGTGCGAACGATGCTGCGTTTCGGCGGCAGGGGAATTTCGGTCGCTGTAGAAAGCGGATGTTTCAGTGTGAACTAGGCATTATTGGTCCGCGGTGACCGATTCGGCGGCGACGCCGGAAAAATTAGTCAGAGAGTGATCGGCGCGGAGAGCGCCCTTTCGGCGGATCTCGCCGCCGCCGAATCAGATTCGGCGTACTTTCGGCGGCCGGAATGCTCAGTGTGAACGCGGCCTTAGGGGCGAAGCTCCTTATAGCGGCACCCATTCATCCCCCGTAGTATGTAACAACTATAACATTTTGACCTCCAAGGTGGTGCCGGTGAGAGACTTCTTCTGTGCGTTGCTGAACAATAAAAAATAGTGCTCAATGTACATGTCAATGGCTGCTAATGGGGAATGAGAGACAGGAGCATTCGGCTTTTAGTTAACGCGCAGGCTGCGACCACCATTAGCAGCCATTGGCATGTACATTGAGCAATATCTGACAAGAAAGGGTTGCTACGTTATACTCGCTGGGTGTAACCTCCTTAGCTTTAGAAACGTTTAGCGAGCGTTGAGCCGCAGTGCCATGAATACAATGAACTTGTATATACCATGAATGAACTCGACGTGGTTAAAAATGGGAAGTAGATACGAAGCGCAAGCCGTAAGAAAGTAAAAGCCGAATTCTCCGCCTCTCATTTCCCATTAGCAGCCATTGGCATGTACATTGAGCACTATCTGACTGAAAAAGTTTGCTACGTCATACTCGCTGGGCGTAACCTCCTTGGTTTTCGAAAGGTTTAGCGAGCGTTCGGCCGCAGTGCCATGAATACAGTGAACTAGTATATACCATGAACTCGAGCTGGTTAAAGGTGGGAAGTGGACCCGAAGCGCAAGCCGTAAGAAAGTGTGCGTGTGCCACCTCTCGTTTAGTCCTTGGAATATCCGCTGGATGGCGGTGCTTCTATATGGGGAATATATGATGAAAAGATGCGAGATGGTGGTACTTGGAGTGTTGAATATATGGACGAACGGACACATAGACAGATGCATGGATGGACGCATGAACGGACGCAGGGGCGGCTGCATGGACGAACGCAGGGACGGACGCACGAACAGACGCACGCACGTACGGGCTGATGGACGCATGGACGGTCACACTGACGGATGCATAAACGGACGGAAGCAAGAACGAATGAACGGACGAATTCTTCGCCACACTCTCCATCATTCACTCCGTGGATATGCTGCAATTTTTTTTACACGCCGTAGGTTTGGTAGTGCTAAACTGAAGTGGTGAAACATAGTATAGTAACTCACCAACCATAGTTGCGAAATGTGCGTTTGAACCCGTTCGCGATACTTGTGAAAGAAGCGCTACAACCTATTTACTCATTAAACAAAGCGAGGTGCATTGACTGCAAGTAATGCCCTATTTTAAAGCGCCGTAGATATCTCTATGAAGGTTTCCGCACTTGTGTTGTACGCATAATCGGTCACCAGGCGCTGGTGCCACCTTCCAGAGTCTGGTGCACTTACGTCGTTCCACAGCTTCGGCAGTCTTGGTTACCGGCAGAGTGATCAGTGAATCATCATGGTCGTGAAAAACGTTGTCTTGCGATGGAGCCAAAGGGCTTGTCCGACCCCTTTCGTTGATGCACGCAAAATAATTGCGCATAAACAGTGGAGAGGAGAGAATGATGATGAATAGGCAGAAGCCAGCGACCTTCTGCAGCGCGAAGATATCCTCTTTCTCCGAAAAAAGGTGTGCTTCTTTGGGGCCATATTCCGCGAAGGTTTTCAACCCCGGCAGAGACGACATGCTCTTCCGCTTCTTTTTTTTCTTCTTCTTACAGTATTTTTGTAACTGTATGGTCGCGGACCGCGTCCCGGTGATTAACTGATTGACGTGATCTTACAGCTTTGACGGGCGCCTGAAAGGGTCGAACTTGGCAGCGGCAGGTGGCTTGGAAGGCACGTGGAGTTCGGCAAGTATGTCGTCAGCATCCACTGCTGGTGCTGTGGAAGAGGTCCTGATCCAACAAGTCGCCCATCAGCTGGTTTTTCTACGCCGCGAGGTTGATCAGGCATGGAAGGTTTCTCCCTTACGAGATCGGTGGTTTTTGGTGGAACAGGAAGCGCCCTCACTTGGGCATTATTCGTAGTCTTAAAAGGAGACAACATTGGCGAGGCGATCTTAACGCGGCTCTTAACTTGTGGCTGTATATCTAATTTCTTAGCCGCACATACTCGCGCGTTCGCATCGTCCGCGGGCACTGCTACATCGGACTTTCGCCGAGTGGGCGTTGCTACTTTGGTTGAACGGCTGTTAGCATCATCTGCCACTATCGCGAACCCGCATGGTGCGGAGTGCGGGCAAGTACCGCGGCTGATCGGGACACGAGGGGGCAAAACTACGCAAAGTGCCGCTTCCTTCCCATCCTTATAATGGTGGCGTAAACTGTCTGGCAGCTCGGTGCCCGTAGATGCCTTGATGTCTGCAGCTGCACATGCTAAAGCGTGCGCTCCTTTTAGTGAGTACTTCAACAACCTTCTGTTTTGATCAGCCGGAGACTTGATTGGCTGCAGTACTGCTTGCGGTGGTGGCAATTTCTCGCCTGCTGTCGATCTTGGTGTCAGGTGCTTTTCCAAAGCTCCCGCTTCGTTCACTGCTCTTGTATCCGGTGGTTGCATCGATATCGCAGGAAGGCCACCCTTGCCTGATGGCGGTGAAAGAGCGACGGCAAGTTTGTGAGCACCTGTCTGGTTTTGGAACAGCAGGCTCATTCAGTTGGATTTGCAGAGGCCTCTTCAGATTTGACACCGGGCATCCTGATGGTGTTGTGTTCTGGGTTTTCGGTTTCGGTTTCGGAATGACATGTGAGGATGCCAGGGGGCGCCGCTCTGGCATCCAGGATTTCAAGGCGACTGTAAAATAAAACGAGTGTGCGTTGGGTAACCGTGGAGTGCGGTTGTTCTTCTCTTCGGCGCTTCACGCCAACCCGCGTTTTCGGGCTGGTCGGCGTCCCCGCCGGCCACGTACGTCTCCGTCAGCCGTCTTCTTCTTCTGCTTCGTCGGGACCAGCCAGCCCCCAACACAGCAATGGCGACGAGGACGTGTAAGAACCCATTTCGTTCTCCGTGTTCGTCTTTTTCTTGCTTCTAACGGACCTACCCTGCTAACCCAAGACGCTCTTGTTCCCAGCAAGGTGGCTGCTGCGTAATGCGTCGCTTCATTTCTTCTTCATTCAGCTAAGCCGCCTCTGTCTTCTTCTTCAAACAGTGTACTGGCGTCATTTTCTTCTCGTCTGCACCTCTCCATTCTTCTTGCTTGAAATGGCGTCTCCTATTCCACCTCCTCTATTTCTTCCTTCGCACGGAGACCCGCCACTTCCGTGGGCAGACTGGAAATTGGTGTTTCAGGCCTACGCAGACGCGGTCGGGGAGGACGCCGGCAAGCCCGAGCGTCGCAAGGCCCTGCTGCTCAACGCGTTGGGCCCTGCCAGGGTTAAAGCTCTTCTATACTTTGGACGCCACCAACGCGTCGCCGACGCCAGCGTCGGGCGATGCCTTCAAGAATGCTGTTGCTCTTTTCGATGAGCATTTTAAAGATGTCTCGTGCGATTATCTCGCACGCGTAAAATTCCAAGAAAGGCGACAATTGCCTGGTGAGCCAGTCGCCGAGTTCATTACTTCTTTTCGAACGCTCGCCGCGTCGTGCGGCTTCGGCGCGCTCGAGGACGATATGATCCGCCATCAGCTTTTCACCGGGGTAGCCTGGCAAAACGTCCGCTGCCGCATGCTTCAAAAGGGCTCCCCGATTTCATTATCCGAAGCCCTCTCGATTTCGTGAGAGGACGAGCTTATTCGCTCCCAGTTGGAGATATTCGCTCCGCATTCAGTGCAGCAAGTTTCTGCTGCGGGAGGCCAAAGCGGCGGCTCTTTGTTTCACGGGACGCGTCAACATGGCGGCCCTTCATCTTCGTCTCGGCGCGGCGGCCAACATGGACGCCCGCCTGCACAGTCCTTCCGTGGCGGCCAACATGACGTCATCTCTGCGTCGCGGGGGCGAGGAAGCCGGCAACATGGCGACCCCATTCCGCCAAATTCTGGTTTTCAGGAATAGCACCGAGCTCCTGACTCGCGTTCGCAGTTTTCTTCTTCAAGCGCAACCGCGCATTGCTTTCTTTGTGGATCGGCTCGGCATTTAGCCAATTTCGCGCAGTGTCCCGCGAGAAACCGCACTTGTCTTGCGTGCGGAAAAAATCGGACATTTTCAGTCCGTATGCAATTCCCGTCCAGCAAATCTTCCTGAACCAGTTTCTTCGTCCACTCCTTCGAGCACTGCACAGACCAATACGGTCACTGTTTTAAATGTGGATGGCCTCCACACTACGTCCAAGCCCAGCATCGTAGCTTCAGTGGGCCATGTGCCCTTGTCATTTCTCGTGGACAGTGGTGCCTCAGTCTCTTTAATCAGTGCCGCAGACTTTCATAGTCATTTTTCCAACATTCGGCTTTGCCTTCACACGTCGTTCTACAAACATATTCCAAAGAAACGATTGATAATTTAGGTCATTTTACAGCTCAGGTCTCCTATCGCAGTCGCACTGCTTCCATTACTTTTTATGTAACTACCAATGGCAGCTCGCTTTTGGGACGTGATGCCATCAGGGCTTTGTTCATCAACATCGTCGGTGCGTCTATGACGTGTGCTCAAGTCGACGTCCAAGATGATCTTCCGGCCAACGGCCTTCTGAATTCCACCACCTGTTCACCCGTGAACTGGGTTGTGTGCGCGGTTTTGCGCATAAAGTGATGCGTCGACCAGGTGTGTGCCCTGTGCGTGCCAACCTGCGCCGCATTCCTCTTCTTCTCCGTGAGCAAGTCTCTGCGGAACTGTCTCGCCTTCAAGCCAGCGGAATTATTGAGCCTGTCTCTGCTTCCGACTGGGTTTCTCCACTGGTCGTCGTCAAGAAAAAAAGATGGATCCCTTCGACTATGCGTCGACTTACGAAAACTGAACAAGGCGATCGTCGTAGACGGGTGTCCACTTCCTCACATTGAAGAACTGCTTCATCAGCTCTTCGGAGCGGTATGTTTTTCCAAGCTGGACCTCGCGTCCGCTTATCACCAAGTTGAACTTTCTGAGTGCAGTAGAGACTTAACCACATTTGTATCGCACAAAGGCTTGTTTCGGTTTCGCCGCGTGTGTTTCGGGCTTGCATCTGCCCCTGCAGTGTTTCAGAAAATGATGTCAATTATTCTTAAGAGTTGTAATGGCACCCTTTGTTACTTGGATGACATTTGGGTGTGGGGACGTACTGGCGAAGAACACGAAGCTAACGTGCATACTGTTCTCAACCGCATCAGTGAATGTGGTATGAAACTTAATAACAAGTGCATTTTTTCTGTGAATGAGTTACAATTTCTAGGAAATAATTTCAGTTCCCGCGGCTTGACACCTGTTGAATCTAAAGTTCAGGCCATTGTCAATGCCCACGGCCTACTGATGCCAAAACCTTGCAATCTTTGTTAGGTCTTGTTGGTTATTATGCCAAGTTTGTTCCTCACTATGCTGATGTTGTTGAACCACTGCGTACTCTACTTCGTCAAGCACGGCCTTTTAACTGGTCAGCTGAAGCTGAGCAGAGCTTCATTCGAGTTAAGTCAATACTGGCCTCAAAGCCAGCTGTTAGTATTTTGAATGAGAAGCTTCCCAACGTCATCACGATTGATGCGTCCGATGTTGGACTGGGAGCAGTTTTTCAACAACTCAGAGGTGATCAGCTGATCACTATCGCTTTTGCATCTCGTACATTGACCCCTGCTGAACGCAGATATTCAGTAGGAGAGCGTGAAGCTCTCGCGTGTCTTTTTGCCTCTGAAAAATGGCATGTTTACTTGTGGGGCCGGCACTTCACATTACGTACAGATCACCAAGCACTAGTTGCTCTTCTTTCTGCAGGATGCGAAGGCCGCCGCCCCATTCGCATTTCCTGTTGGTGTGCCAAACTCATGTATTATAATTTAAGTGTTCAATATTGTAAAGGTTCTAATAACGTGGCTGCTGATGCACTGTCGCGCCTTCCTCTTCAGATACCGGTTACTGAAGAGCGGGATGAGGAAGTTGTTTCATTAGTTACTTCCTGCATTACTAAAGCTGAGCTTTAGGCAGCTACAGCTGCAGATTCCACTTTGTCTCAAGTTATCAAATATTTCCGTGAAGGATGGCCTTCCAAATGTGCTCTTGCTTCTGAATTCTTGCCTTACTTCGCAGTCCGACTGGAACTGTCTTGTGTCAAGGACTTGCTTTTCCGCGATCAACGCGTGATTCCCCCTGCTTCTTTCCGTAACAAGCTAATACAGCTTGCCCATGAGGCCCATCCAGGCATTGTCCACACCAAACAGAATCTCCGAGACAGGTACTGGTGGCGAGCCTTAGACAAGCAAGTCGAGCATGCAGTTCACAACTGCCATATATGTCAGGCAGCTCACAAGTCTTCCAAACCTGCATTTTCTCCGTTGCAGCCAGTCCAGTGGCCTGATCGGCCTTGGCAGAAACTCGGCATGGACATCATTGGTCCTTCGCATAATGTTCCGCAAAATTCCCGGTTCATTGTTTCTCTGATCGACTACCATTCCAAATGGCCAGGGCTTTGTTTCACACATACGGTTACTTCTGAGGTCATCATTGAGTTTCTATCTTCAATCCTCAGCCGGGAAGGGTTTCCTGATGCCAAAGTTACGGACAATGGTCCACAGTTTCAGTCCCAACATTTCGAGGCTTTTCTTTCACAACGAGTAATTCAGCACTTGAGGTCATCAGTTTTCTATCCCCAATCAAATGGACAAATCGAGCGCTTTAATCGCGTTCTGAAGGAACATATCCAGATCGCCCAATTAAAGCACCGTCCCCTCAAGCAAGTCTTGACTGAATGTTTGGCTTCGTACAGGTTCACACCACAGCACCAATGGAGTGTCTCCTCCTCAACTTCTCCACGGTAGGGAACCGCGAGTTGCTCTCGACATAGTCTCTTTGCCTCGTAACATAGCAGTGTCTTCTCCTGATCAAATCCGTACCAGGGTTTTTTCTCATCAACAAGCAATGAAAAAGTATGTCGATACCCATCGAGGCGCAAAGAAGTCGAAAGTTCGCACTGGCGATCTAGTCAAGGTTCGTGTGCCAGGCAAGCGCCCCAATTATCAGGGTCCTTAGAAAGTCTTGGGCTAGGTTAGCCCCACTTCTTTTCGCTTAAGTGATGGTAACATATGGAATGCTTCGCGCCTTGTTATTTTTCATAAGATTCGCCTTCAACACCTAAAAGTCTTCCCCATAACATTCCGTCCACGCCTTTCAACTATGTATCAGACTGTTACATGTGGCCTCCATGCACAGGCATTTCTTCAAGGGGGGAGGAGTTACCAGTTGGTGTCGCTGGTTCAAGTACACCAAGTCATACGGTTCACTTCGAACCTTCAAATACGGCTGAGACCGTTGAACCGGACTCCGGTCCGCAAAATTCTTCCGAAGCTCATGATGCGAGTTCTGATGAGACCGCGAATTTTAACGCGCGTTCAGAGCCTTCACATACTTCTACTGCTCTTGATGTGTCACATCAGAGCACAAGTGACCAAGGTGCAGAGACGCCTGATTCTACACCAAAAAGGGCCCACCCTAAGCGGAAGCGGCAGAAGCCGCGTCGGTTTGAAGACTACGTGATGTAGAACTCTTGTTCATTACTGTTGTGAACATTATTGTTTTGTGAAAAGGTCCAATGCATTCAAATCAATATTGTACTGATTTGTGTACATTATTTCAGTGCATTTTCAGGACTTCCATTGTACATTTTTTCAGTGCATTTTCAGGACTCATAGTGTGTGAGTTCGGTGTGCCGTGCTCTGAATTTTCATGTTTTCTAACGTACATACCTTGTATAATACGTTGGTATCGATCATGTATAAATATAAACAGTGTATAGGTGAACTTCTTTCGAGAAGGGCATGATTATTGTGTTCTGGGTTTTCGGTTTCGGTTTCGGAATGACATGTGAGGATTCCAGGGGGCACCGCTCTGGCATCCAGGATTTCAAAGCGAATGTAAAATAAAACGAGTGTGCGTTGGGTAACCGTGGAGTGCGGTTGTTCTTCTCTTCGGCGCTTCGCGCCAACCCGCCTGTTCGGGCTGGTCGGCGTCTCCGCCGGCCGCGTACATCTCCGTCGGCCGTCTTATTCTTCTGCTTTGTCGGGACCAGCCAGCCCCCCACACAGCAGATGGCCTCTTGCTTCCAGTGGACGAGTGCTTCCAGTGGTGCTCCTTCAAATCGGGCTTAGCCTGCTCGACTCTCGGCGCTGTCGGTCGCATTGCGGAAGTTATGCGGCTGTCTCCTTTGTTCGGACGCTTCGAGGAACGTCGACGAGTACTTTGTCGGCAATACGGCTCGGCGGAGTTCATAGCGTTCATGTTTTTGTCGTCTTCTTCTAACCACCAGGCTAGCGCCCACTGATTAGCTGTGAACCAGTGTAGCCATGAGAGCTGCGTCTAAGCTCTGAGGGTGCACATGGCTGCTCATGACGTTTCAAGCAGAGCAGCGTTGAAGTGATGCTTATGTTGTGTCGGGACTGAAGTGGCTGTGACGCCGACGAAGAAGAGCGAAGCGCCTCAGGACGCCGACGCTGCCGGCGGCAGCTACGCATGACTTGAGCGTGGAGCGCCGAGTGATATAAACATTTATTTCGAACAAGTGGTCGTCCCAAACTGATTTATTTACAACCATGTGCACATACGCCTCACATGCACCCTATCGGTGCATGTCACAATACATCGCTGCCGTGTGAGGCACCATATCGCAACCAGAACCGAAAACAAAACTGAACAGAACAGCACAACACAACAGCATATATTTCCATTTGATGAATATTTGCAGCGGAACTATTTAGTTTCAAGTAACGCGGTAGGCAACGACAACAAAGACGTAAAAAGTAGATGTGTCATGTGTTAAATATTTAGCTAGTAGCTAGCGCCAACCTATGCGATGCGCCACGACTAGTGGCGATAGCTCGAGTCTAGCCTCAGGAGCAGCGTGTGCACGTTCATGTCACAGTGCACATGTGTGTGTGCGAGTGCGAGATTCCGCAGTTAGACGGACGCTGTGTGTGTCACCCCAACTTTTTGCCATCTTATACACCCTGCGACATACCCCTCCCTTTTGTGCATTTTCTGTCAACAAAGAGGTATCCTAGACCATATCATGTGGGGGTGTACTCGAAACCCACCAACTGATTCTCTACACATTAATAGTAAGGAGCAGTGGAAGGATGCTATGTGCAGCTTGGCGCCCAAGGTCCTGAAACAGATCTTGGATTGGGTCAAGAGGGTAGCGGACACCTACGCTGGGCAGGCTCCTCTGTCACTCCACCACCGCACCTTTCCCTCTTAGGATAAATAAAGTTTTTCTCCTCCTCCTCCCCCGTGCGACAAACTTGAGTGAGTCCCTCTTTGGTGTGATCATTCTTATTTATTTTTCTTTTATTAAAACTGTTTCATCATGTCTCAAGTAGATCTGTGAGTGTGCTACTCCGCCCGGAAGAAGTTGGTTGCTAACACACGGAAAGCGTGCGTTTGCCAAATTGCTCGTACCGACTCACGACATGCATAGTGGGTGAAAAAGGGAAGTGATGGTAAGCATTTATTTAAAGGTGACGAGGAAGCGAAAGAGGAGGGGTGAAGGTAATGTATGACATAGCTTTTTAGAGTTTATTTTATGCACCACAGACAGTGGGTGTGTGTGAGTAGGGACAGTGAGCTTGAGGACCGATGTGAGGGCGCGAAAGAAGCAAAGGAGAAGAGACATTGAAGCAAGGTATAACCTCTTATTACCAGAAGAGAAGGAAAAAGAAAAGTGAGGGTGAGGAGGACGGATGAAGACTGAGGAGAGGGAAGAAGAGGTGAGAAAATAAACTATAACATAGCAACGAACAGTGTGTAGCAAGGACTGGGGAAGAGCAATGAGGGCAAGGAAGATCGTTGTAATGGTTCGGCGGATGAATAGTGAAGGGATGCCAATGTAGAAATAGATAAAGAAGAAACAGATGAAAGAAATTAGTTGTCGATGAAACGGGTTTCTGTTCAGCGTTCGTCAGGTAGTGGTACTTACGTGCCAGCTGCAAGGCTTACACATAATTCATAGCCGTGGCATTAGCTTTGATTTTTTTCGTTTTGTCACTAATGTAGCATCATCAAGGCTGGGCGAAGATTCTGCGAAATCGTATCGTGATACGACACTTTCGTATTGTATCTTGAATATCTCGATACATTTGCTATTTTTTTAAATATGCGTGTGTACCATAAAGCAGCAAACGCCAATGTACAAAAGTATTCACTTAACAGTTCCTTGACATAGTGCAACTTTGTTTCACTTCATGAAATGTATGTCAGTATCCTGAAATTCCGGATTTCTTGTTCAAAGTATATTTCTTTCAATCCTTAATAACTCGTTATGATTGCTTTAGCTGATTAACAAGACATCTCTTCATACTCTGGTCGGTCGGTGGTTTCCGCTCGTCCTTTTTTTTTGTTGCTGATAGGTATCGCTGCTCAACTTGAAGACCAGCTAGCGGGTTACCATCTACTTACAAAACTGTCAATAAGAAGATTTCACACAATGCAGCGAATATTGCTGTGTAGTCTTACCTTGTCCGTCAAAACATTGCTGAGTTTGCAATATTGGCTCGCCCGACAGGTGAACAGCAGCAACAACACTGGCCGCCACTTTTCTTTTTTCTTTTTGCGTACCGTGTATACACCGATGACATAAAACTGCAATGTCATCCATGTTCCAGTTATCTGTTGGGGTGAAGCGTTCTTAGCAACATATTCACTGGCTTGAAAACTTTTAAGATTTATTTGCTGGGAGAACTTGTACTGCCCAGAAACGTCTCAGAGGCATTGTAGCAATTAAACATTACTACTGTTCACACTGTCGCCTCTTATAGCTGCGATTTCTTGGTGATTTGTAAGAGTAAAACACACACACACACACACACACAGACACACACACACACACACACACACTTCACTTTTCTTTTTTTTATTTCACGCAGACAAATACGTCTGCGTGAAATAGCAAGTGGGTAATGTATTTAGCAACGAATGTGAATAGGTTTACAGGATGTTTTAGTGAATAGAATCAAATATTAGAAAAATTATTGGCTTCTACAGAAGGAAAACAACTGCGTACTATTTAACGTCATGTGGTTCTCGCTATGGTATTTTAGATACGAAGCAGCTAAAGATTGAGCTCAATCCGGTGCGAGCCGTGAGCAGTCTTACTGCGAATGAGCGTCCACTCCCTTGCTCTCTCTTCTCTCCTACGCTCCCCCTTTTTGAGCTCGCAACGCGCATGCAAGGTGGGTCTGCTAAAATGCGCTCACTCCCCCCCCCCTTCTTTCTTCTAGGTATTCCTCCCCACGGCGCATGGGAGGAGAGGCTATTACGTCGCATTTTGTGAAGCCAGAAATAAGAAGAGTAGCGAACTCCTTCTCGCAATGTTGGGCACGCCACTGCAGCTCACGCATTTACACAGGCCGCCAGCGAGAGGGAGGGGAGCTGCGCGATCCGATTTTGAACGGCCCTGGTGGCCCCTTCACCGCCATATGATAGACAAGCTGGAAAAGTGAAACTTTTGTTCTGATTAGGAGCAAAGGTACTGCAATGCACACTTGTATAGCGTCTGTGTGCCATTCTCAGCCTTATTATGGTTCATGTTGTGAATAGACAATACGCTGGCAGCTGTGCACTTTGCGCTTCATCGTCTGATTGCAAGAGATCAATGGCGCGAGTCATGCAGATAATTTCCACGGCGGGCTGTTTTCTGTTGCAAATACGGTGAGTTCTGGGTACAGAAAATAGTGTAACAGTGAAATGTTAGTTAATTGTCTTGCTGTTTAGCCAGATGAAGCACCTTTGAATCACTCTTTTTCTTGTGTGTCACGATGTGTGCGCACGACCACCGTACGCAGCAGCCCAGGTAGGCTGACTGCGACCATATCGAAAAAAACTTTGGCCAAACAGCGCACAAAACGCAAACAGAAAGCAATAATTCGAACAATAAATCACCTTACTGTGTCAGGCACGTCTATTCAATTTTTGACTCGGCAAGCTCCTGTGGGAACAGTGGGCCACGCACTTCTTTTCGATAGTTGCTACCTTCATACAAAAGAACGGCTCACTGCCACCTCTCGTCTTGAGAACCATAGACGCTGCTGTTCTCGTCCAAGAATTCTATGCTGCCTTCGCTGAGGCACGCAACAGCGCAGCGCAAAAAGAAAATAACGAAGCTGCGGCACCGATCATTTTCGGAGAAGTGGTCGCGAGCTTCAAAAACGACCGCTTACGACCTCAAGTGATATAAACTAAGCTGGCAACCTTAAACAGTTTTGGTCTTGAACCTCCGAGCTGAGCAGCACAAGCCGCCACTGCTCCCGCAGGGCCTCAGAAAAACTTGTTGATAAGTTGGGGCTTTCCCCTAATATATGTTTATAAGACGCTACACATAGCTTACTTTTATCGTCCGGGTATAAGTGCACAGTAAAAATTTTTACACCCAGAAGGGTGTAAATGAGCTTGTCCCGTGGACGACACCCTAAGGGTGTTAATTCAGCACCTTCCAAAAAGGGTGCTTTACCATGCACCCTTAGAATAGGGTGTACATGTAAAAAAACTGTAGGGTGTTAAAAAACACCCTTAAGGAAGGGTGCCTTCGATGTCCATCACTTTTTTAGCACCCTCTGAGGAGGGTGCGAGAAGGGTGCACAAGGGTGTTGAGTGCCCATGGCAGGGGTGGCGAATACTGCCACCTAGATATCAGCATGCACTGATTAAACACTACTTGAAGAAAGTGGTCCTGATTATCGATGGTGCACCACCTGTCGAGCTCCATTCATTGCGTGTGGGCAAAAATATAAACGCGTACAATCGTGTATGAACTTGTGCTGGATCTATATATACTTCAGTGTATATGCATAATGTGCGTTACAGAAAATGAAGCCTTGCTGCCCTTGCATATTGCGTTTATTTAATAGGCAAATAAAACATAAACTTTTCTTCTGCCACACAACTTTTTCACCAGATATACGTTCATGTATACGTACACTACACATGCAACACCTCAAATGTTTATTATATTTTTTCAGTTTCTCTTTATTGACAATTCTTTGCAACATACAATTACACTGGTTTTAGTTTAGTATACTGCTTCAAGTACATAGAGACTACAAATGAAATACACACTAATATATCCCTATAATTCTTTCAAGTATCTACAATCCCAGTGGTTTCCAGTTTAATACTCCTTCGTGTACACAATCGGTTAATAGGAATGAAATACAGGCAAATATATACTTATGATTCTTTCAAATATATACAATCACCATGATTTCACTATATACGCCTTCATGTACACAATCGTTCCCAAGAAGTGATGCACACAAAAATATATATGGATAGTGTTTTCAAATGTATACAATCACAGTGGTTTAAGCTTTGTATTCCTGGATGTATAACAATTGGTTATGAGAAATGATGTACATGCAAACATATACGGGTTTTCGCACATATAACTTTAGCGAATACTTAAGAAACCAATACAATGATCAGAAACACAATATGCTAAAAACGAACACAAAACTGAGTCAGGACACACAAAAAACAAAAGAGGTAATGCATAATTATGGCTAATGACACAGCTGGGTCACTTTATGCCAAATGTCCCAGCCATTTTGGCAACCATCTCAAATGTATTCGAAAAACGTGTGCTGCATTGAAAATAGTGAACTTCTGGAATATTTAGGAGAGGAAAAATATTTGGTCACGTGGCTGCCTTCTGAACTTTCTGGAATGCCGTCTAGGTGTTGTATGTGAAAAATTTTATTTTAAAAGCACCGCTCCTTCTTTCCATACGAAACTTGGTCTACGTGTTACTTAACAAGAGCTTAATTTGGGAGAGTTGGTTCATCGTGGTTGTGTGCTAGTCACAGCGCGACAACTTTAGGAAGAGACAGAAAGGACAGGAAAGAGCACAGACTGTCAACTGAATTTAATGAATGTGCTACGAGCGCTTTTATACGGAGTACAAGAACCGTGTTCATGCGCGACGACACGTGTGAGCACTACAAAATAATTTTAACTGTGAAAAGAATACTCCCTCTCGGAAAGGATAAGTGAACGCGTAGTGATGCACTGATCATTGGTTTACCTGATAAAAAATATTTCTACAAACGTTAAATTGGCATTAAGTAAACCTATTCTCGTGACGAATGGGGCAAGATTGACTATTCCTGTTGCTGTTTAGTACACACACTTTTGAAAGCTTGCAAGGGGTGGAAAACAACACGCTAATATCATATCTGCTGGCTATTTTTCTAGTTGTGAGACACGTGATGTGGTATAACATGCAAAGGTTTTGGTCATTGTTTTTTGTTGGTCCTGTCTTCTTTAACTTTGATTTCTGCAGGAGGGTTTTGCAAACGGGTGTGAAGATTCTGTTGGGATACCCAGCATCTTTTAGTCTTTTAATCTGGTTTTTAAGCCTGACCTCACCCCTGTGCTAACATGACTTCTGAAGGGTGGCCTGAATACATGTGGTATCAATTCCTCTTTCTATTAATTTTGAATGCCCACTATCAAAAGGCAGAACATTGTTAGCACTCCTGGGCTGATAGCACCAGCCAATACCCCAACAGCATCATCACACTTGTTTGCGAAACCCTCCTGCAGAAAGTAAAGTTAAAGGAAACAGGACCAAAAGAAACAGAGAATGACCAATCACCTTTGCATGTCACATGGTACTACGTACATAAGGTGTCTCACAATTTTAGGAAAAGAGCCAGCAGATATGACATTGTTGTTTTCCACCCCTTGCAAGCTTTCAAAAGTGCATGTACTTACAGCAACAGGAATAGTCAATCTTGCACCATTCCTCACTAGAATAGGTTCACTGAATGCCAATCTAATGTGTATGAGATACCGCTAACACGTGGAAAAGTAAACATAGGACAAACTGGGCAATGCTTCAATGATCAAGCAAGACAGCATGCTTCAAATGTTAAGAAGGGCTATAGTAGTCTCATGGCCAGACACCGTAAAGAATGTAAGTGTAGTCCTAGGTTTCATAAAACACGGTTTTTGAAAAAAAAGCAAGCAGAAAAATGAGAGATTTTAGAACTCTTTATCAGGAAGGCCAAGGATCAATGCATCAGTACACCTTCATTTATCTTTTCCGAAAAAGAGTATTCTTTTCTCGGTTAAAATGATTTTGTCATGGTCACACATGTGTTGTTGCAGATGAGCCCTGGTCTTGTGCTCAGTATAAAAACGCTTGTAGCACCTTCAATAAAATTCAGTTGACAGCGCTCTTTCCTGTCCTTTTTGCGATAAGATTTTTATTACAGAAAAGAATTTCATTTTCTTACAGTTTAGGTATAATGATGAGTTTTCATTGTATCACAACATGGAGCAAATTGCATCTCAATACGTACAAAATTCACGATTTTGTGAAATTCGTGATATTTTCTCGTATATTTCAGCAGCTTGAGAGGTATAAAGATATTTTTTCCTCAGAATATACTTTCTGTAGAGTAAGTATTCACTGCTCAGAAATTCATACAAAGTGCAATATTGCAATAAAAAATGCAAACATAACACATTTTGGCTTTATTCTTGGAAGCGAATGTGGCAAAAAAATGCACTATTATTATTGAGCTTCAAATACCTTACAGAAGCACATTTACTTAACAGGTAGACCGAATTTGCTTTAGAAAAAATAAGCGGTAGTTTTAAAACAAAATTTTCCACAAACAGCACACAGACGGCATTATGCCAGGAAGTTATAAGCCAGCCACATGAACAAAACTTTTTTTCTCGCTGAAGTATTCTAGCAGTTCACTGTTTTCAACGCAGTAAGTCAGCACTTTTTTTTTCAAATACAATTCAGATGGTCGCCAAAGTGGCTGGGACGTTTGGCATGGAATGGTCCAGCTATATTTAAGCAAAATAACTTACACAAATAACAATATTTGTTCATCTACCATGACCACACTAGAAGAAGTTGTTCAGGCATTGTGACACTAAAATTTTCAGCGTCGTACTGCCTGAACAACTTCTTTGATAAACTCCAAACTCACGCCGAGAAAAAGCCGCTCAATCACGGTGGTTGTTAAAGGCCTTGCGGCCGTAGACAATGTTGAAAATAAAAAAAATCAACTCATCAGTGCTGTCACTCCTTCCTTCTTCGTCATTACTGACACGGAAGATTTTTCGGTTATCCATGTGGAGGTTCAGGAAGTAGGCTTGCTCTAGGCTGGGTCCAGGGTAGACTACGCAGGACGTCAGCGGCACCCTCTCATCCTGTTATAAGAGCAAATATGACTTCTCATAAAAAAATTTTCGTGCTGTTCTGGCAGCACCATATATAAAGAATGTGTAGTGTGTATCCTTCGAAATGGCGTGTAATTGACATTACACTGAACTCGAAGCATACAACCTATACATTCCAATAATTTCGTATGATAAAGATAAGAGTTTTCTAGCATACAGCGAATTCCCGAAATCAGGTGAAGTGTCAGACTACAGCTCAAAAATGGCACTTACGAAAGCCTGAACTCACTTAAGAATCAAATTCCTTCTAGGGTAGTGAGCCAGTGTGAAAAACAATTCTTAAAGTACAACGTTTAGAACATGTAGCATTAAGCAAAACGCACAAGAAACTTACCTCTTCATGTACAAACAGTGAAGACATCTCTGCTTTCTCTTTTACATGAGAACAAATGATCTTGGGCGTGGCACTAGCGAAGAGGTCTGCAAAAAAAAAAAAGCAAAAGATTTACTTACTTAAATCACGCCTCTAACAATCTGAGGAATTGTTACAAGTCACCAATCAGTGCAATTCTGACTGCCTCTATAAGGGCATCAAAAATGAACAATTTTCTCGTTCTTTCTACTCTCACAAGACGCTCCGTCAATGGAATCTAATCCGAATTTGACGCTGTGCTTCCTATTTGCCTGCTTTCTAGACGTAGGGCTGCGAACATGTGTTTTGTGCACCTAATCTAGCACAGAAATTCGTCATCTATAATTCAATCATCTTAATTCATTGTAATTTGATAAAAGATGTGATAGCTCGTCCAGTTTTTAAAGAGTTGCGGGCCTGCAATAGGCACTGCCTTGCACGTATGAAAGTACTTCTTTAAAAAAAAAATTTAAAGCTTGCTTTCAGAAAAAGCGTCTGGCATATTTCGACAACCAAGCCCATCCTCTGATGGCAATCAGGGGCACGCTATTAGCGATTAATTTCTACGAGATTTACAAACGTAACCCGTGCCTAAATACTCAGTTAAACACAATCACGCAAGTAAGAGCGCTCGAACGACACCAACGCGCGCGGACGCCGACTACGTTGCAGCAGCCATGACTTATGCTAGAGCAACCGCACATAGCTCCAACAGTCACATATACTCTCTCGATTCTGTTATAACGCCGAACATTATCGCAGATGAAAGCGAAGCACGAAAACAGCAAACAGAAACGAGGGAAAACAACGCACGGCGATGGCCACAACAACGCGCCTTTGGAAGTCTGCTAGATCTTTCCCTGTTGCTGGTGGCACTTGTCCTAAATAGCTTAAAAGACCGAGGCGCACGTGCTGGGAGCATCGCGGCATATCAGCACCTCCAACTATACCGTCTTTAAGCAAAAAAAAAAAAAGCCATTTCGTACAGTGCGCCTCTGTACATAATTTTTGCTTTTTCTTTCTTTTTTTGCGCTTACACCTACAGAAGCACGTTGCACATTTGAGTATTAATAGAAATGTTATTACGATGTAGCCCAAAGCACATCTTAAAACAATATCAATCACTTTGCGCAGTGTAGAGACAATGTGCGATCAGCAACTAATCCCGCCCTTGTTAAGTGATCACATCACTCACTGTATGAGTGATGCAGGCACTTACACAACATCGCGCATAGCAGTGTGAACTCGTTAAGTCCCACGTTTAATCGGGCATCTGCAACAGGCCCGCGAACGCATGCTGTTGTAAATGGCTGGCAGCCTACTTCGGCAGAGCTGCTGCAGGCGCCCACCTAGCGCTGTATGATTACTACCTACGAAAACAGTACACTCACCGTTAACAGGCCCACGTTGTCCGTGTCCGCCACTCCATGAATATTCCTTAATCCGAGCGTCACTTCGAACACGGTGTCATGCGTGACCACCATTGAATATGCGCCTGTTCTCTAGAACACACACAGCGACCAAGACCCCCGACCAACGCAACGCACTTGAAAGACTGATGAGACAGAGAGGGCAACACTGAGAGAGAGAAGGAGGAGGCACTGGCGGCGGCGTGGCGGCGCCGCAGCTGTCGACGCAGGTGTTCGGTGACGCAACTCTTCGCTTATCTACGCCGCCGTTGTGGGAGCAACGCTGGCTGGGTTGAGCGGGGGGGGGGAGGAGCGGGAAACCCGCCAGGACGGCGCCGAAAGACAAACGCTATGGCGCATACGGCGGACGGCCATTCAACGCGGAATGACTCCTTGTAAACGGCCACTCTCCTTCCAGCCAGTCGCACAGCGACGCAGGTTATTTACCAGCCCCGGGTTCTTTGAGTATTTTGACGGAATGCGATTGCAGTGGGCGAAAAATAGTGAAGCAAAACTTGCGCAAAACAAAGTGCACCATGGAATGGCCAGAAACAATAATTATTTCGTCCTCGGTGGCATTAGCGGGAGAGCATCGCTACACCTTTTTCCAGAGAAATTTCTTTTTGCATTGTCTGTGTCAGGCGATTCCGCGTATGGTGCCGCAAACACTGAATGCGTAGTCGAAGCTGGAACAAATTAATCCACAGTAGCGGATGTTTAGAAGGCTTGTCATGCACCACGAAACGTGCCGAGGTTGTTATAACAAACTTTTTGCTGACCACATGATCAGCACATAATTCCATATGGTTGCCCAATGAGCTAGCTAAGCACCTGTAGCAAAGGCAGTGCACGTTCTTGTTAAACGTTGTTAATATAAACGATGGTTGTGCATAAGTGCAGTGACAGCTTTCCGTGTGAATTGGTCATAACCCACGTTTTCGAGCGTAGAAGCGCCTCAACGGAACTAATCAGTTACCACAGCAAGTTCGTAAGCAATGATGAGGTACGAAAATGTGCAGCTGTTTTCCATGTACTGAATAGTTAGTGTACAGTGCCTTGACCACCGCCATTTCTTAAGCCACCTCCCATATAGACTCCCAGTCTGAACAGGTGTGGGACCTTAAACACTAAGAAGCAGTGCCCCCCCCCCGCACACACACACGAAATTTGAGGGCGCACGGGCTGATGCACACGCATACTTATTCACAGGCGCACACACATACACGTATACACACAAGAGCCACACACACACGCGACCGTAAACGCACGCATGCATGGGCGTACACATGTGCACAGGCACGCTTAACACAAGCACGGACTCGCACAATCGCGCTTACACGCACACATGCACGGGTGTACACACAATCGCGCTTACACGCACACACACCCATACTCGAGCGAACATTATTTGTGTGTATATAATCCACAGCAAACATGCAGCTTATAACCAACGCTAAGGAAAGCTTTCGTAACATGGATTGCAGTTAATTGCCATTATAGATGAAACGCGATTTGCTTCTGCTGACATTCTGCTGTATTCGGAGAGCACCTTCACACATTCTAAGTCAATTAGGCCGTCATTTAACGCAAGGTCCACATATTCGTGCAGTAGCTGCGCTGCTCGGCCGCCAATCCGAAAGTCGCGGGTTCGATGCCGGCCGTGGCAGTCGAATTAAGGCGGAGGCGAAAAGGTAGAAGCCTTTGCACTGTGCGATATGAGCGCTCATTAAAGAACACCAAATGGTGAAAATCTCTGCAGCTTTCCACTACGACGGCCCTCATAATCATATCGAGGTTTTTGAGACGTAAAATCCCAAATATTATAATTATGTGTTCTTCTTATGCTGCATATTCCATCTGATGAATCGGCACCTACACCCTTCTCAGGCACAAAAGCACCCTTAGAGCCTATTTTAGGGTGCTATCGAGGCAAGCACCCAAACAAAGGGGTGCTTTTTTTTCAATCGACCATTTATGGGTGTTAAAGGGTGTTGCAAAGGGTGCTTTCTCGTAAAAGCACCCTTTTTACACCCTTTTGGGTGCAAAAATTTTTACTGTGTGTGGGTAGCTTCTGTGGACGTGCACAGGATTTTGGTAGCTGTTCGTCTGTAGCTGTCGGTACTCTGATGCTTCTTGCCAGTTTAGACTCGGGTGAAGTGCGGGAAATGCGCGCCTTGCTTCTGTGTATTGTCGCACTTATTCCGTGTAGCTTGTAAATCGGTCCTTAGTTGGTACGTTGGCGGCGCCAAGGATGATCACCGAGTGATGCGGTCGGGTTGCGCGGCGAGTTGATTCTCACGACAACTCGTGAGCCAGCTCGTTCGAATTGTATTTATCAGTCTCTGTGCGCGCTGGAAACCATACTTAGATGACCCATTGGGATTCATATACTTTGTGTAGTTCTTGGTTATTGACAAGAATTCTCAGGGCTTGTTGTGAAATTCACCCTTGCGTAAAATTTCTGATGTCTACTTGAAAATCGCTCAATATGAAGGAGTGTTTGTTGGAGGTGATGGCCATGGTTATGGCCACCTCTTAAGCTTCCTCTATGTTGTTTGTTATGACAGAGCACGCATTAATACAAATGCCGGACGTGCGATCACTACAGCAGTTTGAGCCTTTCGTTCAGGGTACACTCTTAATCTGAATCCACATAATATCCACTCAATAGCTAGAACTTTTTTGGAAAAAAGTTCCACTTATGTATTTGGAATCCCGTTCCGCATACTTTGAAAAATAGATGGAACAGTGCACCACCTATATTTACTAAATAATTTCGTGGGGCATTGTTCCACATAAAATAAATGGAACCCTGTTCCAAAATAAAGTGCTGTTTCAGTTACTGGAACAGTGATCTGCATAAGAATAAATGGAACCTAGTTCCAATTAGAAGTGTTGTTTCAGTTGCTGGAACAGTGATCCACATAATATATGGAACCCTGTTACAAATAAAACACTGTTTTATTTACTGGAACGGTGATCTACATAAACTAGTGATGGATATATCCGGTACGCTGTTCCAAGTATCCTCAGACCTCCTTTTTATATGAAGCAGTGTTTTATAGAGAGTTAGGAAGCTATCTATGGTTCAGACTACTGCAATATTTTTGCTTTTCCCTTTCAGTAAAATGCATGTCATATGCCAAGCTGGCTTGGCATGTAGCCTGCGGTGATATCAACAGTTGGAAAGTAGAAATTTTAGCAGCAGTGTGACCTCAGACAGTTCTCAACAGTATCTAATAGAGCACAATTCTATACAAAAGTAGGTTTGAAGTACCTTGAATGGCAGAGTGGTGACCTTTACATTACCTGCCGGATCCTGTTCTACCCTTTAGCTGCATATGAAAGAAACGAGATACATGAACGAGAGTAATTTTATCACGCTGCTTTTCAAAACAAGTAAACTTTATTGAGTGAGAGTACTGTCTGTTCCGAAGAGATGTTTGTTTCAAAGTTCATGGAAAGTAATAGTCAACAGGGAACAAATACCAAAAAGAAAGGAGACTAGGTGTAAGTGGCATTTACATAAATGCCCCTATAATTAAAAGTTGTAATAGAAATGGCCCAGAACAAGGGTGTAGCACATGTAGATAAGCTTGCACATCCACTATGGAAAAAAGGAACATTTTATATTGCTATAAATGTAGTCCTATCAACGAAATACAATAAATTAAATGCACAAGTACCCATTTGCTATTTGCTGAGTTCACAACAAGTAGATTTGAAACAATTCAGTGCTCTAGGGATTATACAAAAAAGGCATAACAGGCTTGACTGCATTGAATTAAGACAAGAGAAAAAGGTGTGAACGAGTTATTAAAGGAATAGAGTGCAAGCGAATATAAAGAATTACTCCATTTCACACGAAAGCTTGTCAGAAGCATGTGGGCAATAACAAAACAAAAACATAAACACCAGAAACACTGCAGTTGGCAGGTAACAGTTGTACATATTATGCAAAGCTAATCGTAACCAAAACACTTTATTAGCCCCTGAAAAAGCCTTTCAGTCCTGGTGGGTTACTCGACCCACAGTTGTGTAGTTCAACATAACTCATCCCAAACACTACCGAAAAGCTAGTATGTATGTTAATCAAACATAGTGCCACAAATATAACTGGAACAATGTTGCACATTTAAATGGTCAACAAGGAAACAGCAAAATATATAGGAGACTGCAAACCCAATGAGAAATCTTCGAATAACCAAATGCAGCCTGAAAAAAAAACAATTGATATCTTGAAAGAAAAAAGAAAACAAGCTTTGAAATGTACGCCCAGCAGCACTTTGCCCTGGTGATGACGAAACTTCTGTGTTACAGCTGAACATTCAGTAATTTATTATTAGGCCTGGCCTTTTTAGGCTTTTCAACAGAGACTAACTCAAACAACATAAAATGGTGAAATGTCAAATGGCTCACCCTCTACAACAACTGTTTGCACAAGTCCGAAAACTGCCAAAAAGCGTAGAGGTATGGCAGGTTTAAAATGAAACATACAGTCAACAGAAGGATGACTGCCTTCTCAGGTGACGATGTATGTGGTAATGCCACAATGTTTTACTTGCAGAAGATCTTTAAGTTGCCATTATCTCTCAAAATGCCTGGTGCAAACTTGTTGCTATGTTTTAGTGCCTTTAAGAAAAAGAGAAACAGGAAATCTTAACTAAACAATGACTTTAATATTGTGGTGTTCGTAAAGATATTCTTTTTACAAAACTGATTGATTTCACTATTATTCCTTGGTTTCCTTTCTGTCAAAGCAGCAAAAGGTTCTAGTGAGCACAAGAATTCCATGAGCATGGGACATGAAAGTGTACTTAGTGTGTAGGGAATCGCTACTTTATCTCTTAAAAAAGCATTATGCTTTTCAGGTTGAAGGACCTGAGCTTCAATCAGCCTTTCATGTCTAGAGGAATTTTCAGTTACCACACAAGATATTTATTTTCGTGCACGTTTGTACTTCAAACACCTTGCCAGAACAAATAATGTGTGCCTTCCACCAGTATGTGCTTTCCAATTTTCTGATGCCTAACACATATTACAGGTAAACCTTATTACAAAACTCTATTTCAAGATATACCTTTCCATTATTTTTCGGTATTTCGTGCGCATAACTACAGGCCCTCATATTTTATATCAGTTCTTATTTGAATAAAACATTTTCCAGTCAAAAGATCCGAAAGTGATGCCTTACTGTTGCGACTACGGCAGGATCAGTCGTGTTGGGTAGAAAAAATTCTTCAAGTCTCATGAGACATCCCCGGTCTCAAATCTCTCGCATTTTTATCAGATTGGCCTCCATAGCCTCCACTGTGTCTCCAAACCTTATTTGTGCTTCAAAGGCAAGGTGTAAAAAATGCACATTCTATGAAACTTTGTGACCCTCTGAAAACAAAAACAGGCCCAAGGATAGCTTAAAATTGATGTCGGTGAACGACATGATGAATGAAATTAGGCTTTACAATCCTCACGCAGCTCAGTTGATTTTATAATCGTCTCGACTTAGAAGAGATCTTTGAACATTGATTGGTGTAGCAATGCTTTATCACTAGTTTGAAAGGTACAAGCCCGCCTGATAAATGAATGACCATCAAACGCTTCAGAGCTCTGCTGAATAAACATAAATCACGGCTTACAAAATAAAACTCCTAATTTACAGAGCCGACACGATTTGAAGAACACGAGCGATCCTTACCACGTCAAGATTTAAGAAGTATGAGAGCAAATCACATTGTCTATTATAGATGTGGCTCGCTGCACTTCCGGCCAAAAGCATTTTTAAAAGCTTGAGGTCCTGAAAAAAAGGATCTGTGACCATATCCTCAATTTCCTAGCAGAAAAGGAAAGATAAAATGAGAAATTGTACACATTAGCAAAGCAAAGATTATAAAACAAGCTATGTTTGTGTGCTTGTGACAAGACATACACTAGTAACGTTCATGAAGAATGCCTCAAGCTAAGAATTAAGACGGCTAAGTCCATTACACCCAGATGGAGAAAATGTATACTCATAAATAAAAATTGGTAGCATAGTGGAAGAGATGGTAAGCATCTCACCAATTGAACAATACAAAATTCTCCTGTCTAGAAGCTATAGCTTAGGGAAATGGTGATGGGGTACAGCACAGGAAGACCCCGAACAAATAACATTTTCGGAGGCAAGTGTACCTTCTAAGTTGAACAGCAGCACAGACATTCCTAATATTCTATGTGTGGCACTGCTGCAGTCAATAGGCATAAATGCTTCTTGCGTCATCCAGTGCAACCCTCAACGCCTGTATGTCACTTTGCCTGCCTAGAAATGGTTTACCGGTGCAAAAGGGAGCAGGTAATTCCTTATAACAGTAATATGGTCAGCTGGCACTTTCTCTATAGAAGAGATCTTTAAACATTGATTTGTATAGGTATGCCTTATCACTAGCGTTAAAGGGTATTGCCTGACATGTTAAGTGTCAGGCAAAGTTTGAACAAGGACTCTGAAAAATGACATTCTCACCTTCAGTTCAAGGAGACCTTAGTGACACGGGACGGGGTTGCTGGAAGCGTGGTCACTTGCTGCAGGCTTCTCAGATACTTTTTTTAGGGGCGAAGCTCCTTATAGCGGCACCCGTTTGTCCCTCGTAGTCAGTGGTAGTAGTCGTAGTGTGTAACCAGTCTTACATTATGACCTCCAAGGTGGTGCCGGTGAGAGATTTCTTCTGTGCGTTGTTGAACAATAAAAAATTCGCAGCGTGCGCGTTAGCCAAAAGCCGAATGCTCCTGTCTTTCATCCCCCCTTAGCAGCCATTGGCATGTACATTGAGCACTATCTGACAAGAAAGGGTTGCTACGCTGTACTCGCTGGGCGTAATCTCCTTGGTTTTAGAAAAGTTTAGCGAGCGTTCGACCGCATTGCCATAAATACAGTGAACTAGTATATACCATGAACACGAGGTGGTTAAAGGTGGGTAGTAGACACGAAGCGCAAGCGGTAAGACAGTGTGCGTGTGCCACATCTCGTTTAGTCCTTAGAATGTCCGCCGGATGGCGGTGCATATGCGGAATATATGTATCAAGCGGAATATACGTATCAAGCTAAGTTTTGGAAGAGCAGTGAAAGTGGGAAGGAGACAAGATGAGCAACAACAGGAAAATTTTTATCCTGAAAGGCAAATCGAAATAACCACTAAGCAAATTGAGAAAGTAATCACGGAGACAGTGTGGACATACACGAATCTTATTAGACTCTTTGAGCTAGACCTTGCTAAGACGCATGACAAGTCACCCCGGAAAAGAAGACACAAACCTAAAAGTTGGTGGGATGAGGATGTTAAGAGAGTCATAGCTAAACATCAGGAAACCTCTAGGGAACACAGACATGCTAAGCAGTGGGGTGAACCGACAGATGATGTTGAAAGAAAATGAGAAACCTTTCTAAGCTGTAGAAGGGATGCATCCCTTCTGATCAATGAGAAGATTAGAAGAAAGGGAGGTCAGTGGCTGGCAGAAGTACATAAAAAAGATAGAAAGGCAGCTACGAAATTTTGGAACCATCTAAACTCCCTAAGAAATGAGACGAGCCTAGAGCAGAGTTTTACAACTACAGCCCAAGGTGCTAGGCTAGAAGGGGACGAAGCTATTGAATATATAAGGACAAGGGTGACAGAAAATTTTCAACAAAGAAGTACTTTATGCACCAAAATAGACAAGGACGAATCAAGTGGTGCAATGGCTCCATTTTCACAACGAGAGTGGGAAAGGGCTGGGAAAAGGGTTCCTAGTAGTACATCAACAAGCCCTGATGGCATTCCAATTATGCTGATAAAGATATTAGGTCCGAAGTTTAAGCGGGCTTTGAGAGAGGCAGTGAGCAAAATAATAATCGATGGTGAAGTTCTCGATGGATGGAAACATGGCAGGATGAGCATGATCTATAAAGGAAAGGGGGACAAAGCTGACATAAACAACTACCGTCCTATAACAGTGACATCAGTGGTCTACAGGCTGGCGATGCAGATTATAAAGGAAAGACTGCAGGCATGGATAGAGGATGAGAGGATGCTGGGGGAACTGCAGAATGGGTTTCGGAAACACAGGAGGTTGGAAGACAATCAGTTCTCACTGACGGAGCGCATCGAAATAGCAGAAAAGGAACACAGGCCTCTGTGGCTAGCATTTTTGGATATCGAGGGAGCGTACGATAGCGTGGTTCGAAAGGAATTGTGGGGAATGCTGGTCCTACTAGGCGTGGAACATGTAGTCACTAATTTTTTAAAGGATATCTATAAAGGTAACAAGGTAGTTATAAAGTGGGAAAAACATGTATACAAGCCTGCAGAGGTAAAACGGGGGCTTAGGCAGGGGCGACCCCTGTCGCCCTTATTATTCATGATGTACCTACAAGGATTAGAGGCCAAATTAGAAGGAAGTGGACTGGGCTTCAACCCCTTTTTAGTCAAACAAGGAAAACATATTGATCAGGCACTACCAGCATTAATGTACGCAGATGATGTAGTGCTGATGGCCAACAACAAGGAAATTTTCAGAGATTGATGAACTTCTGCAGTAATGAGGGAGGTAGGTTAGATTTTAGATTCAGTAAGGGAAAATCAGCAGTCATGATTTTCAATGACAACGAATGTAGTGAGCTTAGAATACAGGAGGTCACGCTAGAAATAACAGAGAAATACAAATATCTGGGCGTATGGATGAGCAATGGGATTGAGTACCTGAGGGAACACGAAATATACGTGACGACTAAAGGTAACAGGAATGCAGCAGTGATGAAAAATAGGGCACTGTGGAATTACAATAGGTATGATGTTGTGAGAGGAATATGGAAAGGAGTCATGGATTCCTGGGCTGACGTTCGGCAATGCGGTCTTATGCATGAGATCAGAAGTTCAAGCAAGATTAGAAATTAAGCAACGTGGAATAGGTGGGCTTTGCTTTAGGAGCTCACGGGAATACACCAAATCAGGGAGTACAAGGTGATATGGGATGGACATCATTTGAGGGCAGGGAAGCTAGCAGCAAGATAAAATTTGAGAAGGGATGGAGAGAAATGGGGGACGAGCGCTGGGCTAGGAAGGTTTTCAGCTACTTGTACATAAAGAACTGTCGATACAAAATGAGGAAGCGAACCAGGAAATTGACTGGTAAATACTTAGAAAACGAGCAGGTGGCCAAACCAAATATAACTATCGGTTAAGAAGAAAGTGAAGGAAACGGAGACTGACATGTGGAGAATGGGCATGATTAAAAAGTTCGCACTAGAGATCTATCGAACATTTAAGCAGCAAACTTGCCAAGAAAAGGATGTATGATAATACTCGGGGTAGTTCTTTACTGTTTGAGGCCAGGACGGGAGTACAGTGAACCAAGACATATCGGGCCAAATACGAAGGGATAGACACAGTATGCAGTGCGTGTGGAGAGGAAGAAGAAACGGCCGAACACTTGACAATGTTCTGTAAAGGGCTTCACCCTATAGTTCAGGATGATGGCGCAGAGTTTTTAAAAGCACTGGGGTTTAGGGACCGGGAGGGCAAAATAGACTTTAAGCGGGTAGACTTAACTAGAAGGAGGTTATCTGACTGGTGGCTAAAGTCAAGGCACGAGTGAAATTTAAACTCTTCACTGCAAAGTACGAATTCTCAAACTGATTTTTTAATGAAAAAAAATTAATCTAGTTTTTGGTTGAATAAGTATTACGGCTTGGTGGCGCTAACCACCACCCGATCTAAAGAGTACAGCCATATCCATCCATCCATCCATCCATCCATCCATCCATATGATGAAAAGATGCGAGATGGTGGAACTTGAAGAGTTGAATAGATGGACGAACGGACACACAGGCACGGATGCATGGATGGTTTCACGGATGGCGGCACCGACGGATGAACGCATGGACGGACGCAGGGACGGATGCATGGACGAACGCAGGAATGGACGCACAAATTGACGTGCGGACGCACGAACACATGCAGCGCGGATGGGCGAATGGACGCATGGACGGTCACAAAGACGGGCGCATGGACGGATGGAAGCAAGAACGAATGGACGTACGGATGCTTTGCCTCACTCTCCATCATTCACTCCGTGGATATGCTGCCATTTTTTTTGTTATTCGAAGCAGCCCTATTTTCTTCGTTGCACTCACAGATTGCATCATTGAGTTCCGAACTAGCATGAGTCAACATCGAAATACATAGCCATGCCCCGCCGCGGTGGTCTAGTGGCTAAGGTACTCGGCTGCTGACCCGCAGGGCGCGGGTTCGAATCCCGGCTGCGGTGGCTGCATTACCGATGGAGGCGGAAATGTTGTAGGCCCGTGTGCTCAGATTTGGGTGCGCGTTAAAGAACCCCAGGTGGTCTAAATTTCCGGAGCCCTCCACTACGGCATCTCTCATAATCATATAGTGGCTTTGGGACGTTAAACCCCACATATCAATCAATCAAATACATAGCCATATATTACCTCACATAGTAGTGGCTTCTCACGGCTTATAAATTACCTCCCATAGTAGTGGCTTCTCCAGATAATTCAATAACTCAGTGCTCTATATGAAATTGTTATAAATATGTTATGTAGCATAACAAAATACGTAACAAGTGTGTTTAATTTGTGATATCTTTAATGTTGCTAGCACGTATCAATGTCAATGTTCAAGTCGCAGATTGTAAGAGTTTTCGCGTCGCGTGCAAAATTAGTGTTACAAAGATGTGCCCACCTCTTATCTTATCCTCCATCTAAATATGCTGCATGGGAACATGAGCCATACTTGAACTGCTGGGCGGTTAGGCTGCTACATAAGATGCTCACAAATCATAACTGCATGGCTAATACATGCATTGTTGATGTTTTCGTCATGGCATAACATTGTGTGGCCTGGCCAATTGATTTGAAAAAAAGTAACTGTACTTTACGCACCCAATAACAATCTAAAACTAGCGTTGCTTATGAGCTCTATCTGCATTAGGGGGTTTCATTGATTTAAACCACGAGTGAAACAGGCTGCAATATTGCACTACCTGACAAAATACATTACCAGTTAAAAAGGAGCTGGCAAATATTTACTTGATAAGTGTGAAAACTGTCTCCATAGAGTTCACAACTACTATTTAAACAAAATTGACATTCACAAGGTAACAAACTACCAACTTAGCATTAATTACCCATTCTCGCACTTTAGCCCGCGCACTGAAAATTCGATATAGCGTTCGGCCCGCAAACGCTGGTGTCGAAGCTATGGGGAAGCTTACATCGTGCATTTGGGTTTGCGGGAAAGTCCAAACGCGATTATAAAAACTCATACGGCGCCCGGAACGCCCGCAACACAAGCTAACAATATTTTAAAACTCCTAATAATTCCTTACATTTCTTTACATCACTAGGCAAGCGAATGGTGGCGTGAGCATAAAATAAGAACTTAATTGAAAAAAAAAAACAAGAAACTACGTCATAAACGCACAGAGCCAAACATGGGAAGTGAGGCCGTAAATGCCTTAATAGCTAAGACAGATTCCCGAGGCGAGGATCCCTGTTTCTCAAGCACTGTAGATTCGTCTTACCTATTAGAATAAAACAACAGCACGAACAGCCCAAAAATGCAAACAAAAAACACTGATAGCTCGAAGGACGTAAGCTCTGACAAATCCGCGTGGATATTTTGGCGTGCAAGCGCGCGGAGATTGCGGTCTCACGGTTCGAAGAGTCACACCCACTGAGCGACCATCAATATCTTACTAACCAATACTTTAAGGGGGCACACGGATTACCGGGAAGCTGCTACGCGAACCAGCAAGCGTGGTCGGAGTCATAGATGTCGAGCACATTTCGGCCCACGAACACGCGAACTGACACGAATCCCCGTTTACCAAATGATTTCCGCTAAAACTAGGTGAAGTTTCACGTGCCGAGAGAAAGGGAAGTTGCACCTACGAACAAATTTCCACGCAGACTTTAGGGACAACGTAAACGTCAAAGCTAACATATTCGTTCGATTTGCCCTTGCGCTCTCGCCTCGTGATCCGCAGTTTAGCGAAGAAACTGCCATCGTTCCGTCATTTGGATTATAAGATTACGCACACTGGAAACAAATCCGCCTGCAGCTACATAAGCAGTGCCTGAATTCATATGAATACACAGAGCAGCGTAGCAATATCCTACCCTTTTACTGAACAGCAGCCGTAATGAGCTGATGAATAAACATCACTAACCTCTGTTTGCACCTCCCGGTAACTCCGCAACTCCTCTTCGTCGTGACGGTTCCCACCAAACTGCCAGCAGCACACCATCATCATGTTTAGAAGTTCGCATTAGACGCTGAACGTGCCATTGCCAGCAAGCAATACTCTGGTCTGGGGGCGTGGGTGAAGCAGAACGTTTAGAACTAGGGTAGCGAAAGCTAAAAGGTAGAGGTGCTGCGATCAGAAGAAGTGTTTGAACATTCCCGTTTTCAGTGCTTTGGCGTTGCAGTCACTTGCAGCATCACTGTACTTTGCGTCACAAGGCAAACCGTGGCGCAGTGATAAGGTGGCTCAGGAGTGTCGGCATCATCGTACGCCACGCAAGTGCATCTAGAGGTGACGGTTGGAATGACGATGCGGCCCCTGGCCAGCCCACGGTAGCGCGTGAAAATTGCGCAACCTTTGCCGTTGTGAAAATGCAAAGTTTAAAAGCGCACGTTTTGTCTCGCGGCCGCTCATTGCTGTTTCGCTTGCTGGATATACATCGAAATTGGTCTATGCGAAGTGTGACTACATGATGGACACGAATGAGATCTGGTGACACGAAAATAATGATGTGCGTGTAGTGTGCTGCATGACTTACATTCCACGCTCGTTAGCACGCTGATGACAGTTTCACTAGGTTAAACATAAGCCGAAACATTAAACTTACTCCATGACATAACCGTATGAAAGACATAAATAACTTCTGCTAACAAGAAAATCAAGTCAGGCCTGTCTTGTACGGCATGACGTACATAGCTGGCTCGTGGCCGCTTCGCTAGTTTGGCACACACCAAAATTTTTATTCCGCTGCGTTGCTCCTGTAAGATGCTTCTTGCAGTCCGCTTGTATTGCATCGATTCGCACAGTTCGTCAGATCTACCAAAGTATTTAATGATTCCTTTGGTTTTGGTGTAGAAACGACTGCGTATAAATATTTGCACACGAATATATATATATATATATATATATATATATATATATATATATATATATATATATATATATATATTGAAGAAGTAATTCTCCAATGAGCCAAACGTACTAGGGGAAGGGAAGAAACACAACTTAGCGGTCGTCTTAATTTTATTACCGACGGTTTCGACCGATGAACCCCAGTTTTGTTCAAGGTTTGCAAACAAGTGTTCCTTCTCGTTATATATATATATATATATATATATATATATATATATATATATATATATATATATATATATATATAATGCCACACAAGGACGTCAAACTGATAAACTGATTAGAACAACCGCAATACGACTTTATCGCTTTTCTCTGCACGCGCATCTTCGTCCTCTTCTGTACAGTGGCACATACAAGCCTGCCAGCATCTATGGAAATAATACTTTTACTAGTGGCATTACCCCTCTTCCCAAAGAACATCGTCTCAATGTCACAACAAAATTACCACATGAAAGGAAAACACATATGATATGCAGTACACAAGGGGGTGTTCACAACCTCTGTAAGACTACTCAAGGGAGTTTGACGAATAGTCAGCGTTGGTAAAATGGTTTCATCCTCGAAACATGGATAACGTGTGGCTGTTGTGAACGGCGGGATTTACGAGCCGTGTCCTCGTCAAGAACCTCGTAGTTCACTTCGCTTAGACGACGGAGAACTCTATAGGGACCAAAATAGCGGCGTAACAACTTTTTCGACCAGCCCCGTTGTCGAATGGGAGTCCACAACCATACTCGTTCTCCGGGTTGGTAAGAGATATTGCGGCTACGAGCAGTTGTACCGCAGCGAGTTGATGCATTGTTGCTTATCGATTCGCTTGACTGCAGGCTTGCGAGCTGCGTCTGCTAGTCGGATAAATTCCTTCGTCTTGACACTAATCTGGTGTCTAGTCTGGTAGAAGCATGGCATCCAGCATTGTAGTGACCTCCCTGTCGTGAAGCAACTGGAATGGTGTGAATCCAGTTCTTTCTTTCACAGTGGTGTTGTAAGCGAACAGTGACAGTAAGGAGGATGTCATCCCAGTTTTTGTGGTCTTGGTCAACGTACATGGATAGCATGTCGGCGATCGTCTTGTTTAGTCACTCTGTAAGGCCGTTGCACTGTGGGTGGTATGCAGTAGTTTTTCGATGTACTGTGCCGCTAAGCTGCAAGACGACTTGTATCATCCTGTCTGTAAAAGCTTTGCCACGATCAGTTATGGCAACTGCTGGTGCTCCATGTTGGAGGACGATGTTCTTCATAAAGTGGGCAGTCTCAATGCCGGTGCCACGTTGTAATGCCTTCGTTTCGTAGTAGCGCGTCATGTAATCAGTAGCAACTACAATCCAGCGGTTGCCGTCAAGAGACTTTGGAAAAGGTCCCAGTAGATCCATGCCAATTTGCTAGAACGGTTGTTTCGGAGGAGCGGCGGGCTTCAAAATGCCGGCTGGGCGCTGATGTGGTGCTTTACGGAACTGACACTCGTGACACGTCTTCACGTAATGCTTCACGTCTCGATTGATCTTAGGCCAGTAGTAGTGTTGGCGAATCCGGGCCAAGGTACGTGTGAATCCTAACTGGTTTGAGGAAGGCTCATCGTGACAGGTGGACAAGACATCGGCTCGTAACGCTGGTGGGTCAACGAGCCGGTACTCCGTCGCGTAAGGGTCGAAGTTTCTTTTATAGAGGATATTTCTGCGAACGCCGAGCGATGGTGGCGAGCGGGCAAATGCTGGTGGTGGCTGCGGCGTACGGCCTTCGAGATATTCGATGAATTGTCGAAGCTCGGAATAGCTCATCTGCTGCTCAGCCATGTCGGATACACTAGCGGCGCAGAGAAAACGGCCGTCAAGATCGTGACCACCTGCAGCTGTCTTACGAGGAGGTCGGGAAAGGCAGTCCGCGTCAATATGCTTCCGGCCAGACTTGTACACGACTGTCAAATCGAGCTCCTGAAGGCGTAAGCTCCACCTGGCCAGACGTCCGGAGGGGTTTTTAAGGTTCGCCAACCAGCAGAGCGCATGATGATCGGTAACAACACTGAACGGGCGACCATACAGGTACGGTCTGAATTTAGCTATTGCCAGGACAACAGCTAAGAACTCCTTTTCAGTGGTTGTTTAATTCGCCTGCGCAGATGATAAAATCCGGCTCGCATAAGCAATAGGGCGTTCGACGCCACCTTGCCACTGGACGAGGACTGCACCAAGGCCGATGTTACTGGCATCTGTTTGTAGTTCAGTGTCGGCATATTTGTCGTAGCGTGCGAGTAAAGGCTCAGACTGGAGATGCTGCTGGAGCTCGGAGAAAGCACGTGTTTGCTCAGGGCCCCACACGAATAGAGCATCTTCTTTTGTCAGACATGTGAGGGGTTCGGCAATGTTGGCGAAATTTCGCACAAAGCGTCTGTAGTATGCGCAGAGGCCTAAAAATCGACGCACATCACGTTTGTTGGCAGGTGGTGGAAAATCTGCGACAGCCAATGTTTTGTCTGAGTCCGGCCGAATACCATCAGGGCTAACAAGGTGGCCGAGGAACTTTAATTAGTTGTAACCAAAATGACCTTTTTCTGGTTTCAGTGATAGGCCTGCTTCTCATTTGAGACCGGAGAACACTGTATCCATCATCCTCTGGAATATCGCAGGGGCAGACCACAGATCGAAGGGTAGCACCTTGAATTCGTACAGACCATCAGGTGTTATGAATGCTGTTTTCTCTCGGTCGCGTTCATCAACTTCGATCTGCCAGTAGCCACTGCGTAAATCCACAGAGGAGAAGTATCGGGCGCGTCGGAGGCGGTCTAGTGAGTCGTCGATGCGCGAGCGGATAAACGTCTTTCTTTGTGACTTTGTTGAGTTTGCAGTAATTGACGCAAAATCGGAGAGTGCCGTCCTTATTATTTACTAGTACGACGGGGGACGACCATGGACTGTTCGAGGGTTGGATTGCGCCATCTTCGAGCATCTGCTTCACTTGAGAACGTATTGCCTTTTGTTCCTTTTGTTATACTCGGTAGGCGTGCTGACGTATGGGTCGCTCAGCATGGTCAGTGACAATGCGGTGCTTTACGTTTGGCGCTTGTTTTACCTTGGATGTAGACGCGAAACAGTCACTAAACATGCGGAGGATACAGCGGATTGGCTCTTTTTGCGCACATGACAGCCTCGGATTAACATCGACTGTATCGGCTACCACGGTGTCACTTTCCACGGTTGCAGAAATTGGGGCTATTGTCGTACACGCTTCATCGTCAAGGATTCGAAATGAGCGATAGTTGTTTGCTTGGCCAAAGTGTTGATATGCTCCACTAAAATTGATGACCAGCAACTCAGTCGTCCCACGCTTAAATTGAATTATGCCGCGGGCAACGCAGATTTGCTGAGACAAGAGCACCGATAGGTTGGCTTCAGCGATACCACTACTGTCATGGTCTATGTCGCCCTGTACAGTAACGAACATACTGGTGCGTGGCGGAAATGTGACGGTGTCGTCGACAATGCGAAGCGCAGTCTTCTGCGAATCGGTATCTCTAGGCTTCAAGCCGTAGTCGTCAACAAACGTTACGAGGCAGTCTCGAAGATTTATAACAGCACCGTGCTCACGAAGGAAATCCATGCCAACGATAACTTTCCGGGAGCATTCTGGAAGCACAACGAAAGAAGCAATGAACGTTGACCTACAGATTTGTAGCCTTGTGGTGCATCTCCCAATTGGTGACAAGAGATGACCACCTGCTCTCCGAAGGTTTGGTTCATGCCCCCAAAGAGTCGTGACTTTCATGTGTTCAGCCACAAGTTCAGCGCTGATAACTGAGTAGTCGACGCCGGTGTTCACTAGAGCAGTCACTGGATGGTTGTCGACAAGAACGGCAATGTCAGCAGAAACGGGTTCGTCAGCGATGTGAGGTGTCGGCTGAAAAGAATCGTCGAAGGTCGGTGGATGGGTCGGAGGAGGCTGTTTTGACGATAGCTTAACAGCGGTTCACCCCCGGAGGCGGAGGCTGCTGATTCTAGTTTTTCCGGCGTGGACTTGGGGACCTAGCGTATCGTCCCGGAATAACATCGGCGAAAGTAGAGTATTGATTCGCGTACGTAAAGCGTCGAGGAGACGTAGAGCGTGATTGGCGTCACTGAAGATTTGGAGATGGTAGACTTGCCTAGTATTCTGCGATGGCGCGGGGTCGTTCCCCATCCCTTAGCCGACGATCGTCTGGCCGAAATCCAAGTAAGCCCATCAGTCTGTACGAGCACTCCCGGCACAAGTGACCTGGCTCACAACAGTGGTAGCATAGTGGCCGATTGTCGGAAGCGCACCACACGCTAGATTTCCGCGAATTGGGTTGCGGATTTTCTTAGTGTGGCGGGCCCGAGAAGTACTGCGGCATCTGCAGGCAAGTCGGTCGTTGGTTTTCATAGTGCGGCAGGCCCGAGAAGTGTTGCGGCGTCTGCAGACTGGTCGGTCGTTGGTTTTTATAATGGGGCAGGTCCGAGAGGTGCTGCAGCGTCTGCAGGCTAGTCGATCGGGGGAAATAGCTGGCTGCCGGTGCAGGAGTGCATACAGCTTTTGCGTACGTTAGCAGAGGAGCATCAGTTGGAGGTGGCACTAATGGTCGTACCAGCTGCCACACCTCGTCACGGACGACGTCTGTCAGAGCAGCCACTTGAGGCTGTGAAGGCACTGCGTGAAGCTTTTGCAGCTCGTTCATACAATGCTACGGACTAGCTCAGCAAGGTCTCTCACGCACGTGACATTGGATGTTACCAAGGGTGTTGACAGATATGCAAGGTTCTCGGACCGCTAATACTGCGAAGACCGCTGTCTTAGCATTCGCTACATTGTCGTCGCTTCATGGAGGAATTCCGTCATGGTAACTGGCTGGTTTCGTACAAGTCCTGCAAACAGCTGCTCTTTGACAGCCCGCATCAGAGTGCGCACCTTTTTTTCTTCCGTCATTGCAGAATTCACTCGACGAAACAGACGAGACATCTCCTCAACGAGCATGGCCACGCTATCATTTGGTCTTTGATTGCGAGAAGTGAGGAGATGTTCGGCTTGTTCTTTCCGGTCAGTGCTACCATACGTGTTCCGCAGCTGAGTGCTAAACACCGGCCAGGTTGTCAGGGCGGCCTCGTGGTTCTCAAACCAAATACGCGCCGAATCCTCCAGGTAGAAATAGACACCGCAGTTTCCGGTGCTCGTCCCACTCGTTGGCGACGGCGACTCGATCGTATGTGTAAAGCCAGTCTTCAATGTCTTCGTGGGGCTCCCCATGGAAGGGCTTTGGGGTTCGAGGGGCTGGTGGCCATGGAGCTGGCGGAGTCGCGGTCTGTTCAGGCTGGTTTGCAGTTCTCGCTTTTGCCATGGTGCTGGAGCATTCCGGAAGAGGGCCGAATTGGGGTGGTAGGCCTAGTTGCCGCCGACTGCGACGAAGGTTGGATGTTTCTACCAAGGCGTCGTTGTTGGGGCCAAGATCTTCCTCGTGGTAACAGTGCAAGGACTATTACCCAGCGCCTCCACCAGTGTCACGTTACACCGTAACGGTAATTTGTAGATAATGGCACACAAGGGCGTCAAACTGATTCGAACAACGGCAATACGACTACCGTTTTTCTCTGCACGTGCATCTTCGTCCTCTTCTGAAAAGCGGCACATACAAGCCTGCCAGCATCTATGGAAATAATACTTTCAGAACGTGTACAAGTGGCAATATATATATTGTAAGAATTCATTGGACGCCATCTTTCTCATCCGTCAATAACCATCATCAGTGGTCGGCCCGTTCCTCTTCTTCATCGGCGCCATCTTGCTGTTGCCTGAATAAAGTGTTAGCTGAACCGTTGTATTTAAAGTGGTGGAAGGTGCTTCCCGATCTCTTCTACCTCTCTCTATTCAAAGCCAGCTCCTGGAGCTCCGTTCGGGACGTCGCTTACGCCAGCAGAGCACCATGGCGCAAGAGCAAGCCAAACCACCCGCCGGCGCAACCACCAGCCGCCAACCCTAGCCCGGTCAACAACCCCCCTCGGGAGCTTCCAATCTTCTCCGGTCTGCCTAGCGAAGATGTCGAAGACTGGCTCGACAACTATGACCGCGTAGGTGTCTACAACAACTGGAACGAGGCATCGAAATTAGCACGCGTCCAGTTTTACGTCTCTCAGGTTGCCAAGACGGGGTTCCTGAATCATGAGAGCGACTTCCGCGATAGGTCTTCCTTCAAAGACCAGCTTTGACGCATTTTTGACACACCAACCGTCCGTTCGGAAGTTGCTTGCAAGAAACTGGCAGAACGCGTTCAACATTGCGGTGAGTCCTACACTTCCTATATTGAGGATGTGCGTGCACTTTGCCGCCGTATCGACGACACCATGTCCGAAGGTGATCGTGTCCGGCACATTCTGAAGGGTATCGGACCTACCGCTTTCAACGCCCTCGTCGCGCACAATCCTTCCACGGTTTCCGACGTCGTCTTTGTATGCATGCGGCTTGATACCTTGCAGTCAATCCGCCTGCGACCCGACTTCTCTGAGAACCCTCTGGCAAACAGTATGGAGCTCCGATCCATCATTCGAGCCATAATTCGTGAGGGATTGCAAGCCTACAGTTTACCTCCTTCTAACAACGTTCCCGCTCAACCCGCCTCTAACGATCTGCGTGGAATAATTAGGGAAGAAATGTCAGCGTTTCAAAGCACCCACCGTGCTCCACCACGCCGCCAACCCACTTCGTATGCACAGATCGCTTCAATGCAACCCTCGCCGTCTCAAGTACCACCACCTGTACCTGATCATGAACATCTCGCACCTCTAGTCGCCTGTCCACCGAACCCAACCTACCATTCTTTCTGGCGGGCCCCACGGCCTATTTGCTACGACTGTGGAATTCGAGGACGCATTTACCGGGTCTGTCGACGTCGCCAGCAAGATGAATGTCGTGGTTGTGCCGCTTTTGAACGAGACGACACATGTGCTCGTGGTTACTACCGTTATGATGACAGTCGTTCCAACCACCGATCACCATCTCCTGTGCGCATTTCCAACACGACCAACAATACACGTGCATCCCGACCACGCTCCCCTTCGCCACTCCGACGCTCTGTTTGACCACTTCGGCTTGTCTCTCAACTGGCTGCCCAGCGATCAGAAAACTAAACAGTGCAGTTTTCGGAGGGAAAACTGCATCGCGGCAAAATTACTCAAGTCCTCCTGAACGACCGTCAGACATGTTATTGGTAACTGTGCAAGGTGTGCGGGTGCTGGCTTTGGTGGACATGGGAGCAACTATTTCAGTTATGCGTGCCGACTTGTGTTCTCGATTGCGAAAAGGGAAGACAGCAAGATGAACCTTGGATCATCTTTGATTGGGGCCAATGGAGCAATAATTAAACCATCAGCCCAATGTGCAGCGCGTGTCTTCTCTGATGGTATTCGTCATCACATCACCTTCGCTGTCTTAATTTCAAGTGCTCATGAACTAATTTTAGGTTGGGACTTTCTCTCATCAGCATCTGCATTAATTTCTTGCCGTCAACAAGTAGTCGAAATGACCGAGACCGATCACTGCAGCGAACGCGTCGACAAAAAACCATGGCGTTTCTTCACATCTTCCGAATCCATACTGCTCCCGGGTCAGGAGCAACTCATCACCATCACTTCTCCGAATATTGCCAATGGTGACGTCCTTATCACCCCTTCCAGCGGCTGTCTAGCTCGTGGCGTTGTAGTGCCCTCCAGCCTGGTGCGGTTCAGAGACAGTGCTGCGATAATCCTTGGCCTGAACCCCACCCCAGAGCCTGTTCTCCTACCCCAAGGTTCTGCAGTGTCATGTTATGTGGATACCCAACCGGTATCTTTGGTCTCTCTTGACGCCTTGACAGCTCAGCCACAACAGGCCCAGTCTGTTACTTCCTCCTTCTTTGCTCCCGGGATAAATCCTCACTTTTCTGCTTGTCAACATGAGGCATTGCTAAATTTGCTAACGAAACACCAGGCCTCCTTCGACGCCAATGCTTCGGCACTAGGACAGACCACAGTTGCGCATCATCGCATCGACACTGAAGGTCAGACTGTTGTACGCCATCGTCTCTACCGAGCCTCCTTGGCCGAGCGCAAAATCATCGAAGATAACGTGACCGATAAGCTAAAAAAAACATCATACGACCCTCTACCAGTTCTTGGTCATCACTCGTTGTGTTGGTACAAAAGAAGGATGGATCGGTACGATTTTGTGTTGATTACCGCGTGCTCAACAAGATTACCCGAAAGGATGTATATCCGATGCCCCGTATAGATGATGCACTTGACTCATTGCAAGGCGCCCAATACTTCTCCACCCTTGACCTTCAGTCCGGGTATTGGCAAATACCAATGGACGAAGCAGACAAATAAAAGACCGCCTTTTCTACGCCTGATGGTCTTTACGAGTTTAACGTAAAGCCATTCGGCCTATGTAATGCTCCCGCCACATTTGAAAGGATGATCGACACTGTTCTTCGTGGCCTCAAGTGGAAAACTTGTCTATGCTACCTCGATGATATCGTCGCGTTTTCTTCCACTTTTGCTGATCATCTGCAACGCCTAGATCAAGTGCTCACAGGTCTCTCTAATGCTGGACTTCAACTAAACACATATAAGTGCCATTTTGGCAACACCGCTATAAAAGTTCTAGGACATCTCGTTAGTAAAGATGGCATCCAGCCCAATCCGGATGAAATTGCCGCAGCCCTCAACTTTCCGCGACGGTTTCGCTCCAAATAACTACGCAGTTTTCTTGGACTCGCATTGTACTTTCGCCGCTGCTTTCGCAACTTTGCCACTATTGCCGCTCCTTTCCACAAGATCCTTGCTAGTACCAATTCCTTCGATTGGAATGATCAATCCGAAGCCTCATTTCAAGAACTCAAGCAGGCACTGACATCCCCACCAGTGCTTTGTTATTTCGATGACAGGGCACCCATGATATTACACACCGACGCTAGTGGACAAGGAATCGGCACCGTACTCCTCCAGCGTGACCATGCTTTTCGCGAGAAAATTATCGCGTATGCAAGCCGCACTCTGACCTCTGCAGAGAAGAGGTACTCGATAACCGAATAAGAGTGCTTGGCTGTTGTCTGGTCCATCCAAAAATTTCGTCCGTACCTACATGGTTGACGTTTCGCTGTTGTGACAGACCACCCTGCTCTTTGCTGGTTGTCCACAATCAAAAACTTGTCCGGACGACTTGGCCGCTGGATTCTCCGATTACAATCTTATGACTTTGACGTCATCTACAAGACTGGAAGACAACATCAAGATGCCGACGCTTTGTCACGATGCCCTTTGCCGCAGTTTTCGGCGCATGTCACATCCCCTTGTCAAATTCGCTATACGGAGGACGCCTCGTCGATATCAGCCATTTCTTCCCTACCTTCATCCACCCGTCCGTCAGTACTTACTGCTCACCAGCAAGCCGATTCTTATTGCACTGACATCATTGGTCGGCTTACCGGCGCTTCATCTTCCCCTAATGCCAGGCTCCGGAAACAACTCCGACTATTCAAGTTGGAGGACGATGTGCTATATCGATACATTTTCTACCCGGAAGGCCACCGATGGGTTCCCGTCGTACCACGCGCACTACGCACTGAAGTTCTGCGCGCTTCCCACGATGACCCGACGTCCGGACACTTGGGTTACTACAAAATATACGAGCGCATCCGCAGTAGATTCTTCTGGCCAGGTCTTTCCACGACGGTAGCTAAATATATTGCCTCGTGCGCACTTTACCAACACTGCAAGCGGCCCACTACTGCTCCAGTCGGAACCCTACAACAACTTTCTTTTCCATCAGAGCCGTTCTCTGTCGTCGGAATTGACCTCTTCGGGCCCCTCCCAACTACATCAGACGGCAAGAGATGGATCGTCACCGCCGTTGATCACTTGACCCGGTACGCTGAGACGGCCTCGATCACTTCAGGAACTGCTTCGGAAGTAGCAACTTTCTTCTTGAATGCTGTTTACCTACGTCACGGAGCCTCTCGCGTTCGTTTGAGTGACCGGGGCAAGAAATTTCTTTCAAGCACGCTCAGTGAAGTTCTTCAAGCATCAAAAACAGTTCATAAAACAACATCTAGCAATCACCCGCAAACGAATGGCTTAACGGAATGATTTCATCGCACACTGTGTGACATGCTGTCCATGTATATTCGACCGGACCATCGCAATTGGGATGACATACTTCCCTTTGTCACGTATGCATATAATACGTCAGTTCAACGAACCACAGGCTATTCTCCATTTTTCCCAGTATACGGACGCCAACCGAAATCACCACTCGACGTTTCATTATTTTCTGGCCCCGTCAACTCTTCATCATTCGTTTGCGACCAGTTTCTCTCCCGTGTTGCTCGATGCCGTCGTCTTGCCCGTGTAAACACTGAAGCTAGCCAAGAAGATCGCAAACATCGTTACGGTGCCACTCACCGCGTCGTTCTCTACCGCCCTGGCGACGATTTACTTCTGTGGACTCCTGCGCGAACGCCTGGCTTATGCGAGAAGCTTGAGTCACGCTATCTTGGCCCCTACAAAGTTGTCGAACAGACCTCACCAGTGAACTACCTTGTCACACCTGTTCATGTCCCCACTGACCAACGCTGCCGCGGGACAGAGATTGTGCACGTTTTGTGTCTCAAGCCCTATCGTATGCGTTCCACAGCGTAATTTGCGGCCAGGCTGGTCGCTTCCGTCGACGGGGGAAATAAGTGTAAGAATTCATTGGACGTCATCTTCCTCATCTGTAAATAACCATCATCAGTCTTCGGCCTGTTCCTCTTTTTCATCGGCGCCATCTTGCTGTTGCTTGAATAAAGCGCCAGCTGAACCGTTGTATTTCAATATATATATATATATATATATATATATATATATATATATATATATATATATATGAGTTATAACTCATCCCCTGATGGAGGGAGGACCCCTCCCGAAACTGTTGGGAAATAAATATAATTATCCTTGTTGAGAACGCTCCCGTTGTGCCATATCCTATACCTTCACGAAGACTAACTGGCCCATTGAAATATTACTCCCACTATATATATATATTGTAAGGACGAGAAATAAGACACAACGCCTTTGCTGCAGGCCGGCTGTTCTTATTCTGCTTCGTCTTCCTCCTCTTCCTTCCTAGCATGCGAGTCTGTGCCAGAGAGAGTTCCAGTTTCGGTTTTCGTCATTACACTCGGCCATGACTGCTAGCATTGTCGTTGGGCCAAACGACAATGTTCTGGTAGGTAAGGCTAGCTGCAGCAGTTGACAGTGCTTCAGGTGGGCGAGGTTGGCTACATCGTCGTGGTCGGTCTCGACCACGCTGGAAGTTTGTCGAAATTGGCTCCGGCGGCCGACACTGGCTATGTCGTCTGGGTCGTTCACCGTGTCGTGATGGAGACTGGGTCCTGTGCGCGCGCGGAGCTGGCGGTAAAGTTTTTGGTGGGTGGGCTTGACTTTGTCGCCGTGGTCGAACTCGTCCATGATGCAACGTTTCCTGACAACTCGTAGAATGCAGTTCAGGTGGACGGCCCTGACTGTTCCGGCAAGGTCGCAGAGTAACCTGGAAACGCTGGTGTTTGTCCCACCGTCGCTGGTGGACTGAACTGCAGCGGGATGCCCTGCGAGGCAGCCATGATGACGTTTGGGCCATTTCTTGAAATGAGATGGGACGCAGCTCATGGTTGGGCATAAATACCACAGCAGAACTCCCAGACGTAGTCGAGCCGGTGGCTTCTGGCGAACTGTCATGTGCAAACATCGTATGCTGGGAGGAAACAGCAGGAGGGCTGGTCCTCGGCAAGTTCTCGATGGCAGTGGCCTCAGCGTAGCTAGGTATCTGGGCTTTCTCGAAGGAAACGTTCCTTGGTAGCCGAGTGTCTGCGTGGCTGAGCATGATCGTGGTCTGGTAGGGTTCAGTTGTGTCTAATACAATAGGATTGAGTGCCTCGATGTCCTCAGACGACGAGCGCGAGGGCCGTATCTCCGGACGAAGGTCTGGTGGGGGTATTTTCAGGTCGAATACCGATGCAGAGTCCGGGACCTGTAGTGTAGGATTCCAGCCACTTCGGTCAGGGTCAGCAGCAGGGAACTCCTGGCAGCATTCCGTTGACGAGCTGCAACGAACGATTGCAGCCTCGAGGCGGGGCGCTGCCTGGGCTCCATCCTCGGCCTCGGGGAAGATCGAGCTGGACTTGCTGGAGTCACAGGAAATCCGTCCGAAAGCGGCAATCAGGGCTGCACTCCATTCTGCCCAGGACTGCTGCCTGACGCCTTCGTACCTGTGCCATGCTGCGGCAGCATCCCGCAGGCGATCTATGGCCATGTCCCACTTCTGCTCTTCAGTCGTTCCGAGAGCGTTGACGGTTGCCACCCATTCCTCGGCGTCGTCCTGGAAGCCGCGAAATTCCGGTAGCGCGAAGGAAATCGGCGATGGCGGGACGGCGGGCAGAACTCCGAAATGTGCCCCCGCCAAGCAGTTCACTTGCTCCGATACCTCCGCGAGAGAACGCCGGAGATTGCGACGGTTCTCGGGCGAGCTTACCTCGAAGTTTTGTGCGGCGGCCGCAGCCAACATGGCATTGAGTGCGCACAATGTTGGCAAGATGGCAGGACATAGCTTGGAACTCGACGCTATGAGGGCGTTGGTCGTGACACGGAGTTGCGCGATGGTATGCTGCAGCTCCGCTGCGCTGTCGTGTGATCCGCACGAAGAGCCAAGGCCCGCCTCTGCGGAGGATACAGTGACTGCGGTATTCGAGGTGGTACAATTCTTGACCAAGGACGCGTGGACGGCGTCCCTTGGAAATCCAGCTGTGGTCGGATTCGTGGACATGGGTTCCAGGGCGCTGGAAGCGTCAACGACGTTCCCAGGCAAGCGGAACCCGTGTGATGAGTTGTGACCTGGTACTGTGGCGTAGATGAAGCGGTCTTGCGCCGCCGGGTAGGCCTCGACGCCGTACACGGTGGGTGCTTGAAGCGCCGACAGGTTGCCAGGTATGGAGGAGGCATGTACGCCATCCCTAGGTGAGAGAGGCCCGTGCGCATGGTTGCCGCGACGTGTCGCGTCCCAGGACAAGTTTCCCGGAACCACAACGGAGGCCTGGACGCCATCCGTCGGTGCTGGGATCGATGCTGGCCGCGACGGACGCCTTGCGGGTCCCATCAGCGAAGAAGCGTGACGGCGAGGAGGCCTTGATGCCGTCCCCGAACGGTGGTGTCAGTAAACAGCTGCCGAGGAGGGCTTGACGCCGTCCTCAAGCGACGCTTACCGCGGCTGCACGTCGGCGGGCGTTCTGGATGACGAAACCGAGACGTAAGCCGTTTTCTTCGTCGACTGCGCCATTGTAAGGACGAGAAATAAGACACAACGCCTTTGCTGCAGGCCGGCTGTTCTTATTCTGCTTCGTCTTCCTCCTCTTCCTTCCTAGCATGCGAGTCTGTGCCAGAGAGAGTTCCAGTTTCGGTTTTCGTCATTACACTATATATATATATATATATATATATATATATATATTGTCACGATGCAGACACAGCAGAAGTCGGATATAACAGAGCTCACTTTATTTACATGCAAGGCGCTCGTTACGAGGACCGGGCAAGAACTTCGTCTTCCTTTCTTGCTGCGCGAGCTCTTCTCTGCAGGTTGAATGCGGCGTTTGCCTCCCTCCAAGAAGAGCATCGTCCCGATGCTCTGCGACAAAATACGTGGTGTATGAAGTTGACGTGTTATGCAACTGGCTCATAGCAATATGGCTTCAACCGCACAACTTGTACGATTTCAGATTTTCGCTGGCGAGGTCGCGATGAACTGTCAGAGATGATCTCATAGTTCACGTCACTTAGGCGCCGTACAACATTGTAGGGACAAAATAACTTCTTGAGTAACTTTTCAGAAAGGCCGCGTCGGCGAATAGGGCTCCAGACCCACACTTTCTCGCCCGGTTGATAACTGACGTATCGGTGTTGCAGGTTATAACGTTCTGCGTCGTAATGATGCTGCCGGGAAATTTGCACGTTCAAGCTGCCGCGCCTCTTTAGCTCGTTGAGTAAACGCTTGAGCATCGGTGTCTGTATCGTCGCAGTCGTGGAGCAACATGGTATCAAGTATTGTCGTCACATCACGGCCATAAGAAGACTGAATGGCGTGCTTCGGGTAGTTAGTGCTGCGCCGTATTATAGGCAAACGTCACGTATGGTAGAAAGTTGTCCTAATTTTTATGATCCACGTCGTTGTACATACTCAGCATTTCGGATATTGGCTTGTTGGGGCGTTTTTTAAATCTGTTGGTTTGTGGGTGGTAGGAGGTAGTTTTTTGATGCGCTGTTCCACTGAGCCCAAGCCCTGACTTAAGGAGCATAACCGTGAAGGCGGTACCTTTGTTCGTTACTATAATCCTAGGAGCACCATGCCTTAGAACAATATTTTCAATGAAAATTCGTGCCACTTCTACTGTGGTTCCACTAGATAATGCCTTTATGTCTGCGTGGCGAGTAAGATTGTCGGGAGGGACAATTACCCACTTGTTTTCAGTATGCGAAGTCGGAAATGGTCCAAGGAGGTCCATTCCGATTTGTGCAAAGGGCATGGTGGGCACTTGAACTGGCTGCAACAATCCGGCTGGTTTTTAAGGTGGCGATTTTTGTCTTTCGAAGGCACGCGCGGACGTAATTCTTTACAGTGCCTGGAAGCTTCGGCCAGTAGTACTTCTGTTGGATTCTGGCCAATGTGCGCGTGTATCCAAGGTGGCTGGAGGTTGGCTCATCGTGGCCAGCGCTCAGGATCTCATCGCGAATGAATGTTGGGACGACAAGTAAGTGTGCTCTTCCACTGGAGGAAAAGTTCTTATATAGGACACCACTTCGCAAGCAGAATGACGGCAGGTTTCTTGCAAATATCTTGAGAAGTCTTGTAGACAGGCCGTTAAAAATTAATAAGAAGAAGCAACTCGCTGTCTTCTTTCGAAATGGTGACCAAGGCGGTCACTCCTAAAAACGCATGTCATCCTCTTCTGGGACATCGTGTTGCTTTATAGGTGACCGGGATAAGCAATCAGCATCAGAGTGCTGCCGACCCGACTTATAGACGACTGTCATATTGAATTCTTGAAAGTGTAAGCTCCAGCGCGCTAGCCGACCAGATGGGTCCTTCAAGTTAGTGAGCCAGCAAATGGAGTGGTAGTGACTGACTCGTGGAAGGGATGGCCGTAGAAGTATGGGTGAAACTTCATAAGTGCCCATACTACAACAAGATATTCCTGTTCTGTTGCGAAATAATGGGACTCGGCGTGGGAAGCATCCTACTGGCATATGCGATCACTCGGTCGGATGAGTCTTTTTACTGGACGAGTACAGCACCTAAACCTACGTTGCTGGCATCGGTAGGGGCGTCCTTGTCAAAGCGAGCAAGCACAGGTGGTGTCTGCAGGCGCTGTCGTAGATCGTCAAATGCTGCTTGTTCCACTTAGCCCCATGAAAATAGAACATCGTCTCTCGTTATACATGTTAAGGGCGACGCCATGTGCGAGAAATTGGCGATAAATCTGCGGTAGTTGGCGCAGAGGCCAAGAAAATATTTCACGGCCTTCTTATCCGTTGGCACCGGACATTTTCGGACAACATCGATCTTTTCGGGGTCCGGACGAACACCTTCATGGCTCACTACATGTCCTAAGAATCCGAGTTCCTTGAAACCAAAATGACATTTATCAGGTTTTAGCGTTAGGCCGGTAGTCCGTATTGCTTGAAATACTAATAGCAGCCGTCTTAGATGTTCGTCGAATGTTACCGAGAAAACAATGACGTCGCCGGGGTATACCAGACACGTCTGCCACTTAAGTCCTGATGGGACGGTATCCATCAGTCTCTGAAATATTGCTGGAGCTGAGCACAATCCGAAGGGCAAGACTTTAAACTCGTAAAGCCCGTCAGGCGTAACAAAAGCAGTCTTTTCTCTGTCTCGCTCATCGACCTCGATTTGCCAATATCCGCTTCTCAGGTCCATCGACGAGAAGAAGGGTGCATGCCTCAGCCCGTCAAGTGAATCGTCAATAGGCGGTAAAGGGTATACGTGTTTCTTTGTCCCGCGGTTCAGCTTGCGGTAGTCCACACAGAAGCGTAAGCTGCCGTCTTTCTTCTTAACCAGCACTACCGGTGCCGCCCAAGACTTTTTGACGGCTGAATGATCTCATAGTCGAGCATTTTCTGAACTTGTTCTTGGATTGCTTCACGCTCTTTCGGCGCCACGTGGCTTGGGTTTTGTCTAATTGGTCTGGCCATCTCTTTTGTTATAATTCAGTGCTTTGTCAATGGCGTTTGATTTACCCTGGAGGTCAATGAAAAACAATCTTCGAACTGCCCGACAACATCTACAAGACTCTGCCTCTGCGCTAGCGATATATCTGTGCTCACGTGGACAGGTGGTGGTGCGAAAGCGGCTGGTGTTTCTTCCTGTTGCACTGTGAAGCACTCGCGGATTTCTACAATTTCTTCGAAGTATGCAACTGTGGTACCCTCTGTAATGTGTCGACGCTCGTTGCTGAAGTTCGTTAACAGGACCTATGCTTGGCCAGACACTACACTGACGAGACTTCTGGCAATGGAGATTCCTCGAGAGAGTAAAAGCATAAAAACTTGTTCCGTGACACCTTCTTCAGAATGCTGCATGTTACACGTGACAGCGACGAGGCGGCATGATAACGGTGGCATGGTCACGTCGGGAATGTCGCGCATGGGCTTGTGCTGTAGCGCTGCGCTATGGTCTGCTGAGGTCAGTACACCGTCCTGTATATCTATGATGGCACCGTACTTCCGCGAGAAATCCATACCCAAGATGGCCTGTTTACAACACCCAGAAAGAATAACGAAGGTTGCGACGAATGATCGATCCCCATGACAATATATATATATATATATATATATATATATATATATATATATATATATATATATATATATTATATATATATATATATATATATATATATATATATATTCATCATCAATGGGAGACGTGGCCTGGCTGATACGCCATGTTTATTCCAGAAGCACCACTTCTTCCTCGGCTTCTACCAACCATCGCTACCTTTTTACGTTACAGGTCTCCCCCTCCCCCCGAAAGAATTCGCGCGTTACATATTAAAATACATGATGAACAAGCAATCTTAGAACACAAAAAATGTCCAAATAGTCTGTAGTTCCACATCACATTGAAGTTCCGTAAGATCACACAGACTTCAGAGGAGAGGGCAGCAATCCGGGGTTATAAAGTACGGCTGTGGTGGGCGAGGCTGGCTGTTACGCTCTGGGCAACATAAGCATGCTTTGAGCGTGGAAACAGATGGAAACGCAGCCGGCGTTCTTGCGAGGAATGAAAGAGGTTAGAACACCTTGCAGGATCGAAAGATTTGTTGGCGCCACATTTTTCGTCGTGAGTGATACCAATGCCGTGCATGCAGTTTGCGTGCCCATTGGTCGTGGCTGATTGGGTGCTGCTTGTGTTCCTGCAGAGTACAAGCGGTTGTTTTGTGGCGTTCAGGGAGTTTTCTATGGCGATGGTGCAGATGTTCAGACCGACGGCGCAATCTTGAACGCTGGTGCAGAAAAGTTCCTGGCTTTTCTTTCTGCGAGGCTGGCTCAGATGCGGAATCAGTCTTTTCTTTTGTGGTCGTTGTTCACGACAGAGCTGTTGGGCCTCTCCTTGTTGCTTTTGTTGGCATAGCTTATTTTGCAATGTCTCACTGGGTGAACTACTTTAGAAACATGAGCCCGCTTTTCTTTGTAGTTTGATGTGACCAGCAAATAGCTGATGCTTGTTTGGGTGCCGCGATTCGTGTTAGGCAATGAAGATAGTGTGGCAGAATTGACAGAAAAAATTTGCTGAGGCTTTTGCAACGACATTTTAATGGACGTTTTTGGCACAGCGCAGAGCTTGAGAGTTGATCCTTCCGAGCCTCCTGTGGTGATTGGGCTCTCGGGTGGCTGGGAACTCGACGGCGACACTGAGAAGGGCTTGGTTTGGTTAGATTTTACTTGGGGCTGTTTTTCTGTGTCCGCTACTTTGGAGATAAGCTGTTCTGACGCATGAATGTGGACGGTTGGCCCTGGGCTTGGCTGAGTATATTCGGAGCTCCGCAGCTCTATCCCAACCGTAGTGGGCGTGTGAGACGCGAGGTGGGCGTTGTGAGCGACTGAAGATCCACGCGATAGAAAAGTAGGATGTTGGTAAATGCGTGAAGGCTGCTTTTGACTGTGACGACCTAGTGCAATTGTCTGTAGATGGTGGGTTATAAGCAAGTCTTTGTCGTAGTCGTCACTGTATTCTTTAAACCAAACGAACATTTTTTGTTTGATTTTTTTCCATGACTGGTCGTTTTGAAACATGTGGGCGAGGTAGAATTTGAAGGCCTCACCGGAGACATAGTCGGTAAGGTTGGCGATCATCTCCCATTCCGACCATGATGCAGCGGTAGCGTGAAGCTCGAACAGGTCGAACCAGTCCTGTACAGGTTCATCGTCCGCTGCTCTGGTGTACTTAGGGTGGGAAGGTCAGTCAATGATCCGGTCATGATGCTCGTCGATGTGTACTGCTAGGTGTTGGCTTGTTAGTTGTTGTATAGTCAGTGCGTCTTGTGGAAAACTGCGTCGATGATGAGCGACTGATGAAGAGGCAGGCAGGTCTCCATCCTGTCGGGTCGTGTGACGCTATGATGAATGGGAGACGTGGCCTGGCTCATACGCCATGTTTATTCCAGAAGCATTTCTTCCTCGGCTTCTGCCAACCATCGCTACCTTCTTACGTTACACACACACACACACACACACACACACACACACACATATATATATATATATATATATATATATATTATATATATATATATATTATATATATATATATATATATATATATCGAACTTGAAGGGAAGGCACGACAGGTCCGGGCATTTTCTATATTGAATTAACTTGCAGACAGCACATAAAAAAAGGATCGTATTTACTAACGTTTCGGCCGTGGCACGGCCTTCGTCAGAGTAAGTAGGCGTGATAAAATGCAGCCGCTTTTATAGGCTCACGTGATGAACTCTCGGTATAGCAGCTAGGACAATCAAAGTAAAAAAAATGGTAATCTGTGAGAACCTTGTGTTAACATGACTGACATGTGACGGGTGCATGAATATACAGGTCTCAAATTTCCTTGCGCATCGACACGCGGGGCACAGTATGGTTGGCAGGACATGCAAAAGAGCTCTGAAGTAAAGAAGCCACGGTTGATATATATATATTATATATATATATATATATATATATACAATACATATATATTCCTGCTCACGGCTGGTTATTTTTTCACCCACTTTTCCTTCTAATTTACATTCCATTGGTTCTAATAACTTCCCCTATACATTTCTTGGCATTACTGCAAAACACTTTTTTTGTCCTAAGCGCCAGCAGCGCAAAGAGCAATAAACAGGGGAGAAGCAGGAGACGGAAGAGTCATTCGGTGAGCATCATGGTCAAGCGGCAGCGCAAACTGAGGCAAGCAAAAGAGAGGGCAGTGGTGTGCTGTAGTGCGTGTATGTAATTGGTGACAGCAAGAGAAGGTTCACAAAGAAGGTTAAGTGGTGCAGACAATCTTACAAGAGGTTCCTGCAAGTTCGGTTTTTCGCTAATATGTATTCTTTGCTTCCATCGTTTAATGTTTCTACAGATTGTTGAACAGGGATATTTTTCATTGTATTATGACAACTCTAAAAATCCTTCTTAGCAGTTCATAAGTGTCAACTGCTGTAAGATAACTTCGCAGGTACAGTCAGCGTTTCTGCAATTTCGCGAGCCATGTTTGTATGTGACAAGGGCGTCTTCGCCGAAAGAGCGCCATATTTATGCTCGGTAATGCACACTTCACTGCAGCGCATGTTTGTGGAACAAGACTCAAGCAAAACACATACAAGCGTAATGACTTGAAATTTTACTGGAACTTAGGCGGTACAATAACTGGAACACACAACACCACCTCCCCCTTTTTACTGAGTTCCAGTTAAGAACGATGAACAGAAAGAAAACAAAACGAACTTAACATCCACTTATATGTCTCGTTCCACTTATTAACAGTTCGGAGCCAAATAAATTTATGTGGATCACGTTTTTAACTTGAACATATATAGAACCAGATTAAGAGTGTAGGGCTAGCATCTACAAAAAAAAAAGTCACTGTTCGTGCCGTGTGCTTTATGCAGTGCTTTTGTTGGGTTTTTTCTGTGGTCCGTGTTGAAAATGGGGTTCCCATTTTTTGTTATCCGGTTAGAGACGATCTCAGCTCTGATTGCATTGAGATGTCATGTTTGACACCATTTTGTGCATGGTACATGATTCCTGATTTTGTCATTGTATTTCTTCCAGTTTTAGTTTTAGTGAGCCATTCAAGCTGTGATATGCGCTGAGCTTCTATGATCTCTTCAAGTGTAGTGTGTAGTCCTAGCTGAAGAAGTAGGTCTGAGCTAGCATACTCAGGTATTCTTATCACTTATTTTAGACCTTCCGGATGAGTGTACTTATTTTGTTAGTTTCAGCTTTAGTTTCAGCTGCTACATACGTTACGTGGCTTATGACGAGGGCCTGGATTTGACTAATTACGTGGGCTTCTTACATACCTCGCTGTTTGTTCGTGACCCTGAGAATGAGTCTCATCGCACTCGTGACTTTGGCATTTAGTCTGCGTATAGTCTCCCCGTTGGTGCCGTTAACCTCGATGCCCCGCCATGGTGGTCTAGTGGCTAAGGTACTCAGCTGCTGACCCGCAAGTCGCGGAATCAAATCCCGGCTGTGGCGGCTGCATTTCCGATGGAGGCGGAAATGTTGTAGGCCCGTGTACTCAGATTTGGGTGCACGTTAAAGAACCTCAGGTCCCTTCTGTCCAACATTTGTTTATATATCCAGTTAAATATTCTATGGACTCATTGCTGAGGTTACGTTGTTGGGTTGGTGGCTCCATCAGGTTCTGGTGCTGATTTGACATTTATTTGTGGAGCACCACTCTAATCTCCGCTGCCTCAAATTTTTGTCCACTTGAGGTTTGCTGTGCCTGTAGTGTTTTTATGTTGTAGGGGTGGCGATTTGGGGATGTAGATGTATTGTATATCTGTCATCAGCTGTTCCTCGTTTCTTTCGTATTAGCGTGTGAGACGACAAATAGTGTGTATCTGTTCAGTCTTGGTATTGGTGGGATATAAGAGAAGCCTTAGCAACTTCCGCGTTTGTGTTGTTTCTATGGGTGCCCACGTCCTTGCAGATCTCCGCCCATTGTTGCTCACACAGCTGCTTGCAGTAACTTTCAATGTCTTTGTTGAGCTGTGCTATCTTTTTTTCGGATTGTTTTGTTGTCTTTTTGCCTCCGCTATTTGTGTTGTAATGCTTCTTTAGTTCACCACAGGTGGATTATTCTGTTATTGATGTTCCCCACCAAAATATCTGTTTCTACTTCCTGTGTGGCTTTCCTGACGATGTCTATTCCGCTCTCGCCCCATTGCTTAGAAATATCGTCTGGGTGTTCGGTAATCGTTTTTCTGATCTCCCGAAGTTTATCCCAGTCAACTAGACGTCTCGAGTTACGCATGGTCGTAATCATGTCGCTATCGGTGAATGGTACGTCCGGTTCATGGTCGTAATCATGTCGCTATCGGTGAATGGTACGTCCGTTTCGAGTATGCGATAGTCACTGCCCAAAATCATCGAATGTGTTGTGCCTTGTAGCCCCCGGGGCATTCTTGGTTAATGTAAGATCCGTTGTTGTGTCTCGCTGGCTGCTTGTACTTATGCGTGTGTGTGCATGTGGGTCTGTTATCAGAGTAAGCTGATCATCTTGTATGCTCTGCCATAACCGTTTTCTTTTGGGGATGGTGAAACCACATCGTCACGACTCGTGTGGAACGTTAAGTCCCCTGTTTTGATGAGCGGGGCGCTGCCAGCTAATACCATGGCCTACCTAAATAGAGAGTGTAATTGCTGTGTGTGATTTGACGGACTACGATATCCGTTAGGAATAAATGTGCTGCTCTCTTGCTTTTCTAGATAGAGGTTCTGTCAATATATGGTTGTATCCACATTCTAGATTATGGGTTATGAACGCGATTGCCCTCCGTGCTAGTGTGGTGAAAGCTTAATTTCCTTCTTCGCGCTGGACTTACTGACTGGTCTCCTGGTAGTGTGGCGAGGCAATGCGTTTCTCAAAGTTAAATAACATCTGGCTTGTTACCTTGTCGGATGTACTGCTGTGTGACAGATTTTTTAGCCCTGAATACTCTACAGTGCCATTGCCATATGCGGAGTTGTCCTTTACCACGCCTCACCATCGCCATTCATTATTTGTGTGGGGAGGGCGTGAAAATAGGTGGGTGGATTAGAGGGGTTGGTGGTTTTGTGGGAGTTGCCTGCAGTGGATATGGTGCCCGCGGTTTTTGGTGAACGTTCACGACTGCGCCCTGAACGTATGCAGATGTCTGCGCGTTATGTACTCATTCCAGCATTTCTGCCCTGGCTGTTAGAGCCATCATATCAACAGATGTCTTAGTGGTGGTTTCCAGGATCGAATGGAACACGGGTAGTAACTGGTCTACTTTTTTCTCATTGTTATCCAACTTTGTTTGTTGAGAGATGCTTTCTTGTTTTGTGCTTGGGGGATCTGTAGCTTTCTGCGTTTTTGGCCTTTCGTTTTAACGAAAGAAACTACCGCTAAGGTATCGTCGGCTATGGGAGTTTCCTCCTGCATTACAGTATCAGTTAACGTATGGCTTCTGGATTCGCAGCACTCGCGTTCCACAGTAAAGCGTTGTATTTGAGCTTGCATCTGATCTATCAATCCTTTGATTCGTCTGTTTTCATCTTTAAGCCATTTTAGCTCTTGACTGTTGCTGTTATAGCTACCGTTGTTATTTTTAAACTCCTGAGTTCCCTCCGGTCGCAAGCCGCGTGCTCTATCTGCCAAGCTCGCCTTGTTTGTTGGTCCCTTAGACGCCGATCAAGACCTGGAACTGGGGTGGGAGATTGCAGGGCTGCGGTGCCTCGAACCGGGGCGGGATATTGTTTGGTGTCATTTTTCTGGTCTCTATGTTGAGCGCTCTCGTGGACGTCCTCTTGGTGGAGATGAGCTTTGAGTTAGATGTTCTCGAAGCATGGCTCATGACCTCTGTTCTACAATGAAAAGTTTTTTTAACCTGGCCGTGCAGGTTTCATCGGCTATAGCGTGGCCTTTTTCTACAGATTTGACAGCTAGGGTCGCATCTGTGGGCGTCTTCGGGGTTGTGAGTGCCGCAGCCAGCACAAACTTTATTTTGGGGGTTGGGGCATACGTCACCTTTATGTACCAGTCGTTTGCACAGCCTGTACTAGTCAATTTGCTTGCGGTATAGTGTGCATGGTATTATTACTCTAAGTAATATTTCATGAAATTATTACACACACTGGAGGCTACCTTGTTTTCACTGAAGAGCACAATGACCATGGTAGTATTCCTCAGTCGTTTAACCGTGATGATGCTGTGGTTTCCTTCAGTGACCAGGGCCGTCCTAATGCTACCAGGAGTTTCTTCCAATGTGGCTCCTTTAGTGATACCCTTTGCTGTATATTCTGGTGCTGTTTCAAACGCTGACGCTTCATACTTTTTGTCTCGTATGTGTATTTTTTTGTTTTTCTTTTCATTTAATGCTCACGAGTCCGGTTCTCATACAACAACTCAAGGCTGTCCAGAAAGCCCACGATGCGGTGGTGAGGCTGGGCCTTCCCGTCCCGACGTGGGAGCGGCCCGCGATCCTACTCCTATAAAACGTGGGTGGAATCCTTCAGGACCCCGATAATTGTTTTACATCCATCCATCCATCTGTACTGGTCAGCTCGGTCGGGGTCTTAGGTGCTTACTACCATGGTGTTCTGTGTCTTGTTCGAACATATTACGTCGACCTGCCGTACTTCTGGTGGTGTAGTTATGGTTTCATGTATGCCTCTGGTTATATCGGTTAGGCCAAGTGCGGCTACGCGTAGGCCTCCTGCAGGTCGGATGACAATTTTGTAGTCGTCCGCCGGTAACTTGGGCGTTCTTATCGCTTTTTCGAAGCGGTTCATCCGTCTTTCCTGCGTTTTAGCTTGCGTGTTACCAAAGCCGGGTTCTGCCTTGTTGTTAGCATCATGGCAGCCGTCAGCGCCCCTGGCTGATCCAAGTCTGGGCTTCCGACGACGTCCGTAATGGACGATGTGCCAGCCTTCTTCACTCTCGGTAGTGGCTGGTGATCACGGTGTAAGATATAAGTATCTCACACCGTGCTTGCGATTCATCATCATCGTGTTGTACATACATTCATGGTCCTCAAATTGACATCTGTTTCTCTCGCATCGCCTGCCGACGCGATGGATTTCATTGGGTTTACAGCATCGGCTTCCTGAGGAAACCGACCTGTTTCGCTGGGTTAACAGTGTCTCGTGTGGTGTGTACCGAGAAAAAGCCGTAAAAAGACGAAAAAAAGTTAGTCCACGTTGTCTTTGGTATCCTGAGAATCTGAATGACAAGGCAAATCCTTTGATATTACTCTGAGAAATACACGTGGTGATTTTCACTATAAAATTTTTCATGAAATCAGGAGCCGACGTGAAGCGCATCTGCACTCGTTGGCGCTCGCAGCGTCCTCGCAAAGTTTCTGTTTAAAAAAGATATATTTTATCGTAAGACGCTCTTGATACCAGTGTCTATGCAACAAGCACAATATTAAACAAACGACAAAGCACAACATACATGACACCTTTCAACAAAAGTGTCCAAGTCTGTAGCGTGTCCTTATCCCATGCTACTTATGACTACATACTTTGCATCATGCACTACTCAGAATATGCACAATGTACATGATAATATACGTACAGAATTTACAAGACTTGGTGAAAATGTTAGCAAATATAAACAACAGGTATCTAGATGTGTGTAATTTACATAATTTACAGCGTTATGATGAAGCGCATATGTACAAGAACTCGCGCATACGGGGCACACACAAGCACATAGAAATAATAAACACATACATACTTCATGCGCCAATTAAAAACTCTGACAGGGGACCTGACTATAAGAACTAGGCCAGGTGGAAAACTAACCAAATACGTCCATCAACTGCCGACAGGAAGCGGCTTGATCATTGTCGTAAAAACTCTTCCTCCCCAAGGAAGAAACTTTCCTCCGACATGAATGGTAGAATCCGAGTTAAGCGCTGCAAAATCGGAAAGAGAGCACGATGACCATGACCTACTGCAACAGCTTCACACCTATTACGCCACAAGCATAAAACACCCGCAGCTATTAGAAGGCACGCAAAGCGACTACGCGAGCAGCTACCAAATGTGAGAAAGCGATTAACCCTTAGGCCCCAGAAACCAATGTGTTAGCAGCCTTCCAAGTCACCTTTGCAATAACAAATTGCTCCAGCGCATGCTGGCTAGATTCCTGTAACACACAGTTAGTACAAGTGGAAGGGGACCATGCCCCACTTCGCTAGTCTGTCCTGTTTTGGGTGTACGCTCCATCCCAGACGCCACAAGAAGTTACAAACATTAGCAGGCAGAAAGATTCCGCTATCGCCCTCCACGATACGTGTCTCGATCATGCTAGACGAACTGGAGGAATCAGAAGATGCAGAAGAACCGCAGTTGTATCTAAAATACGGGCTTTCGAGAATGCCCACATCGGGACAAACCTGCTGCGCGTGGCGATGAAATGCTACTGGCATGGAGTAAAATGCAGGGACGTTAAGTGCTTGTGGTGCAGAATTAAGTCTTGCATCTAATATTAAATAGCGTATCTTGGTGCCTAAGAAATAGCAGGCAATATCACGGGTGCGACACTGATAACCATGCAACAAGCAAAGTAAAAATCTCTGGGAAGGCAGGCGACAGGGAACAGACACAGATCGGAATGCGAATCCACCGCCGTTGCGCGGTTGCCCAAGTGCTGCTCGGCAAACCAGCTCTGTTACACATGACTAGAAAAATGAGCCAATGAGGAATTCCAGTGGCCTAGTTATTCCTAATGGGGGCTGTGCAACATGAGATACGTGCCATGCAAGACCGCAAAGCACAGTCTGTACAAAAAAACGTTTTTTCCAGCATCAGCATGTCGTACTCTTGTGCTTCCCGAACGTGTCGTTTTACATCCTCGACTACTGAAACACACTATGAGGCATCAGGCATAATCACCAGAATGCGAATGGAGTCACTTTTTTGAAGACTGAAGAAAGGATTTAGGCAGGTGTCTGGGTAACCAAAGAATAAATATTGATTTAGAAAACCGACTGTTTGTGCTGCACATTCACTCACTGGTCACCCCGTATATGTAGGCACTGGATCAGGACCTCCTAGGTAGTGCCGGCTGTAGATTTCTTCTGTGCGTTGTTGAACAGTAGAAATTCGCAGTGTGCGCGTGTGGTTTAACTGAAAGCGGACTACGTACGTGTCTGTGTATCCCATCGGAGTCTTCTGTATCTAATTGCCCATTAGGGGCGATCGGCATGTTCCAGCAGGAAACGCATGTCCGTCAATGCATTCTTTGCGCCTCCCCAGGTATCTCTCCTGCGCAACGCCATGACGAGCGCCAGCGTTAACGTTGCCGCCAGTGCAAGCGTTAGCACCCGCTTCGGGGAGATGGTCGATATTTTTGTCGACAACTTCAGCTATCACAAACATTATTCCATTGTCGTGGGCGTTACTCTTCACGATGGAGATCTTATGCCATGCGACAACGAGGAGGACATCCAGGTCAAATTGAGATAGAGCAGTCAAACACCAACCGACGTTGCACAAGCTCTTATAAAACCATGCGCAACAAATGGTCGACTGCTGTCAACGTAACCTTTATATTCGTGCCATGCCAATTACTCAGCCAAGTTTGTTTTTCTGTTTTTTTGTTTTTTTTCAGGAACCACGACGCAAATCGTCAGTATGCAATTATTATTATTATTTTGCATGACGGTAAACAGTAAACGTACAGATGAAAAGTAAATAGAAATTGTGGCGGGCATGGTGGCGGGTCATAAAAAGTGACGAAGCAACCAGACGTGTTTCGAACACCTGTGCGATTTTGATCCATGGCGTGAGTTTTTTTTTAAGTTTTGTGACCACATAAGCCGGCGCGTGAGGACCGCCACCTGGGTGCTGCACCAGCCGCCAGGCCATTTCAGCAGCTAACCATACCATCGACGTGGCCCTCGGAATGTAGTCCCAGCTTCTTACGGTGACCATTTTCCAGAGACCTCCAGAGACAAAAATACAAAGTCTTCAGTTTTATAGAAAAAGATATGTCTCTCCAATTTATACCTAATCAAAAGATAAATAGACCATTCGGGACACTACTGCGCCGTTTACGATTAGGTGTTGCATACACACCTCAGTGCTTATGCCGCATAAAAAGAACGTCCCCGCACCGCGACCACTGTGATCATGACGATAGGTGAGTGGAGCATATCAATATTGCCACGTCAATATTGCCATGTCAGCCATATGATGAACGATGCGCTCAACGGAGTGATCAATTGAACCACCTTGATTGACGACCGTTTACAATTGGCAGAGTACTTGCACCGTGGCCACACGGCGGTAATCAAAGTGCCCAGTGAGCCCCCTGCGTGATTTTTAATGGACACAAATTTAATTAACTGTCTTTATTTCCTATTACTTCTTGCCATTATCTGTACGAACTCTATCCACGATGTGATCACGCCATAGGCACTGGACGACGCCCATAAATTGCGCTCACGTGTTATAAGCCCTGAAGCGTACATAGTGCCTCTGATTAATTTTTATTCTCTTATTCTTATTTTTTTTGTATTTTTGTGTGTATCTTGTACATTAACATCATGATTGTTGAGATAGCCGGCTATAACGTAGCCTGTCTTCTCATACTTCGCCATATATAGCTAACAAAATTCGCAAAACAGAACTCTTAACTAATATTTGTAATTTTGCTTCATGTGAAAGTAAAAAATAAAGTTGTGCACGTGTCACAAAATGTGAATTATGTCACAATAGCGCATTTGTTGAAATATGTTGCATAGCTTTGTGAAACAAGCTGGTCTAACACAATCTGAAATAAGTAACAAGTGCATCGTTTAAAGCTTTCAACTCATTGCAATGGCTTCAGCTTTTATTATGCATTATAGCAGGCCACCGCATAAACTAAGTGCATTTATGCCTTACAGATGTATGGCAGGCACGTCGCTTCTCCGACCCTGAAATTAGGAAATATTATTTATTAGCCATACTTCTCTAGCCCCCCCACCCTCCCCGGGCTCGAATATCTTAACTAAACAGCGGGAGCTCGCGTGAAGGCTCCTCTGAACGGACTCTTTTCCCACGTCGTTTCTGTACTCTCCCATCTATCCCAAGACATTTACACCTCAGTGCAACCTGTGCCAAGCCCCCCGTGCCGACCTCTTCCACATACTTTGGGGATATCCAAGTATACGTGTGCATCGTAGCCCGCAGGTCTTGCATATGACTACGACGCCGCCGTGGGAGGCCACACTGGTCAGCGCCGGCTCTAACGAGCAAATCCGCGCCACAGGGTGGCCAGAGGCCACCCACAAAAACCAGGAGCTGACTAATCGTCGTCAGCTCGCACAAGCGGGCACATTCTTTGGTTTTACTTACAGTGGCTAGAATTCTAGCCACTGTAGTTTTAATATTTGTTTCGTCCTCGTCGTCCTCGCTTCTCCACAGAATAGCGAACAATGGCGTGGAGAATGCTCTCCTACTCGACAAAAATGATAATTTATGGCATAGTGAAGGCTATGAAAATCCACCCGTACACTAATACCACCAGGAACATATTACACTAGAGAGAATGCTGGAAAGATTCACCCGCTACTCGGCCAATCCCCTGCATTGGGTATGACTCATGCTCCGGGGACAGCAAAAACAGCAGAACCACGAGCAACAACAACGACGACGATGATGAAGACGACCAGAACAACAACGTCACCCCATATTACGCATACCCATAATACGTTACCCGAAATGTGCAGTGGAAGAGATACCAAATTTAGCCCCACAGCGGCAATCCCGAGAGGAGAAAACCCCAATTTTGTCCGTACCTTCTACGTTGACCCACGCGGAGGATCAGAATGAAATGGACGTATGCCAAGATTTCAGGTGTCAGAAGCGCACTGGATCACCTGTAAAATATCCTTGCCCGAACACAAAACCTGAAAAGGGCAGCAAAAATTCCAGTGCACTTATTAAGGAGGGTATTTCGAAGCTGCCGTTGCTGAAGTGTTTCGCTCGTCAACATAGATACCTTGAAAGTAGTACAGTGGAATTGTAGGTCTTTGATTTCTGCTTCTACTGATTTACTTTGCCTAATTGATCAGTTATATCCGGATATAATCCTATTACAAGAAACCTGGCTCTACCCTGATAAGAATTATCATTTAAAAAATTTTAGAACATTTCGGTTAGAGCGTCCATCAATAGGAGGTGGTCTAATTATACTAGTCACGAATAAATTTTGCCGCACAGCGAGCATATCTTTTTAGCTTATGTCCAAAGACTGTGAAATTTGGCAATAGACCTCTGTCGGCCAGGGCACCGCCCTTTTTCACTTATAAATGCATATTTTCCAACGAGTTTGCATAATACTCAACAATTAGATACTGCCTTAGCTAATTGCAAGAATGATTTCCTTCTGACTGGTGATTTCAACTCACATCATGTTTCATGGGGATTTTGAACAGACCATTCTGGTACTCTTCTAAGGGATTGGATGATTAATAAAAACCTTACCTGCCTAAATGATAGGAAGCCTACATTTATTTGCGGACGGACACGATCGGTATTAGATCTCACGTTTTGCAGCCCAAGTGTTTCAATAAAGTCTTTGAAAACAATTGATTTCTCTTCAAACAGTGACCATCTTCCTGTATACTTTGAAATCTCATCTGTTGTGAAATCTATTGAAAGGACAGAGAAAACATTGATCAATTACAAAAAATTTAAAGACTGCTTGCGTTCCAACATTAGGGCAGTGTCCAGTGGTCAAAATAAAGACCTCGGCAGAAATGTCTCTTCTGCTTTAGAAATTTCCGAGAACACTTCAGAATTTGTAATTGCGTCGTCGTCATCCAAAAGTGCCCAACCTAGTAGATGGTGGAATAATGAGTGCACACGAGACTATAGAAAAAGAAAAGCTGCATGGAAAAGACTTATATGTAATCAGAGTCCAAAAAATTGGAAGGATTATCAGTTCTTTGCGGCAACAATTAAACGCACTGTATCGCGAGCGAAAGAGCAACATGACCAAGAACATTTCGAGTACCTGTCTAAATCAAATAACAAACGTGCTTTATTCAATTTCCTTCGAGGTAGGAAGAAGACCCCTAAACCAGGAAACGTTGACTCAGTAGTTCACACCTCACAGGAACTACAGGAATCATTGAATAAATTGGCTGAACAATTAGAAAAAGGGTTCTCAACGCATCTTCCTAATTCGGCTTACACAACAACCATCTATGACTACACAGGAATATTGACTTCAGAATTAAATTAGGCTATGGAAAGATTGCCAAATGCAGCACCAGGCCCCGATGGAATAACAAATACAAGGCTAAAAATACTACACAGGGAATATCCGAATGATCTGTTAGGTCTCGTCAATTATTCCCTTAGAAGAGCATGGATCCCTTCTGAATGGAAGATTGCGAAAATTATGCCATTGCTTAAGAAACAGGAGGCAGGCTATAATTTAGACAACCTACGACCGATAGCCTTAACATCTAATGTAGTAAAACTTATTGAAAGGGTACTTCATGATCGTATAATTGGCTTTATTAACGAGAAACAACTGTTGAGTTCTTCCCAAATTGGCTTTAGATCTGGATATTCCATATTTCATGCACATGTAGATCTGGAAAGTCGTATTCATATTGCCCGTCACAAAAAGCAGTTTGCGGCTTTAGTAACGTTAGACATATGTAAAGCACACGATAGTGTAGAGTATTCTATCTTGACTAATCAGTTATGGAGTCATGGACTTCCACCTTATATAGTAGTATGGGTGACGAATTTTTTAAGTAGAAGAAAATTCTATTGTTATCAAGGCGGTTTCTCTTCCTGTAAGCACAAGCAAATCCGAGGTGTACCTCAGAGTCAGTACTTTCCCCGGTATTATTCAACATATTGCTTTGTACCATCCCCGTTCATCCATATGTGAAAACCTATGTTTATGCGGATGACATTGCCTTCTTTGCTATGGCACATGACTTCCGCTGTCTCTACACTATCTTGCAAGCATATCTTAATGAAATAGAACATTGGCTGAACGGATTGATGTTGAACCTGAATACCGGTAAATGTGCCATTCTCGTTTTTCCTATCAAAGATCCCGTGCACATATCTATTATTTACAAGCTTCAAGATACCCCACAAGTACAATCATTGAAATATCTTGAAGTTATGTATAATTAACATCTAACTTGGCGCCCTCACATTGAATACATCGCGACAAAAGCAGTACGCGCGATGGGCGTACTGCGGAGGTTGAGCAATTGTAGATCAGGTATGATAAGTAAGGCACTTTTGATTATATATATAATGTATGTCCGACCTGTTTAAAGTTTGGCTGCATTTTTTTATTCTGGTGCGCCAGCCTACAAACTTCGGCCACTCGTTCTATTGGAAAAAGAGGCCTCACGGCTCTGCTTAGGACTTCCAAAGTATACTGCAAACGCAGTGTTATACTTTGAAGCACGAATACCAACCATATTAGGTCGCTTTAACATTCTCACTGTGCAAACTATATGAAGCACCGTTTACCCTGAACAAATTATTTTTATTTCCAATCCTGACCTACTCTTCTCCGTGCATTGGCCCAGATTTCACAAACCACACATAGTATTTGTTCAATCGTTACTTGAGCCTCTAAATGTACGAGGTCGTGATCTGGTTCCTTTAACTGAGCAACCAAATTCTCCAGAAATTGTTTACCATGATGTCTTCCCAACTCACGCTAAGCTATTACCTACAGGCATTTTAAATGATTTATTGCAGGACGATTTAAGTACTCTGCCAACAAATGTCATTATAGCAACAAACGCATCTCAATGTCATGAAAAATCAGGCGTTGGAATATATTGCCCCGAACTTGATTGGTCATTTTCACTTCGCTTACCGGATTTTCTTCCTGTCTTTTTGGCTGAATTCATGGCAATAATGTTAGCTTTCCGAAAGGTAGATATTTACATTCCAGTCGTAGCAGTCATAACTGATTCATTATCAGTGTGCTCTTCTCTGTCCGCATGTGGTCACTCACCCATACTGAAACTTTTTAAATCATTGGTTCACTGTCATCTCCGAAGTATCCATTTAATCTGGACACCAGGGCACAAAGGTTTGTTGTTAAACGAAATAGCTGATTCTCTTGCGAAGGCATCACTTTCGACCCAAATTATTCCTATTTTCCCTCATACAGTATACATTACGGTGGCACGATTTCGCACACCTAAAAACAGGCAAAATTTAGCAGACCCTGCACTGACGTCTTCTCCAGAGTACAAACACTTGTTATTTTCTTGGCGCAGTGAACTGTCTAATTCAAGGATGATGGAAGTTGTCATCACGAAATTTCGTTGCCGCGTTACCTTCCTAAATTTTCGCTTGTATAGATCAGGTATATTGAATTCCCCTATGTGCATTTACTGTAATCAAGAGGAAATGATCAGTCATTTTTTATTTCATTGTCGCCGTTTTGATTTATTCAGGCAAAGCATACTAGCACCACCTCTTTAAAGACTGGGCTTGCAATTATCACAACCTGATCTTCCTTCATTTGGAGCCGCTACACTGGGTTTCAGCCACAGGGATGTTTTCTTCACCATTCAGGAATACATCACTGCGACTAAACGATTTTCTTGCTAAATTACGGTCTAACTATATTTCTTCATTTTTTTCTGCAAACTTGATATCGGGATTTCAAATCAAAATTAAGTTACAAAAGTTTTGTAGGAATGACGCAATGCTGAAAGTATAGGGCAAATTCACCTTATAATCGGCCAATCCCCTCCTTTGAGTACGAGTCATTTGCACAGGGAAACAACAACAGCAACTACCCCATAATTGTGACCTGATTACGATTCCGAATCCTCCCAATGAACATTTACCTACAAAGGTCTAGTCTGGTGCAGTCAAATACATGCCTCCATTGCATTCAGAGTGAATCCCTGGATCATTTCGTTCTAACGTGCAGATTATTTACGAATCAGAGGAAAACAGTTAGAGATGAGCTGCTTCGAAAAATGAGATTAAATTTATCCCATCTGAAGGTTCTTTTCCTTTCTGGCTACCATGCTGGGTTTTAGCCACCAAACCAGGTTGCGAGGTCGTATTCCATTTTCTACGCGACACGACATTAATTGAATGCGAATTTTACTGAAATCAAGCATATTCATTAAAATCATTACTCATCTTTTTCTTTTTATTTAGCGAAACTAATTTATTTTTAGGTTATCGAAATCAAGCGTATTCATAAATAACATTGCGCTGTCTTTTTTTCTCCCTTTTTCTGTTGTATAAATCAAAGTTATTTATAACCTATCTATTGCTTATTATTTGGACATCACGAACATATACTTTCATATAGTAAGTCACTGCTCGTTTCATGGCTGATCCCCCATGGTTAGTTGCGCCAGAATAAAAGGGGAAATCAATCAATTAAAAGGCTCTAGATAGCCTGCTCTTCGAGCTTTCTTCGCAACTGCACTGCGCCTTCCACGCAGGCCTGGCCTTTTGTTGCAATTACATAATTTGCGGTTTTTATAGCGTTGTGTTGCTCTATCACTCAGTAAAGTGGAATTTGGTATGCCAAAATGGTTACTTCGGTGAGTTAGTGATTTTCATCATTGTTTATATAAGAGCTTGATACGTAAACGCGGACAAGATAGACACAGCTTCCGGATTAAACTTTCAGTTGGTAGTAAGCGCTTGTCCCTGTATATCCTCTCCGCATCTGCGTATCGCGCTCTTACTTCAAACAATCTTGCTATGTCGATTTCTCAAGCACCACTCACTGTGGTTGGGTTCAATGGGCATGTGGTTGAATATGTGATTTTTGGAAACGGGCATGAGAGATTGAATATGTAATGTCATAAAAACAAACACCCTTTTCACAATAAGCGTGTGCCTTGGCTCCTGGCACAAACTGACAAAGTGAATATTAGCGAAAAACACTTAACACCAGGAAAGTGCATTCTACCATTCATAACTAAAGAGCATTCGGGTAGATAGAGGTGAAAAGCTTCGGTCATAACAGAAAATGCCCCCACCTCACCGAAGGGAAACGTGAGGAAATGCGAATGCATTTCTTGCGCCGAGAGAAGGTACCGTTGCCGTCAGACATTCGCCTTCCTCGACTTCTGATATTGCTTTGAGAGGCACACAGCTAGCGAACAGCCAAGAGTGAGGAGTGAGCGGTTGGTACAGTGGAGCGCCAGCTTTCTCGGCGTGGCCTTACTGTTTCACAGTGGCGTCTCGTGCACGTATTTCCGGATGTTATTGAGAAGCGCCCAGCCAGTGAGGGGTCGAGAGTGAGGAGCGAGCGCACGGGAGAGTGAGGCGCAGAGAAGGGAAAGAGCGAAGGCCGAGTGAAGGAGCGGTGAAACACTGCACCTATTTTCTCCTACACTCTCTTGCAGCCCATGCTCCGGTTGCTAGGGGCGAGAGTAAGCGTGCGCGCGCGCAGCTGTTGCGTTGGGAAAGGGAGTGAGAGCGGAGACATGACACCTGTCGAGGATCGGACAATGCCAGATGCGCGGCATAGCCCAACTAATAAATGCATTTGCTTTTAAAAGTATTACACCATCTCCCGCTGAAGGAGACCATGTGTAGGTGTGAAGCAGCGGGCGTAACGCTTACACTGAAGACGCCGTTTGCGCTTGCGCTCATCACAGTGTTGGGCAGGAAAGAAACGTGGAACTTCGCAAAAGACGCAGTGATGAAGCGGTGTTTCCGGCTAGAGCATACCAATCGCTGCTAATGAGCAATGAGAAGCAGAAGACTCCTATTTGACGCAGAGCCTCACCGTCTGCTTTTGTTAAGACGCACGTGCGAATTTCATTACATGAGAAGCAGCTGTTTGACTAGCCTGTGGGACGCTGTCTGTTCGTGTCTCCGTGCCAACGCGTCACACCGCGTTCCGCCAGCCACAGTTGTTGGAACGATGCCAATTAGGTCAAGTCGCACCTGTGCGTTGACGTCTCTCTCTCCTATACCCGCAACAGCTGCTGGCTTCTACCAACACCACTGGGTGGCGTTGCTCCTTGGCCCGCTCTCAACAATCTTCTGTCTCGTTTCACTCGCTCCACCACCCTCAACGCTCGAGTACACGTCGAGTGGAAACACTCTTCTGACTCCTTTATCTTCGATGAAACTTACACAAAACCCAACCCGCCGCCCCTGTCTTTGCTTTTCAAATAAACGATTGCTCGAGTAACGGCGACACCGAGGGTCGCTTCAAACCATTCTTCTAGCACCCGCGCGGACGCCAGTTTCAGCCGGGTCAACGGCGTGCGCACTGCTGCTTCCTCGCATCGCATCATGATTCCTTTCAGGGAGGTGGTCCATAATGTTTGTTCAATAACACACAGGAAAAATTTCCCATCAGAAATGACTTGGTGGCCGAAATCCAGTGCTGACATATGCGGGGTGGCCCGTTAACGGCCGTGCAGCGCGAGCAGTCGGTGATTTCAATCAAGCAACTCAATAGCAGACGCTGCCTGCGTCGGCGTTCCGAGGCGAAAGGGGGGAGCGTCGGTGGGAAAGAACAGAGGGTGCGCATGCGAAATGGTTGTGTAAACGCCGCGGACCAGAATGCCTAGGGGAGACAGAGGGGGAGCGAACATCGGCTAGCAGGTGCTGCCTGCGTGGGCGATACAAAGCGAGAGAGGGGGAAAGGTTGTGCATACGCAATAGGGGCTGTCGCGCCACGCGATAGATTGAGCTGAACCCTAAGAAGCTTCACATCTAAGAAAGTTAGGTGGATGACAGCCGACTACAATTACTGTTAACCCGACGTGACGGCTGTGTGTAAAAATACACATGCAATGTTTAAAAAATAAAAAGCCAGCACTGCAACCGCCACTGGTGTTTCACAAAGATTAAGGTCTATTTTGCATGTAGTTCCGAGACCTGACGTGGTTATGTGGTAGAATTGCTCGATGGTCATGCAGAATGGTTGGGTTCAACTTCTGCTGGGACATTGATGTTTATTCTTCACAATCGTCTGGACAGTGCTGCCGATATACGTTTTTTTTTCTTAACGATCAAGCATTAAACTACCCATGTGCGTTCTTGCCGTTCCTCCGTATACATTATCTGCCAAACACATGTGGCAATTCTCACCCCCGGGTATGTGTCACTGCTTTTATTAGTGTTTGAGGATGTACGCGATGGGATTGCGACATAATTCTTGTAATGACCAGCGAGTCGTATTTATGCAATAGCGTTAAAAAGCTGTTTTTGCACGAATTCCGGCGTTGGTCTTATCTTCGGTGGTGTCGTTGGTTGAGAGCGAAAAATCATCATCTTGCGAATGACCAAAAAGTCGACAACGGTGCAAGGAAAAAATAAGTAAATCATAAAGAATCCTGGAGCCGAGTGGGGACTAAAAGAGGGTTGTTAGGGTCCAAGCGGGCATCGATCCCGGGTCGTTTGCGTGACACGCCGATGTTGTACCACACGGCCACGCATCTGCTTGTGCGAACTGGGAAAATAACTTACTCTGCACGCTTGGAAATACAGTGAAACTAGCTTTCATGGTTCAGAAACACAGGCGCCCTGTATACATGCTTTACAATGCAACATGAAATATTGCAGCAATAATGCTTTGTACAAGCGTCCGTTGCTAACGGGCGTCAGAATACGAGATAATCATATTGGCTCCGAGGCTGAAAGCCCGTAGCCAACTCGAAAAGGCACACACGCTTCTGCGCCTATTCCTCTAGGACACGTAGTGGGTGCGTAGCAAATTCGTAAAAAAATTGATGCACTAAGTTTTTGAAGTACGCACTAGAAACAGGATGTCGTTGTCACGTTGAACTCCTAAAGGTGAAGCTTTGGGGTCCCCTTATTTTTCGTCCAACCAATTTCTCCTCCCGTACTAAGTTAGGTTCACTGCCAGTCAAAGGGGTGATCATGAGAGCACCGAGACATAAGCGGCTTGATCGAAGATTTATATGCAGATAGACGTTTAAAATGCCGACAGAACGCAAAGAAATACTCGGAATTCAAAAACTCGTAACAGTAGCATATTTTTTCTATTTTCTCTGTGTGCGTGCAAAAGTTTATTAAGAAAGACGACCGAATAAGGCAAGGCCCGCGCAGTTCTCATTCCCATAGGCTCACGCCGTCAGCGGTGGACACGCACTGGAGCGGTGCATAACTGTACCGCGGGGGCAGCGCCAGGCCTCGTGGAATGCAGCGTGGTTTGCCAACGTGACGTCGATCCTCCGCCGGGTCGGCACCACCTTGTAGCGCCGCAGACGCTTCTGAAGCTGAGGCGAGTCACACAACGTCGAGGCCCAGTGCACGAAGAGCAGCTGGCGCTGCGAGAGCTTCCGCTGTTTCAACACGGGCAACAATGCGGAGGACTCGTTGCGACCGCGCGACACCAGTTTTAGAAGCACCGATGGATGCAAGAGCTCGCGTAGCTGATCTGGCATGTGGCCACTGTACTGCGATATTCCCAAGTTGCGTGCTAGGCAGCGTAGTTGGGAAACGGGAACACGCAGGAGTTCGTGCGGCTCACCCGGGAGAGCAGCTCGCAGCAGGGCTTCAACTAGCGGTGCTGCCGCTTGCACATCGCCCAAGGGTCGGTATTCCAGCGCCGCCGACAGTGCGGGCGAAGCGTACACCACGTTCGGCTCTTCGAAGTAGTCCGCTCGCATTGAAAATGGTTCGACCTGGTGCCGTGAGTCGAGGCCGTCATCGGGACTCTTCGCCAGCCAGAAGGCGTTTGAACGCGCCGACTGCACTCTCAACACAGCTTCGAGGATGCCACCTTTTAAGGGCCAGAAGACGGGGCTCCCCTGCACGCACTGCTTTTGGGAGCTTTTGCTGCCATGGAATTCGCCTAGAACTAGCCGCGTCTCAAGGAGTGCACGAACACGCCGCATGCCGACGTCTTTTTTGCGCCATGGGAGCATATCGACGACGTCGGCTGTGGCACGCTGCGCAGTTCTGAAGAGCGTGTCGACGCTATGTCTTGATCCTCTAGAAAGCATGTACTTCGCCTCACCTGGCTTCAGAGCAGCGAAAAAAGACAGCGCGTGGGGGTTCAGATGCGCGAGTAGCCGTAGACAACCGGCGAACAGCGGTGACGGCCCCACGTCTGCCCATGGCGCCAGTTGGAGCAGAAAGTGCGCCTCGGTTGGCAGCAACGGAGCAAGGTGCGTAAGCGTTCGGTAGCCAAGGTAGTTGAAAAGCACCGCGGCACTCGTCTTGCCCAGGATCTCAGTGGCGAGAGCCAAATGCTCGGGCTCGTGCACCAGCAGTGACAGGTTTGCGCGCGACAGCAGAGTGGAGTCATCGCGCACGATGGCTATGTACTCGGACCAATCCCAGTGATGAGATCGCGGCAGGTCGCCAAGTCGTATCAGTCTGGCGCCATACAGGAACGCGTCGCGTGGCTCAGCTTGTTCGAGTGACTGCTCCAGCTCGACTATGGATGCCGCTGCATTCCGATACAATCCGGAGTCTTTAACACTCGTTCTTCCTCGATCATGCAGCATACTCAGTGCTTTCTCGACGATTCGTAAGTAGCTAACCAGATCGCGTGGAGGGGGCACCGACAGCTGGTGAAGGCGCAATGGCAATAGTGTACGCTCGACCTGTAGCGTGACCCTCCCGTAGTGGCGTCGCAGTGAGAGGCGCACAAGCGGGAAGACTCCTAGGTTGAAGTCGATCACACCAGCGAGGTCCCACGGCGATCTGTTGAGCGGTCGTGCTTTAGCCAGAGGCCAGCCAGCCAGTCCCAGACGTCGCAAGAGCCGCGCCACCTGTTCCCACTCTGTGGGTGGCAAGTTGCCCAACACGCATGCGCGGTAATGGTCGAGCCCAAGGAGTATATAGTGACCGGGACACGAGCCGCGCAGGAAGGCCTCTGAGAGCGCCGGGAACGAAGAGAGCGAGACGTTGACTCTGGTGATGAGCGCAAGCGCTGCTTGCTGATGGAGGAGCGGCCGGGCATGGCGGTGCCGTGCGCAAACGAAATCGTAGAAGCTGCGGCACTCTGTAGCATTGCGGCCGCTGGAGTGCACCGTTGCCTCGGTGTGGCTGTCCGGGCAAGACGTCCAGTTGCAGCTCGCGGTGACAGACCGATGCCCGTCGCGGGTCATGGTGAGCGCGAACAGCACCGTGCCCACACAGGACATGATCCCGATGACGACGATGGTTGTGAGAGTCCGACAGCGCTTCAGAGTCATGGCGATCCAACCCGTGAGCGTTCTTCTTCTTAATGGAGCCCCACAAGCCTTGCGCCACTCGTGCGAGCGCGTGACCGACGCCGATGATGATTATGAATTATAAAAAGGAAAGTAGAATAATAAAAACGTGCGATTATTTGTTATTTTTCTCGCAATTTTTCTTCAAAAACAGAGCACTACAAACAGATTGGAAACTGTAACAATCAGTAGAACCAAGAGAACCCTGTCCTGTGTTTTTCTGGTGTTGCGCTGTAAATAAGTTCACGATGGATTCTAACCAACTGGCCCAACTTGCCGTCTTACTGAACCGATAAAAGTGCAGGCAAACCACCTATGCGAGTACTAACGCACGTAAATGAAGCGATGCAACACTTTAGGTGTGCACAGCAGCCAGAGGCTCTAAAACAATTAGCATTCACTTCATCACAGCGGAGAAACAAGCGTCTTCATTTCTGCCTTTTCTTTAGAACAATTCAGTACTAAGATTATGGATACGAAGCGCAGCTCTGGCCGTTCCTGTGCTGACTATCGGTGTGCCTTGTTCGAGGTAACCGAGGGAATACGCCCCGCCGCGGTGGTCTAGTGGCTAAGGTACTCGGCTACTGACGCGCAGGTCGCGGGATCAAATCCCGGCTGCGGCGGCTGCATTTCCGATGGAGGCGGAAATGTTGTAGGCCCATGTGCTCAGATTTGGGTGCACATTAAAGAACCCCAGGTGGTCGAAATTTCCGGAGCCCTCCACTACGGCGTCTCTCATAATCATATGGTGGTTTTGGGACGTTAAACCCCACCTATCAATCAATCAATCAATTAATCAATCAACCGAGGGATTACAAACAGCGATGAAAGCGAATGCGCAGCGTGCGCAGGATGACGAAAGGCTGAGAAGTTAATGAGAGTACCACACAAGATGGTTAAAAAAATTACAGCATGTCCACAGAGTGCATGATTATGAGTGGGGCGAAGCGTCCGTCCACCCGTTCGTTCTTGCTTCCGTCCGTTCGTCCGTGCGTCCAAATGTGCTACCGTCCATGCGTCCGTCCATACATGCGTCCGTGCGCTGATACGTGCATCTGTCTGTCTACCTCCGTTCATTTAGTAAACACTCCAAGTACCGCCATCTTGCACCTTTTCATCATATATTCAGCATATATAAGTACCGCCATCCAGCGGACGCGTACATTCCAAGGAGTAAATGAGAGGTGGCACTCGCGCACTTTCATACGGCCTGCGCTTCATGTCTATTTCCCACCTTTTACCGCCTCTAGTGCATGATTTTATACTTGTTCACTATATTCATGACACTGCGGTCAAACCCTTGCTAAACCTGTGTGTTTAAAAAACTGGTTAACGATTTGAGTACTCGGTACTCTACTATGGGAGAGCTGAAAGCCGTCCCTCGGGAGAATTTTCCAAACTGGCGATAAAAGATAGATTGCGACCTGTTTAGAAAAATTTATTGTCACTGATGTCAATAACATCTCACCAGAACATTCTCTCCTTAGACTTAAAATAACGATGATGACAAAACATACTTCATTCACATGAACTTCGATATGAGATGAGGTGGAAAGAACATGTACATTCTATGGTTCGCACAAACACAAACACACAAAAAATGTGTCACGAAAGGACAGATACACAGGGTTTAGAAAAAATGTTTAACAATTTCGAGTACTTGGCACTCAACTATGGAAGAGCAAAAAGCCGTTCCTGTTTAAAAAGAACACTCACGAGTGCCATGTTCGACCCTATGAACTCATCACAGACTATACTGACGGTCTCAGCCAGAAATATTGCAAGGAGGTTACGCTCAGCAAGTTTAACGTGGCAACCTTTCTGGTCAGATATATAGTGCTCAAAGGGCGTGCTTCGCGTACTAGTTCTTTTTGTAGGCAAACAATTAGGGCAAATTTTATTGCAGATGATGTCACCAATACTCGTCTGTGTAAGTTATTTTATCTTAGTCAACTATCCTTCTATTTATAACTAACGTGCACGCGTTTCCTCCTCAACTGATGAGGGTTCGCGGGTGCCACTCTTCTAGTGTGGCCGTGGAGGTGGCTACCTACTGCTACGACGACAACATACATCGCACACGCACGACCCACAGCGTAAGGAGCTTCGCCCTTTGAATTTGGCAGACATCATGTACGGTGGGAATCGATGATATGCGAAGCACGAATGAGGAAATTCGATATGTCAATTTGAAATGAGCACAACGTTAGGAGGTGGACGTACATTATGCTGTACATCACTTCTATAACATGATTATCAATTTCGACGTGTCGTTTACCTACGTTGTCCATTCACATCCAGTAATGCCAAATTGCGTATATTTGCAGCTAGCGAAACAGTCTTGAATATGCTATGAGCGAAGCATATAGCCATCTTTTACATGCCTAGCATATTATGATTATCATGTTTAGACGCGTCATTAACCTTCCTCATTCATTCACGTCCCGTAATGCCGTTTGGTACATGTGATGCTAGCGTAAGGATCGCGAGCCATGACTAGTCATGACATGAAAATAATGACATCCATGTCATGATTTGCAAGTTGGGGTCTGTCAGTTATGTTCGCTATGCAGTCACGTCATACCATACGAGTTTTCCGAAAAATCATGTGAACGAAACCACCACAAGAGCAGTAAATCATGAAATGTAAATAATGACATTATTGACACATATGTCACGATTTTCTTGCTTTGACATGTCAACTATGCTCGTCATACTTTCATGGTGTGGCATACCAATTTTTGTATCGATACCTTTATGGAGACAGCTAGGAGAGCTAAAAGATGTAGACGGTTAGATAGATAGATAGATAGATAGATAGATAGATAGATAGATAGATAGATAGATAGATAGATAGATAGATAGATAGATAGATAGATAGATAGATAGATAGATAGATAGATAGATAGATAGATAGATAGATAGATAGATAGATAGATAGATAGACAGACAGACAGTCAGTCAGTCAGTCAGTCAGTCAGTCAGACAGACAGACAGACAGACAGACAGACAGACAGACAGACAGACAGATAGGCGCTGTGTGGTGCACCCTGCTGTGTAAAAATTTGTCAGATCCTACTTACACTGGGAATAGATGATATGCTAAGCACGAATGGGAAATGTTGATATGTCTCTATAAAGCTAGCTCAACATTACGAGGTGGAGACAAATGATGCCGTACATGACTTCCGTGTCATGATTATTATGTTGGAATGTGTCGTTTACCTTCGTCATATGTTCACGTCACGTGATACCAAGTTAAGTATATGTGGAGCTAGCGAAACGGCCGCGAGCACGCTATGAGCGTGGTGTGTTGTCATGTTCTTACATGAAACGCGTGTCAGGATTATCATGTTTGCACCAGTCATATATTTCGTCATTCATTGACGTCAAACAACGCCAAATTTGGTATATGTGGAGCTGACGAAACACCCGCGAGCGCATCATAAAGGCCCCAATATACTCCAATGTAGTTTTGACGTACGGCCACGCTGGGCACAGTGACGCAACGTTAGAAATACGCGAGCTCTCTATAGTCTGACGCCAGGCGCGACTAGCGTCCGCGAGCACGGCCTGACAGCAACCGGTGCGAAATGCGACATGGTACATTTCGTGCCAATGCGTTACCCAGGCAATTCTGCGTCTCCCTATTTCCGTGACGGATGCACGCCAGACGTGCTGAAGCGCGCATGCGTCAAAGCAACGCAGCGTGGCGCGCGCCTCTGAGTATAGGGCAGGACCGAAGCCTGGTGTGGCGACGCCGGCTTGACGCGACGAAGTGAACGCCGGCGAACACGCGCACCGCGTCACGTCTATATGTATTGGCGCCTTGACTGTGGCATACAGTCCTGCTGTCACAAGACACGCATCTCATCATTATCATGTTTGCACCCGTCACATACCTTCATCATCCATTGGCGTCACTAAATACCAAATTTAACACATGTGAATCTAGTGAAACAGCCGTGAGCGCATCATCAATGTGGCATGTCGTCATATTGTTACAAGACACGCATGCCGTGATTATCATGTTTGGATGTGTCATTTACCTATGTCGTCCATTCGCGTTGCGTAATGCCAAGTTTGGTGCATGTGAAGCTAGCGAAACGGCCGCGAGCGCACATGAGCGTAGCCTGTAGTCGCGTTGTTGCATGACACGCATCTCATGTTTATCACGTTTGCACCAGTATCAAACCTTCGTCATCCATGCACGTCCCTCAGTATCGAATTTGGTATAAGTGAATATGGCGAAACGGCTGCCAGCGCATTGTAAGCGTGCCATGTTGTCATGTTGTTGCATGACACGCATCTCCTGATTATCATGTTTGCAGAAGTGACATACGTTCTTCATCCATTCACGTATACTGTAATACGAAGTTTTGTATATGTGACGCTAGCGAAACGGCCACGAGCGCACCATGAGCATGACATGTAGTCATTTTGTTACATGGATCGCATGTCGTGATTATCATGTTTGGATGTGTCATTTACGTATGTCATCCGTTCGCGTCGTGTATTACCGAGTTCGGTACATTTGAAGCTAGTGAAACGTCCGCGAGTGCATCATGAGCGTTGCATGTAGTCATGTTGCTACATGACATGCATGCCATGATTTTCATGTAACGGTCTGTCGCTTCTGTTCACCATGCAATCATGACATATCATACCAGTTTTGCAACATTCCATGTGAATGAAACCGCCGCGGTGCAGGACTATGGAATGTAAATCATAGCATTCATGACATACATGTCATGTCTTTCACGTTATGACTAGTCAAATATGTTTTCATTGCGAAGCATTTCTTAGCGAATCTAAGAGACTTTGAGCGTATCTATCTATCTATCTATCTATCTATCTATCAATATATCTATCTATCTATCTATCTATCTATCTATCTATCTATCTATCTATCTATCTATCTATCTATCTATCTATCTATCTATCTATCTATCTATCTATCTATCCGCCTACGACTTTTAGCTCTCCTGGCCGTTTCGATAATAGTATAAATATTAAACTTGGTATGGCATAACATGACTGTTTGTTGAATCCATTTGACATGTCATAACGTTAAAATCATGACATGCATGTCAAAAATGCTATGATTTACAATTCATGGTCCTGCAGCTCGGGCGGTAGTTTTGTTCACAAGGCATGTTGCAAAACTGGTATGGTATGACATGATTGCATGGCGAACACAAGCGACAAACCCTAACATGAAATATAGGACATGCGTGTCATGTAACAACATGACTACAAGCCACGCTCATGATGCGCTCGCGGCCGTTTCGCTCGCTTCATATATCACATTTGGTATTACGGTACGTGAATGGATGACGAAGGTATGATACATGTGCAAACAGGATAAACATGCGATGCGTGTCATGTAAAAACATGACTATATGCTACGCTCATGATGCGCTGGCGGCCGTTTCGCTAGCTTCACATGTACCGAACTCGGGATTACGTGACGCAAATGGAAGACATAGATAAATGTCACATTCAAACTTGATAATCACGACATGTTCGTCATGTAACAACATGACTGCATGCCACACTCATGATGCGCTCGCGGCCGTTTCTCTAGCTTCCCATATGGCAAATTTGGTATTACGTGACGTCAATGAATGACGAAGGTATGTGACTGGTGCAATCATGATAATAATCAGATGCGTGTCATGTGAGAACACGACTGCATGCCACAGTCAAGGTGCCAAGACATTTCGACGTGACGCTGTGCGCGTGCTCACCGGTGGTCATTTTGCTGCATCACGCCGGCGTTGCCACGACAGGTGCCGGTCCTGCCATATACTCGCAGGCGCGCGCCGCGCTGCGTTGCTTTGACGCATGCGCGTTTCAGCGTGTCTGGTGTCCCTCCGTCACGAAAAGAGGGAGACGTAGTGTTGTCTGGGTAACGCATCGGCGCGAAATGCAGAATGTCGCATTTCGCGCTGGTTGCCGTCGGGTCGCACCGACGGACGCTGGTCACGCTGGTCGCCTGACGTCATACTAGAGAGTACTCGCGTTTTGCTAACGTAGCGTCGCTGTGCCCAGCGTGCGCAGGGGTCAACGTTTTATAGGAGTATATTGGGACCTTCACGATGCGCTCGCTGCCGTTTTACTAACGCCACATATACGAAATTTGATGTTACATGACGTCCATGTATGACAAAATATATGACTGCTGCAAACATGATAATCCTGACACACGTGTAATGTAAGAACATTACAACCTACCACGCTCATAGATTGCTCGTGGGCGTTTCGCTAGCTCAACATATACTAAATTTGGTATCACGTGTCGTGAATAGATGAAGGTACACAACACTTTCAAACAAAATAATCGTGACACGGAAGTCATGTACGGTTTGATTTACCTCCACCTCGTAATGATGCTAGGAGGAGGAGGAGGTAAGTTTATTTACAGAAAGGCAGAGAGGTCGGCCTGAGCGATAGCTTGCTCTAGCCTGCTACTCTACACTGGGGGAAGGGAAAGGGGAAAAGAAACATTAATGAATGACGATGGTGAGATAGAGCGGTGAGTATGTAGTGCTCTTTCTAGCTGAGACACATTTCATAGCCGCGCACATAGACCAGTTGTTTCCAAAAAAGTTATAACTGCTCTTGTGACCGCAGTTGCACTGTTGGTGTCTGGCCAAGGGCCCAACATGGTCTCATCAGTTAATGACCTACTGCGATATAGTTCAGTAGAAGAAATCAGTGTTTGTCGTTCACGTGCGTATGCTGGGCAGACACAAAATATGTGTTCAAGTGTTTCTGGCACATCACAGTGTTCACAATTAGGACCGGTGTTACTGCGACCGGTGATATGTGCGTAACGTCTGGTGTACGCTACACCAAGACGAATGCGGTGGATCATACTTGTGTGTTGCCGTTTCAATTTAGGGGGCATGCGGAATCTCATTTCCGGGTCCCATTTGTGAAGTCGCTGGTGTCGCCGTTCCGGTTTGGTCCAGTGCTGAAGTGTGTAGCTGTGCATCACGCAGCGAAGCAGGGCATTCGTGTCAGCTCGTGAAAACGCAATGCGTACTTCAGGGGCACTGCTTAAAGCATTTTAGCTTAAGCGTCTGCCTCTTCATTTCCCATCACGACGCAATGAGCGGAAATCCACTGGAAAGTGATAAGATGGCCATTTGTTGAAGTAAGCTGAATAAGTTCTGTGATTTCTATTGCCAAGCTGTAATACGGACCTTGCTTTATGATGCAATTAATGGTTTGCAAAGCGGGTTTGGCATCACAGAAAATCGTCCAGGCTCGAGGTCGCTCTCCGGAAATAAATCTTATTGCCTCCCGGATAGCGACAAGCTCTGCGGTAGTTGAAGTGGTTTTATGGTCCACTTTGAATCGTCGAGCGATATCCATGTCTGGGATGACAAAGGCTGCGGCGGAGGTGTTTAGCGTGGTGGATCCGTCGGTGTACACGTGCAGAGAATCACTGTACGTTGTGTAAATGTGATATAGGGTCAGCTGTCTGAGGCCAACAGAAGAAATGAGCGACTTCTTCGTGATTCCAGGTATCGTAAATGAAACAAGTGGTTTAGGCAGGACCCATGGAGGCACTGCAGGGACATTTGGGGAAGAAAATCTTGATGGCATAATGTTTTCATGCCGCGATATTACTCTTGAGAAACTGCAATCTGGGTGAGTGGCGGGTAGTACTGACAGTGGGTGCTGTCTGTGTCTGCTCAGCAATCGGAGGTGAACTCTAAGTGGCTCGCAGAGCATGTATACACTGATGGGACAAGCCCGAGCCTCTGCGATTGTACCATTTGTTGAAGTACAGCGCGGTAGACCCAAGCATCTTCGTAAGCATTGAGCTTGAACACTCTCTAACGTCTTCACAGAACTAGGTCTCATATTGGAGAGCACCGGCATGCTGTATCGAATGTATCCCACAAACAGAGCATTGTACAATCGAAGTAGCGATGATTCTGACGGGCCCCATCTTGCTCCTGCTACGTGGCGAAGAACGAGAGCAAAGCTCTTCAATTTAGATTTAAGTGCTGCGACATGTCTCGTGCACGATAGATCTCTGTGTACGACAACCCCAAGGAACTTGTGGTGCGTTACAGCAGGTATTGCTGTCCCATTAATGAATATCGGGTATTTCGACATATGCTTGCGCGTGAACGCAAGCACTGCGCATTTGTCGATTGAAAGAGTGAGCCCCTGACGTCGTAGATATTTGTATGTGATCGTTACTGCACGCTGTAGTCGAGCTCATAATTGTGGACGAGTAGTTCCGGATGCCCATATGCATATGTCATCAGCGTATCCACTGATCTTCACCGTGCCGGGAAGTTCTGCTGCTAGGCTGATCATTGTGACATTGAAAAGGATCTGGCTGAGAACTCCTCCTTGGGGAACACCACGATGAACGTTATATCGATCGGTGTCTCCGTTATTTGTCGTCATGTAAATGGTGCGGTCCCTAAGGTAGCTAAAAATCCAAGCGTACAGTCGTCCACCAATGTCAAAATCTTCCAGTGCGTCAAGGATCGCGTAATGCAGCACATTATCGTAGGCACCCTTAATGTCTAAGAAGACCGCCGCCACTAGTCTGCGTCGGCTTCTTTCCTCTTCAACGCTGGTGATCAAGTCGACCACACCATCAATGGCAGATCGGCCTCTTCTGAAGCCGTTCATAAAATCAGGAAATAAGTTGTTCCTCTCTAGAAGCCACTCTAATCTTGACAGTACCATTCTTTCCATCACTTTTCCGACGCAGCTGGCTAAGGCGATTGGTCTGTAAGAGGAAAGTGCATAAAGACACTTCCCCGGCTTAAGCAATGCAATAATGCGACTGCATTTCCAATGAGTTGGGACTTCTCCTGACTCCCATGAGGTGTTATAATGAGATAACAGGATACGTCGTGCTTCTGTATCAAGATGGTTGAGTGCAGCATACGTGATTCCGTCAGGTCCTGGTGCCGATGATCGGCGGGAGGCAGAAATCGCAGCGTCAAGCTCATGCATTGCAAAACGTACATCAAGGCGCTCGTCAGACGATGGAGGCGCAACGGTAGTAAGAGGCTCATTAGAGGCAAGACCATCAGTGCTGTCCACGATGTGGCTACAGTATTCACTGGCTATCTCAACTTCTGTCCGTCCCTGATGTAGAGCAACAGCTTGAAATGGTTGACGTTGTTGGGGGGTCGTCTGCAAACTTCGTACCACCCGCCAGATCTTAGATAGAGGTTGCCTGGGGTCCAGAGATCCACAAAACTTTCTCCAACGTTGCCTGTAAATCTTGTCAAGATGCCGAAGAACATGTCGTTGAGCTCTACGACAGGCGGAAAGGTCTGAAGGCGACTTCGTTCGTCTGTATCGGCGTTCGGCACGGCGACGGATTGCACGAAGGGCCTCGTATTGGGAGTCAACTGCTGATCTCTGCATCGGTAGGTTAACCTGCTCGGTTGTGTCACGCAGGGAAGAAGCAATGATGTTCTCTACCTCGGATGGATCAGTCGTGTGCTCACAGCCAGACTTGACAGATGCCTTGAACAGTGTCCAGTCGGTTTGACGGATGTAGCGTGTGTGCGGGCGGCGAAACCACCTGAACTGAACATAGGTTGGAAGGTGGTCACTGCCGCGAGTGTCCAAATCTGTGCACCAACATGCGGAAGACAGGAGGCTTCTGGAAACGAAACAGAGGTTGAGGCAGCTGCTGTAGGACGTGCCACGAACAAATGTAGGTGATCCGTCGTTGAGTACGCTTAGTCCATAGTTGCATATAAAATTGGCCAAATCCCTTCCGCGATAATTCGTTGCAGTGCTACCCCAGAGAGGATGATGTGCATTAAAATCGCCGATCACAATGTGTGGCCTTTGTGCTGCTTGGAGAATGGTCCTCAGGTGGAAGCAGTCCATCTGTGCGCTTGGGTGTATGTATCCTCCTATTAGTGAGAATGTCCGCTTTTTATGTGTTATAGTCAGGCTCACGTAATCATTGCTGGTATGCGACGCGACTTCATGTCTCAAGAAGTCAAATCACGGCGTATACAAACGAGAACTTTGCTCGTACGTTGATCACTGCGGGACCAACTCTGGATATATTCAGATATACGAAAAGTTCAAACCATATTCAGTTCACATATAACGATAAAAGAAAATTGATATTTAAAAACCCATTGTCTGAAGTCTGACAGATGGCCACGTCGGCCACGAGCATTTCATTGCATAACAAGTGACTGGCACATGCGTTCTTTGAACATCAAAGCCATGTTCACTTACTGAAGGACCAGTAGAAGAGGCTCCAAAACGTCAAGTAGCTGCACAGCCGCCTTAGCAGCGGGAGTGTTTAGGCTGCTGAGGGTCTTACGCATAGAACCCATCAAATTTTTAAGCATAGCCTTGACATCTGTGTGGTCCTTCTTCTTGTTTTCTTCATTGGGGGTAGGGGCACTATGTGATGATGACGCTATCGTAGCTCTTGACGGTAGTGAAGGCCACTGAGCCTCCGACGTGACGAGAGCCAATGACTGGTTACATTGTACTTGCGTGGACTGTATTGGAATTTGAGCATCAGTATACTCCTCTCTGGCCGACAAAAGTAGGCTAGGAGGTAGTGAGGGCGCAGTTTTGTGTGCCGAATTCGATAAGCTATGAGCACTGCTGCTTCGTTTGCGTCGGTGTCGTGAATGATGTTTACGGCGCCGTACAGCCCTTGCAGCTTCTCTGTGTGTGGAGTGGTCTCTAGCCATCTTCTTCAGGATACTAATTTCATTCCTCATTTTGGGACATTCCTTTGATGTTGCGTCCTGGGCGCCTGAGCAGTTTGGGCATTTGGCCACAGCATTGCAGTTATCACCATTATGAAGGCCGCCGCAATGCTTGCAGGTTACTGCACCCTTGCAAACTGCACTAACGTGCCCAAATTTCATGCATTTATGACATTGCAGAGGTTTTGGTACGTAAGGACGTACCGAGTGCCTCACGTACCCAACTTTTACATGTGTGGGTAACGTCTTCGACTGAAACACTACTTTAACACATCGCGTGCGTCCAAAGCGGTGGAAACCAAGCACTGGAGCCGACGATGACAGCAGTTTCTCGAGACTCGAGTCTGTTATCTCTTCATCCACATCGTATATAACTCCTGTTGTCGTGTCTTCGTCATACGCGGAGAATGCGCGTACCGGAATGTTTCCTAATCAAACAATCGCTTTCAGCGTGTCCAATAAAGCGTTCGTAGTGACTTCTACGGACAGTATGTTCTTTCGAGTATTTATGCGTATTTCTACGACTTTTCCTGGAGCGACGAGCTCAAAGTACTCCGACAGGCTTTGCCTATTTAGAGAGTTCAAGTTGTCTGTCTTCGATGTCGGCACATACGAAATGGTGTACGACCGCATGCTACTCGCCTTTGTCTGTGCTTGCCGGCCAGTCGGCGATGTCCGGCTGATTTTCCTTTTCAGGCGTCGGCTTGGTACGACCACGTAGTCGCTGCCCGAAGCCATATCTTCAACGGAGGAGTCATCAGAATTCTCAACGTGGACCACGCTTGGGCCGGGGTGAGAACTTGTGTCAGACGCATTATGATGTGGTCGGCCCGGTCCCGGTTGCTGGAGGGGGTTTTGATCCCCCATTCTAAGGGGGAACGCCCCTACGAGGTGTGTCGATTATTGAAAAGTCTAGGTAAAACAACTAGAAAACTCACAGAGCTCGAAGCAGAGGCTGTTCTCTGTGACAACTTCTTCTTCCTCGTCCTTAATGATGCTGATTTTAATTGACATATCAACCCTTCTTTGTGCTACACATATCGTCGATTCTCACTGTGCGTGGGATCTGCCAATTTTTTTATTTTTAGAACGTCTGAAGAGCGTCGACTTACACATAGAAAATGGAACGCACTATCGGAAGCAAAATGGGAGGAAGCACGCAGGCATGTAGCACATGCATCGAACCCAACGTTTGCTGCATCGCAGGGGGGTTGACGGAAAGTGTGGGGAAACGGAGCTGTCGATTCCGCTATACATTGTCACTCGCTCCTCACTAGTGCAAATCAGCAGCTAATAGCTTGTCATTTGTCAATCATGATGATAACTCAGGAAAACAGCACAGTGCGGCGATTGCTGTTGGTCTCTTCTTTTTGGTTCCTGTGTACGCCTCACAATAGTTCAGACGCTATGACTGAAAGCCATTATCTATGTGTCATAAGAGATCGAGCGCAGTGCCAGCAATTTTGTGCGTTGACTGAATGTGATTGAGTTCTGCGTTGTGCGAGTGCATGGAAATGCTTTGCCCGATATTGCAACCTCATTTTTGACAGAGTGATGCGAGTGTCGATCGAATTGAGGTTTGAGGCTGTTCGCCACGTGCTGGCGTGTTCCCAGACACAATGCTTGCAATATCACATTGAATATACCCAGCCAAGATCACAAATATCTTACGAAATTGCTCGTAAAGCTGTAGAGAAAACCCAGGCTACTGCGATAAATATAGTTCGTGAGATATTTCTGGACGTTTGAACATTCCTCACGTTAGCCCTAATGAACTGGCTTAAATTGCAGCTTTGGCCGGCAAACAATGCGCTGCCACTGCATTGTTCTTGTCGACATGATGAAATGAAGCTGTCGTTCTTAGAAGAATGGCTAGACACGTTTCGAGCATGCATCAATGACATATGCATGGCAAAAGACTCGGCACTTGCATCAGAAAATAAATGTACTGTCAACTCTTTGGAGAATTCAAGAATTATTGGGGTGAAGGCCAAGCACGAATGAACTTTTGAAGGGCCAGATACTGTGTCTGATTTGCTGCGAGCAGTGCCACCCCATGCATAAGTTATGTCTGCTGTGTACTGCTTGTCTTTATATTTTCCGTCTCGATACAAGATTGCCACGCTTGCGGAAACTCACCTTTCTTTTTCCTCGCTGCATCCTTCGGGGAGAAATGAAGGCTGACTCTTGTAGATCCTCTGTTTGTACACTGCGGTACACAGCCCATGCGATTGCTTTTGAAGCCTTCAAATTAAAGCATTCTGTGGCCACGATGACGATGCGAGCAACATAAAGTGAATGCACCCAGGAGTGCCACCGCCCCGCCGACCGATACCCTTTAAAAAATCCCGCTGGTGCCCACGGGGCGGAGTGACACTCTACAAAACTTGCGAATAGTCTGACGCCAAGCGCGACTGGCGCGACCAGCGTCCGTCATCGCGGCCCAATGGAAACCAGCGCGAAGTGTGCCAGGCTGCATTTGGCGCCAATGCGTTATGCAGATGGGGCTGAGTCTGCCTATTTTTGAAATCGAGGGATGCCGGATGTGCTGAAACGCGCATGCGTCAAAGCAACGCTGCGCGCGCCTGTGAGTATATGGCAGGACCGGCACCTGGCGCGGCAATGCTGGCGTGATGTGACCTAACGAACGCCGGTGCGCACGCGCCCTGGGTCACGTCGAGGTGTATTAGCACCTTGACTTTGGCGTGCAGTCATGTTGCTACATGACCCGCATCTACACGGACGAATATCATGTTTGCCCCTGTCACATACTGTCGTCATCCATCCACACCCCGTGCTGCCTCGTCGTCATCCATTCATGCTGTCTCGCAAACCAACATGCAAACGAGTGGAGGTTAGAAGGCTCATATTGAGAATGAGGCCAAGACAGTGCTCTGCAATTTAGACACCGGAGCGAACTGTTCAGTGATTTCGCTCAAGCAAGTGAAAGTAGTTACAAGCGCTACACTGGAGGCAAACAACAGATGTTCTTGCATGTTTTGGGCCAAAAAACGCAACGGGAAAGCTGACCGTCATGCTACAAGCAAACATGTATCTGCTCAAACACATTTTTTTGTTGTTGTGCAAAAACGCGTGCCAAGAGCTCCCAGCATTGAACTGTCTCAGAAGCTAGGACTCATCCAACTTGTGGCAATGCTCAAAACTACAGAGAACTAACTTTATCAAGTGGAAAAACTATTTGCTGACACATTCGAAGGCCTCGGTGAGCTACGTGGTGTGGTTTACCACATGAACCTGCACAAGCGATGTCAAGGCGTAGTCAAGCCTGCCCGCAGTGCTGCACTAGCTCTCCGTGAAAAGGTGAACGTTGAACTAGACAGAAGAGAAGCAAATGGAGTCCTTGCGCCTGTCACCGACTCGACTGAATGGGCAACTCAAAAGGTAGTTGTGGTAAAAAAGACAAGATAAGAATTTGCCTGGATCCTGTCGACCTTAACAAGGCACTCCTAGTGAGAGCACTACCACATGTCGACGCTCGAAGACGTCGTGACCAAGATATACATTGCCAAGTACTTCTCCATGTTGGGCGCTGCCACTAGATTTTAGAAAATCCGACTTGACAAGCCCAGTTCATACTTACGCACTATGAGTACGCCGCACGGAAGATGCAGACTTCCACGGATTTCATTAATAAATTCCAAAGCGTCGGAAGTCTTCTAGAAAGCAATGCATCAAACATTTCAAGGTTTCGATGGCATAGACGTAGTCATAGATGCCATACTGTTATGGTGTTCAACTAAGGAGGAGCACGACAGACGACTGCGAAATGTTTTGCAACGGTGTAAAGAAGTAAATCTCAAGCCAAACGAGGCCAAGTGTCACTTCTGCGAAACCAATGAACGCCATCCAAGGTTCAAGCTGACCGACCAAGGACTTTCGATTGACCCGAAAAGAGCAAAAGTGATTCTCGCAGTTCAGGTCCCACAGAACAACTAGCGAATCAAGACATTCCTGGGAATGGTAAACTTTTTGCCAGATTTATACCGGACATGTCGCAGATAAGTGCATTACTGCGTGACTTACTGAAGAGGGATAACACATGGGTGTAAACAGACGCACAGCAGCAAAGCTTCGAGAGCCTACGAAAAGCCTCGTCCTAAGCACCGGTCCTGGCATACTTCGACAAGACACAGTCCATTGTGCTACAAGAAGATGCCAGCGAAAATGAAGTAGGAGCAGTCATCCTACAAAATGAACACCCCTTGGCTAACTGCTTCTCGCTCACTAACAGAAGTAAAAAAGAAGTATGCACAAATTGAGAAAGAGATGTTAGCCATTGTTCATGGATGCACCAGATTTGACGAGTATGTCTTTGCACAGCCCAAAATCTAGGTGGAAAGTGACCACCGCCCACTCGAGGCAATCTTCTAGAAACTGCTCCTCAGTGTCCATAACAACTGCAAAAGATGCCACTGACACTCCAAAAGTATTCACTTCAGATTATATATGAACCAGGAACCGAGATGTTCATAGCAGATGCCTTGTCTCGGTTTCCGTCAAGGAAGAAGGTGCCTCAATAAGGCACTTCCAAGCAAATGTCGTGCCAGAGTTTCTGGTCTCCACCGAAAAAAAGCCGCAGATCAAGCTTGAGAAAAGTCACAACAACCTATGTACCCTTCTCATTATCAAATGGTGATTTTGGGACGTTAAACCCCACAAATGAATCAACCTATGTACCCTGGACGAATGTGCAAGCACCACATGGCCAGAGAACAAAAGGTCAGTCCTTGAACAAGTTCAAGCTTACTGGTCAAGCCATGATGAAATTCATGTCAAACATGATATCCCTTTCCAATCCAACCAACTGATTGTTCCCAGCAGCATGAGCAACCATGTCCTAGACCTCCTGCATGCAGCCCGTGGAGGAGCAGAAAAGGTGGATCAACGCGTGAAAGATGTTATGTTTTGGTCTGGCACGTCAGCAGACATTCAAGAAAAAAAGCAGATCGATGCGCAAACATAAGCACAGGTACCAATTACTGCTGATGATTAGCCATGAAGTACCGAACTACCCTGGCCAACAGTTGGCATCGATTCCTTGTGCTACTGGGGGGATGAATATGGGGTCATTATCGGCTTTTACTCCTTTAATTTTGAGATTCGACGCTTGAAGCACACGACTGCTCAAGTCGTCTTTATGTTCTGCCAAGTATTCTGCCCTACTCACGGTCTACCTCGTAAGCTTATCAGCGACAATAAACCACTGTTTAACAGCCACAAATTTGCTGAATACATGAGCCAGCGTGACAATTAGCGCACCACATCAAGTCCGCACTACCGACGGTCCAACGGTATGGCAGAACGAGCCGTGCAAAAGGCGAAGAAGCTTCTTAACAAGACTTCCTACTGGATCGCAGGGTTTTACAGTGCCCTAATAGAGTGGAGAAGCACTCCAAGAGACAAGGTGTTACAGTCCCCGGTCCAGCGACGGACGGGAAGAAGAACAAGGACACAGATGCATGCCCACGCCAAGCTACTAGAGCTTCAGACAGTGCCCGTCAATCAGGTGACACAAGGACTCAAGGAGATCCACCAGCAACAGGAGGACACCGCCGCGGTGGTCTAGTGGCTAAGGTACTCGGCTGCTGACCCGCAGATCACACGATTGAATCCCGGCTGCGGCGGCTGCATTTCCGATAAAAGCGGAAATGACGTAGGCCTGTGCACTCAGATTTGGGTGCACATTAAAGAACCCCAGGTGATCCAAATTTACAGAGCCTCCCACTACGGCGTCTCTCACAATCATATGATGGTTTTGGGATGTTAAACACCACATATCAATCAATCAAATCAGCAACAGGAGGCGTACTTCAACAAAGGTACTACAGACCTAGCACGTTTATATCCTGGTTCCAAAGTCGTGTGTCTAACAGTCGAATTTCCGAGCGGCATTCTGAGATTGTTGTCTCCAAAGACCCAATACCGAGACTGTACATCGTGGCCAACGAAGATGGGGAAGAGTTCCGCCGCAACCGAAAGCAGATCCGAGCTATGAGAACAACTTATGCTTAACATAAACTACATCAACACAGCCCAAGGGACCCCAACCCCAACCACTAAGGCATAGTACCAAAAAAAACGCAAAAAGCCACGACGCTTTGTTGAAAAGTGCTGAAGCAATCAATCTTCTTACAAGAAAAAAAGGAAGATGTGGGCTACGGCGTTGCTGTGTGCGCCACCGACATCGTTAGCACAAGTAGCGCCATTTTCTCTTTTCTTCCATATACTGATTTAATAGATGTTTTTTTTGTTGTCAGCCATCGATGCGCCCTATTATCTGCGCGCTGGCTCATACAGCCTCCCACAAACCATTCAGTGCAGGAGGTAATTATGTATCTCATGATTTCTTCCTCTTTTTATAATGCTCTTATGGGCAATAAAAAAACGAAACTGTGAATTACCCACAGAAACGTATTGAAACTGCATTTTTGCTTGGTCCAGTACTATTTATTGATTTTATTTTACGGCCAGTAGTGTTCCTATCACAGAGCCCAAGTCCCACGCTGGCGAACCAATTGAAGAAGTAGAAGAAGTTGTACGCATGCTGCCGTTGGTCGACCGTACGGAGGCTGTTGTCGAGGACGGAAACCACGCCCGCCCAGAGGTCTTCTCTAAGCTACAGCCACTCACCTGGCTTCCCGTGTTGCTGGTGGCAGTGATTCTTTCGTGGGCCTACTACGCCTACGTTCTGATCTTCTGCCAGGTGGTCGTCGCGCACGAGAGCATAGCGAAGGCCGTGGTCTTTGGCGCTGGATTCCATATACTGTTCTTCATGTGCGTATGGTAAGTCGCACAAAGCCCTAGTTTGCTTGCCTTGTGTGGTTTAATTGAGCGTTTCAAGAACCACCACCCACATTCTGCTTTGGGCTAACATACTCACGATTCTATGGCTCCCGACACCGCGGCGGTGGGAGAAACAGTATCACGGAGACTGTGTCTGGCTTTATCACAGCGTGTTACAAAGCATTGGGATCAACCACAGCACATGCTGTGGTACACCCAAGAAGGTTTAAAAAATCGCTGGAGTGGAAGCTCCCGCAACGCTTTGCCAGCAGTAGTGAAGGCAGCTTTTGCTATTCTAAGAGCTCCGAAATATGCTATTTTTTGGTGGTGCGCACTCAGACATCAAGTCCGTTTGATTTTTAAGTGTAAAGGCTATGTTAAATGTAAATTAAACGATAGTCATTTCCGAAGAAATAATTCGCAGAGACTAGTATAGGTGAATAATTCTGCTATAAAATTTGCCTTGAACTTGAGGCTTACTAAAGAAAACTAGTAACACCAGCATGCGTTTTGAGCACTAAGTGACCTGAAAAAGTTGTTACGTTGAACTCGCTGGGCGTGCGATGAAAACACCCCTTCTCAGTCGCCGAACGCCAACAGCTCATCATGCCCGTAGTAAGGTGACTGCCGCAGTCACCATTTTATGGTTGGCATGGCTTCACTTGTGGGCAAGACTTTCCACTCCTCCAATTTTCTTAAAGCTCCTTGGTACATCCATGCAGGTTGGGTACAACCTGGACGGTATGATAGGTGTCTGTGTTGCGTGTGCTTTCGTACAGTAAAGACGCTGTACAAGTTATCCGAATTTGATTACTTGCGCTGTGTCACAGTAGTACCAACGCCACTGTGCTAAGAAATACAGAACCCGAATGATTCAATATGTTTGCGCGTCTAGATACTGCAAGTTAAGCAACCGCAAAACATTCAAAGGGACACAAACTGTGGGACCGGGCTAGTTTGTACTGATTGGCTACGTAAAGAGCGCGGGAGAACCACAAGCACAAGAGACCAACAAGGACGGCCTCGGCGCCACACCTCCTTGGTCCCTTGTATTTGTCCCTTTACCACGCTGTATCTACAAAGACATCGTTCGCGCCCTCAACGAGTCATCTCTGCCTGCTATATGCTTATGGTGCAGGCCGAGGATTTACTTTTCCTTACCTCACAATAAAGAATGTAGTTTTATTGGCTTTGGTACAACGCGTGACAGTGCTACAAGCACTGCTGCTCTTGCTATCCTTCAGGTCATACGCAAGAATGACGGGGACGACGATCTCCGACGTGCCACCTGCGTACATGCTCAGCGTCGGCGAGCAGCAGGCACTCGCCAACTGCCACAACAGGCGAGCACAGCGTAGTCTGCTCGAGATGCTGGCATCGGAGAGGGGCATCATTACCGTGGGATCGGATGGTTGTGCGCGCTACTGCGAATCGTGTCAGCTGCTCAAGCCGGACAGGTGCCACCACTGCTCCGTATGCCGAAGGTAGACTCATGTATGCATCATGCATGTAATGTTGAAACCAGTGGCGTATAGCCAAGAGATTGCATGCAGGGACCACACCCCTCACCAGCATGCAATGTCGCATGCTGTCGTATTCTGCCAACGTTGTACGTTTCATGGCTTAATGCCAACAGAACCACAAGCATCACAACCATCCCTATTGAAAATCCGGAGTTGGTGGATGCTGAAAGCGTTGGTTGGTATGGTGGAAAGAATACTGGATATCGTGGATATATTAGTGGATATGGTGGAAGCTGTAGTGGTCATGATGGCTGATGATGGTTAGAGTGGAAAGTAAATGGTGGCAGATTGTGTTGGTGTTGGCGAGAGAATGGTGGTGAGAGTAGTAAAAGCTTAATGATAGTGTCGATGCAAAACGTGTTTGGAGGATGGCTTGGTGAACAAGCTGGATGGCGGTGGCGGGATGGAAGCATGTTAGTTCATGGTGGCATCATGAAAATGCAGATGGATGTGAAATCACTTGAATCGTTTCACTCTGAAATGTGCAGAGAAATATGTTTATGGTCGAAAGAAACCAATGCTGGTCAATACGCTATCTAGCACATTTATTTTATTCCTGCGGTATCAACAAAGCTTCAATTTCTATGGAGTGTAGAATGCAGCCGTAAATTTTTATACTTCGTGCACGTACTTACATCAGTTTGGCATGCGCGATGTGTTGCTTTATTGTTATGTTTCGAAGACTAGAGGTGTCGCTGGAAACAGCGACAGTGAATGTGCTACATCACCGAGCAGTTGTCTAGAAATAAATTAGCTCCAGTTCGCAACTGCCCCTTTCAATAGTAGACCGAAATAAAGCGGTGATTTGATGTCGCCAAGCTAGGAACAAAACTCTGGCGATTCTCGCAAACTCGATTATTCGAGCCGTACTTACAAGATAATGAAGTGCGTGTGACGCCGAAATGCATAAACTTTTACCTTCTACATGCGTCGAGACGAGCCCCCGCGAGTGTGACTGATGTTCTACGACCATGGTTTCTACTAAAGCTTAGGCGTATTGATCGAGCCCATACAAGTGTTATCAGCGTTTCTGGGTTTCAGAATACATGATTTTGACAATTAAGAACCACAATACAGCTCATCTATGGCATCAGTTATTCTAAATGAAGCATTTTTCACAGTGTACAGTGTCCGCGCAAGAAGCGACAAACATCGATGTGATGCGGTGCCAGCACTTCCCGCAAACGTACGCCTCCGCTCACCGACAGCCACACTCGGCCGCAATTCTCTGACTCCTATGCGAAAGCACAGAGTTGCCAATTCGTATGATTACTGAACCAATATGGTGATACAATGTTTCCTGTGCATTGTATTTGGTTTGGTCAAGCCATTTTGTAGTTGTTGATTGCGATAGAGCTATGGCAGTGAGCTGGCACGACTGGGCTGCACGTTGCGCGGAAGAGATCACAATACTCTATCAATTGTGTGGGCGGATTTCCCAAATCAACCTAGAGGCGTCATAAAGCCTTAGCAGATGTTTTAGTAACCGCCAGTAATTTTTACCTACTCCACAGTCCGCTTGCGGTTGCGAATCGGAATGAAAGCATAACGTTGTTGTCATTATCACAGTGGCAATCATTAAAGGCAAGAATTGTGTTTATTAAATGCGTAAATTTTAGTAGCAAGTGCAGATCCCATCAATCTCGAATACGCGACATACAAAACTGAAGTTGAATGGTCAGTTTGTAAGTTCACTAGTTTATTTACAATGAACTTTGCATATGTCGGCTTTTGCATAAGCCGTTTCAATAAATGTTTTTCCTCCTCCTCCTCCTTCGTGCACATATACCGCACCGTTCAGGACCGACAGAAAGACAGAAGGATAGACGGACGAGAACAGTAAATCTGTAGCATTCTACATTATTGAAGCGAAATTCTTTCTGCGATTGTTGAGTGAGTTTTGGTGTGTGGTTTCGCGTGTCATTGAAGGAAAGAACGAATACTCCATGGCAAGTCACACAAAATTTAGTCCTGTAGCAACTGTGCAAGACTACAAGTGTCTACAGGGAACGCGTTCGTCGGCTTGTCTGTCTACGTCTTCAAATTCTCTTCCTCAGCGACCAAAGTAAAAGTGCAGGTACGCCAACTTTTGCCAGCGAAGGAAGATGCAAACTCGAGTGCCTGTTGGTGGTTTACGGGCCTGGCGTTTCCCGTGACGAATGTGGTGAAGGCTACGGAAACTGATAAAACGCAGGCAGTGAATGCATGCAGGACAACACGTTTGACTAGTCATATTATTCAATTGGTGAACCGCGCTTCGACTACGATAATAAGCAAGCATAGTAAAGGTAACCAGCTTTCGCTCGCATAACCCGGCGTAGCCGAACGAAGCCTGAGTGCTTTTTGGCTGTGCAAGTGGTCGCGTTTACTTTGCTCAAACTGCGTTTCATCGCATGAATAAGTCAATAATTTCACAAAATATGCAGCAGCATACTCAATTCACTCGCAATACAACGGGTACTCACCTCAAAAACACGGGGAGAAAAAGTTGGCTCCAAGCAATCTCGCTTCACTTGTGTTGTCCAGCGTTTCTGTCGCCTAGAGCAAGTCAAGTGTGACAGTGTCCAAATGGTTTTACAATGCGGCACGCAGCCCCTTAGCATTTACACTCCAATGTTCTTGTAGGTGCGTTTAGCGCGAAGACGGGGTCCTAGTGGAAGCTATAGGTCTAGGGTTTATTCAAACTTCGCTCATACTGCAGCTTTCACGCCCGCACCAACATGCAGCTGGGCAGTGTGACGGAGCAGGAACGCCTCGCCACGAGAACCAACATGGCGCTTGTTACCGTGCCAATCGGTACTGGCAAAATTGGGTTTTAGCGGGCGGTGGCAAGTGGTAGGTCAAAGGCTGACACCACCCTCAAACATGAAGACGCGCGCACATGAAGGCTCTCTATTTCGAGAGCGACGACAACGCCGCACCTGGACCTGGCGGCGAACTTTGGAAAACTTGAGGAGAGAGGTGGGTGAGGTCACTGGCGAGTCAATGTAATTCGCCAAAACGGGAGCGCGTGCGACACGCGCGCTACGCGTTCTGCAGTCGGTGCGGCGCTGTGCCGTGCCGTTTGGCGCACTAAAACGAGACGCCAGGCCCCGAAAACTCTCAAGTTCAAGTGCTCACCTATAGGGGGCGAAAAAATCAACCGCGGCGTAAAGTCCCTGAAAAATAAACTAAAGTAGAGCCATTCGTGTCAATGTGCAGACTCCTCTCCCCTCGCGTGCATTGCAGATAGTAAACGACGCTAGTTGAGGGGCTGTATGGCTCCTGGCCACAAAGATGAGCTTGTGCTCATGTTTCCGTTAAAGTGCATCTGGGCGCTGCGGCTCTAGGCGATGCACCGAAAGAGTGATTGAGAAAGAAAAAAATATAAAAAGTAACGTTAAATACGACGATGTGACGTGTATATAAGCAAGTGGCATGCAGTGGCAAAAGACCTCACCGCAAGCACGCAATACTCAACGCGATAGCCCACCGTTTGCATGCAGTCGCGCTCAGCGGTGACGCTCTCGATGGCAGCGCCACTGCTGTCCGTGTAATCAACTCGGTGGTGCTAAGAATCTGCAGCATGACGCACTAGCCTTTGTGAAGGTATCGCAAACGCCATTTTGTTCGTCCACTTTTGCGGTGTTTGTGGCTAGGCGTGCGCGCTTGGTATTGTTGTGTAGCCGGAGTTTGACCACGCGTGAGTGTGTGCACAGTAATCCTGCACGTTTCGGGATGCCGACCTGCTGTGCCAGCGGTTGCAAAAGCAGGTACAGCTGAGGAAAGAAGCTATTTTCGCTTCCGCGAGTAAAAGACAATGCCGCTCGGCAAGAAGTGTGGCTCCAGCGTATCGAAGGACTGACTTGGACCCTGTATCGTCGCGGCTTTGTGAGGTGAGTACCGGCGAGCTAAACTCTATCGTTTCGCTTGTATTCGTGTTTACAGTGTTGCGGTACTGTCAAGCTCGAGCATCACACAAAGAGAGTAACCGCGTCGATGGTGAACGTGCATGCCAGTTGAAACGCGTGCCGTGTTTAGTGCCGTGTAAACGTTTCGTCTCTGGCTTGATCCATGCCGACCGCGGCGGCTGCATTTTCGATTGAGGCGGAAATGTTGGGGCCTGTGTACTTAGCATTATATGCACGTTATTGAATACCAGGTGGTCGAAATTTCCGTAGCCCTCCAAAAGGGCGTCCCTCATTATCAAATTGTGGTTTTGGAACGTTAAACGCCAGATATTATTATTATTATTATTATTACTCGTTTGATCCAGAAATAATCGTCGACTATGTTACAAAGTAAATGTAATGGATACATTCAAGTGCTAAACTAAACTTTGTTTATTGGCCGACGTATAGTTAAATGACTCCCGCGTGTATGTGTGTATGGGTGTAAGGACTCTATGTATAAAGGCGTGAGCAGCGACCTGAATGTCGCATCATTTTGTTTAGGCATGTGCTCCAGCGCGCTCAGTATTCAGAAGCTCTGGGGATGAAATAAGGACACGCAAGGCTAAATGGTGCATATTTCTACATACTGTACGCACCGTGTGCTAGTCTGGTGGGAAGAGAATATGGCAAACAGTGCGTAGTCGTGTACGTGTTGACACTAAAGGTTATTTTAGTTTCTTTTAGAGCGTGGTGTTTCATTGTGTAACAGTAGCCGTGAATATTTCCTTACCTAGGGCCACTTCACTGCGGACCAATTCGAGCCGATACTGCTGCGCAAGTTTGGTACTAAAAAATTGAAGAGAGACGCGGCGCCTACGATCTTCAGTCAAGAGCATTTGCGAACGTCAGGTGAGCCAATCGCGTTAAAAAAACTGGAGAATGTTTAGTCCGTCTTCATTGTTTTCTGCATCACCCATAATTGCTTCTCAGCCTTTCACTAACCTGAAACATGTCCTCTATATAGGTGTTGTGCACTGTTTGTGTATAGCTAATGGCTTTTCTTTGGTATAATTAATGCATTCTTTTTCATTCTCCAGAATGCAATGATTCAGCCCGCTCATCTTGTGGCCTTAATCTACTACTAACAGCAGCTGCTCTTGTTGATGGTGAGTTGACGGTTAAGCACATCTCACGCCTTTTCCCTCTTGGTTATCATTAATACATGTTTGGATTATGCAGAAGCCAAAGAGACACAGTGCCCATCAGCTACGAATGTGCTTCTGACACCAGCTGCTGTTGATGGTGAGTTCTTACTGCTTTATTACTTACCGTAATTACAAACGTGCTTTATGCCTTCATTGATGTTTTATAATTTGCAGGCTATGGAGCCAACAGTGATGCCACTCAAGCAGGGTAAGGTTCTTCACAAGGTAACGTAGCTAACACACATGCTGCATGTAGTCGAAGCATTGTAAGGGCTTGTAACTTGTATCCATTGGTTTATATATTTTACAATCATGTCTGTAGGGGTGTGCTGCAGATCCACAACATTTTGCTCCGCAGTATGTTGTTCAGCACATTGCAAGCATTGAAAGCATTGTCGATTGGGTTTTGGCATGCATTCTTATTACTGAAAAATTGTAATGCACCTGTGCGTATTGTAAATGCTTCAAGTAGTGTTGATGCTTGTTTGCCAAAATGCGATGTAACAGAGATGATGGTCTTCTTCAATTTGTCTTTATCTTTTTTAGGTCACACTGCCACTGATTCAGCACCATCGAATTTTCCAGAAGGTAATGGCAGTGACATGTTGCTTTGAAATTTCACATAATTTATTGTTGATCTCATGTTGCAGATGCACCTTCAAGTTCTGAATGTGACGCACTGCCAGCTTGTTCAACAGCTTGTTCAGCAGGTGAGTGCTACTTTTCATGATTTGTATAGGCACGTATCTGCCAGATGGTTTTGTTGGTTCCAACTATCATATGTGCGCAGGTGTGGAAACCACCCATGAATCGAGCTGCCAGCCATTTGAAGCTTTGATGGTGCCTGTTGAGTGTGAGTGAAATTTCTGTTCAGTATCATATACATTTTTTAATTTTAGTCACTGGCCCTCCCTCATTGCCTGTGCTGCAACTGTGCTGATTTAAAGCTTTGGTGACTGTACCGGTCTTCAGTACTACTAATAAGGTTATCCGTCATTTACAGCTCAGCAGAACTTTTGTGCTGCCTGTGGAGGATTTCTGTCTGCTGAGGGCACAGCTGATGTCACCGGTAAGTGTTCAGTGCTATTGTTCTCACACACTATGCAATATACACTTGAGTGTGACACATCGCCGCCTACAGGAAATTACGTGCACGCTCATAACAGATTGATATATTGGTGCATTTAATAGTGCGGATGCGCTCCAAGTACTGGTGCCCTGTTTTGTTTCTTTTGCTGGTATGCTCTAAAGCGAGAGTAGTCGCACACAACGTAAGTTTATTGGAGGAACATGTAAGCTGTGTTTTGTGTACAGTAATACATAGCACACTGCTACACACTGCGCAACATCATCATACTATCACTTGTGACACGCAATCAGCTGCCGTCTTGTAGCAACTCTGTCAAAAAAAGCTACAACAGTGGAACCATGGCACTCTCCCCACTTTGTTTGAAATAGCCACCGCCATTGATAACCCTACGTCATAACCGAGAGTACGTGCCATATATTCATGTCTTTACTCATTACTAACTATTGGCATAGCTAGGAGGTGGTACACCGGACACTTGCTGCTCCCAAAATGTCTTTCTGCCTTCACCTGCAGAGTACAAAGTGAGACGTGACCACACTTGACTGTCCTGCCCCTATTTCGGATCAAGGACACGCCCCCACCAAAAAAAATAGTTCAGCTGCATGCATTGCGGGTTCTGTGCAGCTCCATTTGTCCCTCTTCATTGGGCAACAGTGTCAGCTTATGCTGTTTGTTAAAACCACTGTTGTGTTCTCAGAAAGTTACGCTTACACTTTTCTGCTGAATAATATGGAGTGGCACTGATTTTTTTGTTTCTTTAAATCCTTATGGTTCTCCCTCACATGTTAGTCTGGGTCAAATAGTGAAATTTTCATATTTTTGTCACTTCCTGCTCAATCTGTGCTTTGCAGGATCCAGTTCAAGTAGTTGGGATGCTGATCAAGCAGTAGTAGCTGCCCTTCACAAAAGAATAGCTACATTTGAAGAGCGCTTGAACAACATGAAACGGAAAGTTGCTACATTGCAACAACACAAAAGCAGAGCAAACCGTAGAAACCATGAACTCACACGAAACATCAAGAAGTACCTGTTACCAGATCAACTGCAAGGCATGTGCACTTCCAGTATGCGAGGGAAGCAATGGTCTGCAGAGACTATACAGAAAGGCCTCAAGCTCCGTTTGGCATGTGGATCCAGAGGCTACAATGCGGTTAGGGAGCTTGCTGTACCCCTTCCGAGTGAAAGAACTTTACAACGTCGTGTTGAAAACTACAAGTTCTCACCAGGAATTCTACATGAGGTTCTGAAGTCCCTTGTTTTAAAGGTGAAAGGATGGTGTAACTGAATATAGTTGTTACATTTATTCTCGTGAGCATCTCTTTCAGCAGTACACCTTGAGCAAAAGGTGAAACCTTTTCCAGAGCCTTCCACTATGGCATGTCTCATGATCGTATCATGGTTTTCGCACGTAAACCCTAATATTTATTAAGCTTTCATGTGTTGCTAGTGCCAGTGTTAGTGCCTGTCACTGCGCTCTTTGTCGTGCACGTTTTAGCGGCCATTCATGAAGTTTCCACAACATATTCTCACCTTTCCTTCACTTATGACTTCAGGTCCTCTAACTAGGCACAATTCTACATAAATTTCAATAGGTGATAATCTTCTTGCATGCAAACATCGAAATGCAGCTTGCACTGTGCACTGCCTGTTTATTGTTGAAAAGCATTGTATTTTAAATGTCTTTATTATTCCCTTTGTTGCCTAATGCATGTTGCATATTTCAGATAACCACCATGAAGGAGCATGAGAGGCATGCAGTTCTGATGCTCGATGAAATTCAGTTGAGCTCAGGGCTTGCGTTTGACCAAACGACTGGCACTGTTATTGGAAGGCCAACTTTACCTTTAACCAATGGTTCTCTGCCACATGCTGCAGGGGCAATGCATGGACTTCTTTTCATGCTGGGTGGGGTTACACAAAGATGGAAGCAGACAGTTGCTTATCATCTTACTGGAAACTCGTTCAGCAGTGCTGCAGTTCAAGAACAGTTGATTGAAATTATTCAGGAATGTGAAACAATCGGGGTTCGTATAGATGCAGTCGTTAGAGACATGGGTGGTGGGAATATGGCGCTCTGGAGAGATTTTGGCATAGTTGTGGGAAAGCAATCTGTGTCAAGAGTTTCTTGTTGTCATCCTGTTGACCAAAATCGCAAGCTTTATTTTATGGCAGACATCGCACATTTGCTAAAGAACTTGAGGAACCACCTCACGCGTGGTCAATCGATTTTCCTTCCCGAAAATGTGGTCGAAAAACACAAGCTGCCTTCGAATGAGGATAACCTTGTTCCGATTCAGAAGCTGGTAGAAATAGACTCTGAACTGCATATAAACATAGCACCGCACTTGAAACCATCCTTCTTGGATCCAGGACACTATGAGAAAATGAAAGTGGGGCCTGCATTTTCGTTGCTAAATCACGATACTGCAACTGCACTACGTTTCCTGGTCCAAAGGGGAGATTTGCCCCAAGAAGCGTTGACAACAGCATGGTTCATAGTAACCATTTATAGGTGGTTCAAAGTACTGACATCACGTACAACGAAGCTTGGCATCAGCAAGGTAAATGATCAGAAATATGAGGACTCACTGATTTTTTTAAAGGATATAGTAACTTTTTTTACAGATCTGAAGATAGGCTCTTCATCGAAACACGTGTGGAAGCCTGTGCAAACGGGCATAATTTTGGTGTGTAAAGTTGCATTGGAACTGCAGCATTATTATCTTAATGAGAAGGGCTTCTTTTTTGTTTTGCTCAGCCGATTTGCCCAAGATGCTCTTGAGAATTTGTTCTCCACTCTGAGGGCGAAGAATGCAGTACCAAAAGCTCTTCAATTTCGTAGTGCTATTCGAGCTGCTACTTTGGCAGAGTTCTTTTGGCCCAGTAGAAGTGGAAGCTATGCTATCGACGATGCTCCTTCCCAAGTTGGCATCGAAAATTGCCACGCAAGAGCTCCTAACAGCAATGATACAGAAGCTGTTGAATATCCCAGTGATATTCTCGACATAAGCATGATGTAGCATGAGTCTTTTATTTACCTTGCTGGGTTTGTGGTAAAGAGTGTTGCAAAGCACACAGGGATTTGTGAGCAGTGCAAAACTGCCACAGTGTCGAACGAAGCTAGTGTGCTCACAAAGTTAAAATCCTACATTTATGACAGCAAGCTCGCATCACCAGGGCCAGCAGTACTTCATTTTGCTCGAAACAGCTGAGAATATGTTCAGAGTGAATAGCAACAAGCTTCTGTGCAATGAAGTTACGATTGGTCAACTTGTGGCCACCACTAATGACAGTGTGCAAGCTGTCAATTGTTTTCCACCTTGCCACAACATTCAGGAGAGGTTGCTGAGAGCATTTTTTAAAACCAGAATTAACATTCTTCTGCGGAAAAAGAATATGCGTTTGGCAGCTGATGAAGCTAAAGATGCAAAAATGGTAGTCGTAGCATTGCAAAGCAGGCTGCTACAACCAATGTAAAATAGTGTGTATGCCTCATTTCTTTCATGTTTTCCTTCCGTTTTTCTATGATGCATATGTGGTATGGCCTCTTAACCTAGTCTGTAGGTACAGTACTCACGGATTGAAATGAAGGAATTATGGTCTCAGTAACGCACATACTTTTGTTGACACGGCGTTAAGTTCGGGTCATATTGGCGTAATTTCGACTAGAACGTGTATATCAGAGCCAAAATTATTCTTAGAGACTATATTTATCACGACATGACGTGGTTATTTCGAGCAGGTGTGCATACCAGTTATCCGCCAAAAATTGATGTTGCGTTTGAATCCCCGAGTACCGTACATGAGGAACTGCAGTGTTTTGTCCTATTGTGTTTCATTTCAACAGTAATTACTTATCTTTGATCCGTACAGTTCATAGCAGATGTTTTCAGTTGCCGTCATAATGTCATTGAAATTTCTAACACGTTTGCCCTGTTTGTTTCAGTGTGTACATTTTGGTCCTTTATAAGCAGTTCCCTTTAAGTAGCTTGGGTGGTGTCTCGATCTCATTTACGTTGTAATTCTGTGTGACTAGAGTAGTTGATGAGAAGCTTTGTTAACATAGCTAAGTCTATATTTAATATTCTGTGTCAAGTGTCCCTGTGTTTCATTATGTTTCTCGTCACTCGGGAAATTTCGCTTACTTTCTGCCTTGGTGGTTTACCGCCTTAAATTTCTGCTTCAGATGTCAGTGTAGTAATGGTTTTGTTCATTGCCTGTGTGTCTGTTTTCTCGTTTTTCCTCTTTTTGCTTTGCATTTCTTGCCAAACGCAATTCTAAGCTCGTGTATTTTTATGTTGACTTCTGCTAGGTTGGCCTGTGGCTGATTTTCCTCTTGTTTTCTTGAGGCTGAAGCTATTGTTGCCCTATGATTTTACAGCTTTGCACTTGTTGTTGAGGGCAATTATAAGCTCGTGTGTTTTTATTCCAACTACATCTGGGTTGGCCTCTATTTTAGTGGCTAATTTCGCTTTTCTTCTCTTCAGATACAGCTGTTGTTACCCTCACTAGTCTATGATTAGGTCCGTGGTTTTGCTGTGCCTATTACATCTGTTTTATTATGTCTTTTACGTGTATGTCCTGTTTCATGCCTACATATCTGCATAATATGTTTTGCATTTCCCCAGTAGAGGCTTTCCATGTCTACTTCCTATTCCTGTGCTTTCCAAAGTTCAATATGTGTACTTCATTTCATTCGCTACATTCTACATGCGGAGTGTTAATCTTGATAAAGCTGTTTGGCACAAACTGCGTCCACTTGTCGCGAGTTGTGAGTGCACCACGAATGCCATCGCTTTCTTTACTCTTGTCATTGTGATGTGCACGTATAGCAACAAGTCACCGTTAACACATATTTCATGTCATTTATTGTGTACACTGCATACTTATCATGTATGATTGAGGCAGTCCTGCATTTTCATGAAATGTTGAATAAATTTCATGTTTTGTGCCCTTCATTTAGTTTTTGCATAGAATCAACTGTACTTGAACTTTGGTGTTTATCAATAAAGTGACATTATGGAATGGCGTTTCCTAATGAATACCAGGCCCTTTTATTCGCTCGACGTATTGCATGCTATTATAATGGCATATGCATAAACATGTCATGCCATGAACATCCCAAGTATACGTGTGTACTCAATGCTGCCTTCCCAGATGCAGCCATTCTTATGTATTCATGCCAGGGAAGACCGAGGTGTGATGGATGTTTAGTGGCCTGGAGCCGGTATGTAAGTGTAAAACATTATTCTAAGAGAGATGTATTCCGCTTAAACAATGGGGACAATCATATGTGCAAAGAAGGAACTTCATGTAACACTGGAAACAAACGGTATGGACCTCACCAGAACACAGAGGAGAAACATTATGCACATTATCGCATTACTCCAACCTCTGTCCTTGTGAAATGCGAGCTGTTCGTACCTTATAATAATAACCAAGTAGCTTGAGATGCGTTATTCTTTATGGAGCAAGCTATGCTTACTCATTTTTATTGATTGTATTTTAACACACCTATTAAAAGAATAAAGGCATGGACGAGAGCATAGGTAGAAAATTTCATTGGACACATGCTGGACTAAAAACTGCAAGTCTCCAATTGGAATAAGTTTTACAGCAATCGCAAATGTTAGTACGGTCGGGCTGCATGCACCCCTTGTATGCAGATTTTTAGGTCCTGTCGAGGAGGTTAAACTCTCAAACACGTTGGCAGATAGAAGAGAAATGCAGGGAAAAAGGACAAAGTTCAGTCTTCATATATGTTTTATTTGTTGGGTTGCGCATTCAGCTGCTAGAGAGAGATGCTAAAAAGCACTATGCATGCGCGAACGCTACCTTTTTTGTATTCTTCAGATAGTATTTCGTTTGTTTACCGCCTGTCTTACGTAATACTTCTATGGACTTTATTGCCTCCTCAGCTGCGCTTTCTTTTTTTTCCAATATGAGTGAACTCACCCAGTTTTACACTAGTTTACATATCAATATACCTTCTATACGGACTGTAACAAGCCACGTCTGTCAATACACGCGCACGATGTGCAGTAGTTGTTTAAATCAGTGTACATCGAATAATGCGTATAACCTCACAGACCGAAGAAAGAATCAGCATGACCATGTGACCTGATTTTGTCAGCACTTGCCAGTAGTATCACATGGGCTAACTCACCCACGCAGTCGCTTCATGCAATTGACGGTTAACTTGAACTGGTCGGCGCCGCGCCGACAACGTATATCTGAGTCTTTCCTTCGGCTGCGCACGGCGCTGTATTAAATATTGCTGCGGCGACCTTTTAAAGCTTTCGGTACCGACGGTCCAAGAAGAGCGTGCCAAAGTCATAGTTGCTTTCGTAGTTTTTTCTACAGTAGAAAGGTTGGCTTCTTCGCACAAAACGCTTGCTTTGAAGACGTAGAACGATCCATTGCCTGTTTTGCGAGGGGTAGCTAGCTTTCTATTCCTTCAAATCGACCAACGAACGAACGAGTAATGTCACCACACTAACGATACAAAGAACTGTTCAGCGACGAATGAAATGCAAAGGAAGTGTAACGAATACGAAATACTGGCAACGCCGCACACACGCTGGGGCAGCGATGAAGAATCTCGGAACGATGGCCGCCGTAGACTTTGCTCTGTGAAGCGAGCGCGCGCTCCCCGAACAGACGCCACCGGCGTACCCTTTCAGCATACCCGAGACACGGCCGCTCGATGAAAAACGCACGGCGCAGCAGTGCCCGAGCTGCCCAAGCGTCTGGCACATCCAGTGCGCCCGCGTGCTTTCGCATTCGTAGTTTTCTGGTGGACACTCTAGAGGAGCTGCTGTGGCTGCTGGGAGAGGAGGTAGAGGCGAAGGGGTGTGGTTGGCGCTACTTTACTTTATTTTTCAGGGACTTTACCGCGGCGCGTTTCTGCTTCAAACACCCAGAGTGGATCTACTAACCTCTCTCGCCACTCACGCTATTGCACTTTCTTGTAGAGGCGCCTTCGTCGGGGCCAAGTTTTACTTTAAAATGATCAAATACTACATGTTTGCGTACCACTACACATAAAAACATTTTGTTCTTCTGACAAGTAGTTTTTCTTAAACACGTGCTGCGTCATCAACATTTTGTAATAGTTTTTGCTCCAGCTGACTCGATGTCAGTAGCAGCCTATCGATATCATTATCCTTATTTCAAAGTTTGCGGCGGCCAACAGTTGCGACGGCAGGTAACGGCTCGCGGTACGTTCGGAGGTGTCTCGGACTGTTTCGTTTCGCTGCAAATATTTCGAGCCTCTGCCGACCAACACATTCTTTCTGATTCTGTTTATTTTGACTCGTTCAAATGCTTTCGCGAAGGGAATTCGAGTGACTTTCGGGGAACGAAGCTACCGTTGAAGCTTTCATCGGTTGAACACCCGTTGCAAGCCCGGGTCGGTGAGTAGAAACCACTTCAGTTTTTTAAGGATGGTTGCTTGTGGGGCTAGTTGGTTCATTTCAACATATGTAGTTTTTCTTGCCAATGACTGCGTAGGCGCCACACGGTGGCAGCGCATTGCAGTCTTAAATTTTAAAATTGTTGAACGTCTCACTCTGTAATCGGAAAAACGTGCATTACTTGCGGCGTGCATGGCTTCACGTGGGAACGAATCGCTGACTTAATAGGTATATCTGAAATTCTATCACCAAGTAACACCAACCAGGCCGTTGCGATGAAAGAAGGCAAATAAATCACTGTCGCCTCGCATGCGTCTTCTTAGCTAGCCCATATAATAGTGCAAAAAACCTACTAGTTGATAGTTTACTGCAGTCGCGTTTGAGAAACATCGCATTTATGGGTCTGGTTTTGATATAGTTTGACAAAGGAAGCGCCACATAAATGAGAAATGCTTCTTTTTCTGCCACAGCCTCCTGGCCCACCTGACACTGAAGCAAATGTGTACAATGAGCAAGGAACATCCTACATGACGTGCCTTGTGAAGAAGCAGCCCTGAGTGATATACGTGTTATGAGGTACCACTAGATATATGTATAAAATACTGCTGTTTACTAATTAACTCAGTTTATTTGTTTACTTTGGAAAATTTCATGCATTGATTATGCATTGATTTCATGCATTGATATCTGGTGATGTTACTTGTTTTTCCAGACCGTCATGCAATGACAAGATGACTACTCCCGAATGTCCACTCTGCAAGCTCGTTGAAACATCTGAATGTCCACTACAACAGGTCATCTCTAACTTCACACATGTAATGCTGTATTTGTGAATGTTTTACCGCGCATATCGTGGAGAGGTGCTTTAGATTGGCTACAAGCATTGCCTGCCTACCGTGGCATAGAATCTACACTTCAATAATGTTGAAACTGTAACACTATTAGTTATATTGTGTGGCGCTGCTGAGCTGAACAACCCACTGTTTGATCACAGCCACTGTAGCCATATTTCGATGGGGGTGAAACGCTAAGACGCTTGTGTGTTGGGTTTGTCCGATTCGCCTGCACCACATAATCCATTTTACAAAGTGCTGCCCCTCGCCATTCGTTTCAGTGGCGCAGCAGTGGCATCTTCTAAATCTTGCCATTCATTTGCAAAAAGCGCAGGAGAGGTACAGCACTAAAACTATTTCATGACTTTCCTGTACCTTCTGCTCTGACGGCGCTGGTTTGGTGCAGCCGCTCGCACAGCTTAACAAACAACATAGCATTAGACGTAGGTGCTGTACCCACCCCTATAAATGCGGCGTGTTTTGCCAAGATGTTTGCACCTCATTAAATTAAGCGAACAAAAATAAGTATTCCACCTTGTCGGCACCTTGTCATTCACTTGTGATGCCGCACCGCTGAGCTCCTGCCGCACAAGTTCTGAACTTCTCGTGCACAGCTGTGAACCAGTTCGGATTGGTGCAGGTGAACTAAACTGATCCTTAAAAGCTTGTAAATATGAAAAATATGTTAACATAAGGGGTCAAAGCAAATGTTTCGACAAACAGTCTTGTCTTCTGTGAGGCTACAATGTCATTTCTTGAACCCCTGGAAGCCAGAATCAATTTAAATTTGCCACTACTGTAGGACTCACGATCACTTCATAGTTGGCATGTGAATCGTCAAAAATTATTTTTTGCATTACATAATGAACACACCCACAGTGATGGACATTAACAGGCTTTCCGACATTTAGTTGTGCCTTGTGACAGTTTACCTGTTAACAACACTCAGAACTGTTTTGTCTTAATTAACTGTGTTTAGCTCAAACAAGTTTACAAAAAGATGCACCAAAGCTCATAAGGCTGCACTCAATTGCTTTAGCTTTGCACATATGTTCAATGGGCTCCTAAAATAATAAATCGTAAAAATGAGGAGCAGTTGCTGCACAGCTTCCTCAAAGACGTGAATGCTGTCACGAAGAGGAAGATTTTGTTCATTGCATGTGGTGCTGATTTTTTTTTGGCAGAAAAACGTTCCCGATTTCTTTGCGCACATCTGCTTCTGTTTAAATTAAGTTGTCATAACTATAGTGTCTACCACTACGAAGTGAAATTTTGTGCACTACGGTCATGAAAAAAAATCTAGAAAATCGCACAGGTAGTTGAAACATACATAATCTTCACTTATCTACAGCCACACTGCAAGATATATAGCACGTATTTCAAGTCCTAACCTCTATAGGTAGCGGGGAGAAAACAACTCCATTTTCAAGCACAAGTATACTGAAAAAGTAAACACAATAACAAGTGTGTGATAAATGTGACCTTTATTGATCTAGTATTTGGATAGATTCACATCATGTACCACCAATTGATTTCAGGAGTGCTTGCTTGCAAGAGAGTACTCAAGCTCTATGGATATGTCTATGCTCTATGGATATGTCTATGTGCTCAGGGCTGAGCAGATAGTGTGATGTAAGAGTACCAACAAAGATGTACAGACAACAAAATTGTACACTGCATACCTGAAGCTTATTTTCTTAGAATTGGGCCTTTTCGATCTGTAAGCACACACGTTATTAGTGTCCCTTTAGCATATACATGTTCGCTGCATACTCAGCAGACTGGTCATTACCTGCAACAAGAATTCTAGCTGTGGTAACTGTGTAACTTAACTCTAACAATAAATGTAGGAAGCCTGAAATATTTTAGGCCCAGCCCCTAAATACATAATATATAATATATGGGCCCACGGCTGATTATTAAAACTAGTGCCTACCCTCTCGACACGACGCGACATTGCAGAATTGTGAAGTACTCAATGTAGCACATCAGAGCGAGAATGATCCAGAAATGCACGCATCCGCAATTGCTTATTTAACAAACTTAGCAAAACTACATTGCTCTAACTGCTCGAGCTATCTATCGGCAATGTGCAAGTTTCCTTCCCGATTCCACACCATGCATTCGCTTCAAGATCAACACTACGGGGCAAGCGCCGCATCTGACGGCAGAATCGGACCCTTGTCTTGAAGCCACGCTATTGAACTCGAGCGCCGCAACACAATGAGAGCGACGTTCTTTCAGTGATTTCAATGTTCAGTTATATGCATATGCTTGTTAGCTTTCAAGAGTCTTTACACATGGGTTGAAAGCTTTCGATATGTATGAGTGACTTGTTTTGTTCGAGCCGGCCGCATACATTGATTGCACCGGCTTGGACACTCGCAATAAACGATGCAAACCTTACTTGATTGACGTTGTTTTTGCCAGTCAAGGCCAGCTAGGTCCCCTGGCGATAATTACAGACGCGAAACGCGATTGGGCAACGAAAAAAAAAACAGAGGAAGCGAGCAGCGTGAACCAGCCACGGGCCCCCCCCACCTGCAGCGAAAAAATTGCGTCTGTTTATTGATGATGATAGTACTACTAGCGCCATCTCGCCTCCCAGTATTGCAGTTCAGTACACCGCCGCTACGTATTTGCATGTAATGTTGATACAACAGCCCAAAGGTACAGTTTCCGTTCTCTAAACTGGTAGGTGTTCTGTGGAGACGCTCGCTGTGTGAAGTTGCATTTCCACGATGCAAGAAGCGGCGGCGGAGAAGGAGGAGGAGGAGGAGGAGGAAAACTTTATTTATCCTAAGAGGAAAGGGTGTGGTGGTGGAGTGTGAGAGGAGCCTACCCAGCGTAGGTCTCCGCAACCCTGTTTGCCTAATCCAAGAGCTGGTGCTGGACCTCGGGCGTTGAGCTGCACATAGCAGCCTCCCACTGCTCCTTACTATTAATGTGTAGAGAATGGGGTGGTGGGTTTCAGATACACCCCCACATGATATGGTCTAGGTTAGCTCTTTGTTGACAGAAAATGCACAAAGTGGAGGGTAATATCGCAGAGTGTATAAGATGGCGAAAAGGTGGGGTAGGAAACGTACGCGTCTGTACCTGGCGCCATAGTATTTCATGGTAGCGGGAAGCTCCATGGTGTAGGGGGGGGGGGGGGGGTATTTAGTGCGCTTTTGGTGGTAGTGGTTTATTATATCGTGGAAGGTGAAAAGACGATCTCTCGCGCTGAAAAAAGCCGCGTAGTCTAAGGCACCATCAGAGGCCTGCACTCGGCCGGTCATTCCTCGAGCACAGGTATGAGCCGCCTCATTGCCACTCAGCCCCGCATGCGCAGGCGTCCAAATAAGAGCAACGTCTTGCATGGGAGGTTGTCTCTTAAGAATTGAAAGGGCAGTTGATGAGATGCGACCTGCACTGCAGTTAGGTATGGCAGTTTTGGGGTCACTTACAATCGTAGTGATAATGGGTATGAATAGCCCTAAAGTGATGGCAGGCCTCATCTGCCTCCTCCAAAGAGCTGACAGTGATGGGTGCCATTGTGTGCACCTTTCCGTTATAATCGACAGCAGAGAGGGCAAAGGATCAGGAAGATGGGTATTCTGCCGCATCGACATAGAGCACGTCATTCGCTCCATGCAATTTTTTTTCTGAAGAGCTTTTGCTCTCTGGATTCGACGCTTAGTATGATATGTTGGATGCATGTTTTTAGGAAGGGGTGGTATGAGTAATTGTTTGTCTATGTGACCGGGATTTTCGCATTTAGCATTGATGTGTGAGGTGAAGGTAATTCTGGTAGACGATGAAATGTAGCGACGTGCACTATTGGTCACGAGCGTTGCGCATTGAGCTGTTAAATGGGCTTCAAGGATTTATTCAGGGTATTTATGACTTCTGTCAGGTGGAGTCGTGCGTTAGAGGTAGGGATTGCAATGCCTAGCGCGTATTTGTAAACTCTTCGGAGGAGGCTGTTGACTGATTCGTTTTCTGTTGATTTAAGATGAAGGTAAGGGAGAGTATATGTGATTTTACGAATCACAAAAGCTCGTATTACACGAAATAGCTCTGACTCTCGGAGCCCTTCATTTATCTCTGAGATTCTTCCTACCCTTCTTAGGGTGTTTTCAATGGTATTGCGTAAAGCTTCGAGTGTGTGCGTAGTAAGTCAGTTGTTTTGGATAAGTAAACATAACACACGAATGCGTGATATTCCAGGAATGAGGCACCCATTATGTGTACTTCGATCATTGAAACGTGTTTGTTCCGACGATGAGTTGGTAGAAGGAGTAACTCTGATTTACTTGGTATGCAATAGAGATTCATTTAAGATGTTAGTGCTGCTATTATATTTTCAGCTGTTTGTAGGGTGTCTTGAATGTGTCTATCGGAGCCTCCTGTCTCCCATAAGGTGATATCTACAGCATGGATGGAGAAGTTCAAGTCAGGGATACGTTGAAAAGCATTGGGTGCAGGTAGCATAGCCAGGTTGAAAAGGATTGCATAGAGCACTGACCCTCGAGGCATCCTGAAGCTGCCTAGTGTATAGTGTGAGGAATGTTCAGGACCTAATGTTAATGTAGCTGTGCAGTCTGTGAGGAAGCTTCTGATGTAAGAGTACATTTTAGGGCCACAAGAAATGCGGTTGATGCCAGCGTATATAGCTGAGTAGGCTACGTTATTGAATGCTTCATGTATGTCCAGACCAAGATCGCCTGAGTATTCTCGCTCTGGTTAAAAGTTATTGTGTCGTGTTGAAGGTGAAGCATCGCATTTTGCGCTGAAAGTGAGGCCCTAAAGCCAATCATTTCTTTAGGCAGTAGTTCATTGTCCTCCACGTGTCTCTGGAGGTGTGCAAGCACAACATGCTCCATAGTCTTTCCGAGACACGATATTAAGAAAATGGGCCTCAGATTTTCTACTAAGGGAGCTTTGTTCGGTTTAGGTATTGTAGCATTGATATTTGGCACAGGCCGGAACGCCAGCTGAAGAAGAGAAGGAAGAGTGTTGTTGCTGCTCGCGCTCGCTCCGCTTGACAGCTGGTCGGTTCTACCGCTACGTTTTCCACAAAGTAAACGTCTCTTCTGCTCACCACTAAAGGTGTACTATCAAGTGGTGGAGGTGCTGGGTACCTTTTTCCATCCTGGAACTCCGCAACCGAACTCTACCTTCGCCATCAACAATGTCCATCGACGCTGCACAGCAGACGGCTCCTACATCTCCACCTGTCCACTGTCCCGGCGTCCCGAGAGAGCGAGATCCAGACATCTTCAACGGCACCGATGAGCAGGACGTCGAGGACTGGCTCTCTTCGTTCGAACGAGTAAGCGTCAACAACAGGTGGGACGAAAACGACAAACTGGGCCGCGTCCACTTTTACCTCAGAGGAGTAGCAGAGCTCTGGCTCAACAACCACGAAGCCGAGCTTACCGACTGGGCCACTTTCAAGACCACCTTCGCGGACGTGTTTGGCCGACCGACAGTGCGCAAGCTCCGTGCAGAACAGCGCTTGCGGGATCGCGCCCAACTGTCGGGAGAGGGTTTCACGTCCTACATTGAGGACGTCGTAGGCCTCTGCCGTCGCTTTGATCCTGACATGTCGGAAACCGCCAAGGTAAAACACATTATGAAGGGCATCGAGGACGATGCCTTCCACATGCTGGTGGCTAAAGACCCGCAAACAGTTTCGGAAGTCATCCAACACTGCCAAAGTTTCGATGAGTTGCGAAAACAGCGCATTTCAACGCGACGGCCTACTTTCGACATGACCAGCACGCCAGCATTGACCGTTGGTGCAATATCTCCAGAACAGACTGTATTGACCCCGCAAATCCAGCAATTTATCCGAGAGGAAGTGGCACGCCAGTTGTCCCTTGCCCCCTTGCTTCCCAGCAATACGCATGGGCTGACCTCGTCACTGCGCCAAACCATCGAAGAGCAAGTCTGCGAGGCACTTCCCCCCACGTACCAGCCACCACCTGTGTCCGCTCCCCTGACTTACGCTGACGTCGCGCGAAGGCAGGTACATGCGCCGTCAAACGTCGTCGACCCTGCCCACCAAGCGAACGCCTTCTACGCAACACACGTACCGGCAGGCTCGCATGTTCCCATTTACCGCCGTCCTTCAACGCTTCCCAACAACCCTTGGCGTACATCGGATAACAGACCTATCTGTTATTACTGTCGTCAGCCTGGCCATGTTGAGCGGTTCTGTCGCCGGCGCGTCCCTCACTCAGGCATTATTGATGGCACCTACGGCTACGCCCCCACAGAACCACCACAGACGCTGCCGTTCCATGCAGCTTCGGACACTTCTCCGCCGAGCCGCCGCGCCTTCAACCCACGCCGATCGCCTTCCCCGCGCCGACGTTCGCCTTCACCAATGCTTCGGCGTGCACCACCTGCCCAAACGGAAAACTGACCATCGCAGTTCCGGAGGCAAGAACTGCGCCACCGTCGAACTCCACAAGGCCTCGTTCTCTACCGAATAATGAAATAACTGTCTTGATTGAAGGTATCCCCGTTCAAGCATTAATAGATACCGGAGCTGCCGTGTCTGTATTGAGTGAAGCATTGTGTCGCAAGTTAAGAAAAGTTACGATTCCGCTTTCTGGTCTCTCCCTTCGTACGGCAACAGCGCATCACGTGAACCCTTCTATGACGTGCACGGCTCGGTTAATCATCCAGGGCGTTCTGTACGTGGTTGAATTTATCGTGTTTCCGCACTGCTCACACGACGTCATATTAGGCTGGGACTTCCTTTCCACACATCATGCCGTTGTTGATTGTGCCCGGGCCGAACTAGAATTGTCATCGCTCTCCGACGACGATTATAATAAGTCTTCTATTTCTCGTGTTGTCGTCGCCGCGGAGACTGATATTCCACCTATGTCTTCTGTTATTGTGCCGATCTCGTGCGACCATGCCGCTTTTTCGCACGTCATGTTCACGCCGTCAGAAGACTTCACTTCTCGAAAAAACGTTCTTCTGCCTTTTGCTCTTCTGACGGTCGAAGCCACTTGCGCAAACATTTATGCCACGAATCTCCTTTCTGTACCAGTCACCCTATTCCGTGGCGAATGCATCGGCCGCCTTGAGGACATCGATTGTGTTTGCACCAGTCAACTGCCCTATCAAGCAAAAAGCCTTGAGATCGCCAGTGTTACTTCCGCTCTCACATCCGCCACCTCTTCCCTCGACGTCTTCCTTCCATCGATTGATCCTGACCTTCCTGTTGACCAACGAACTCAACTCTTGACACTTCTCGACCACTTCCGCTCATCGTTCGACTTCAAACAAACCAGTCTGGGCCGAACATCTGCAATTGTCCATCGTATTGACACTGGCACCCACGCACCATTGCGTCAGCGTCCATACCGGGTCTCCCACGCCGAACGCCAAGTTATAGACGATCAAGTGTCTGATATGCTCAATCGTGGCGTTATACAGCCGTCTAACAGTCCGTGGGCCTCCCCGGTGGTACTGGTCAAAAAGAAGGACGGGGGCATCCGATTCTGTGTGGATTACAGGCGCCTTAACAAGATCACGCGCAAAGATGTTTATCCGCTCCCCAGAATTGACGACGCTCTCGACTGTTTGCAAGGTGCAGAATTCTTTTCTTCGCTGGATCTTCGATCGGGATACTGGCAGGTACCCATGGATGAAGCTGACCGCGCCAAGACTGCGTTTGTAACTCCGGACGGCTTGTACGAGTTTAACGTGATGCCGTTCGGCCTTTGTAACGCCCCAGCCACCTTCGAGCGTCTGATGGACAACATACTTCGAGGCCTTAAATGGCAGACGTGTCTTTGCTATTTGGATGACGTCGTCGTTTTTTCAAAAGACTTCGATACCCATCTTCTGCGCCTCGCAAGTGTCCTGCATTGCCTTACACATGCTGGGCTCCAACTAAATTTGAAAAAGTGCCATTTTGCCGCCCGGAAGCTCACCATCTTAGGGCATGTTGTCAGCAAGGACGGCGTTCTACCTGATCCTGGAAAACTCCGTGCTGTCGCCCAGTTTCCGAAGCCATCGACACTTAAGGAACTCCGGAGCTTTATCGGCTTATGTTCATACTTTCGCCGATTTGTCCGTAATTTTGCATCTGTCATGGCCCCTTTAACACGGCTACTTTCTGACACCGAGGGCATTTCGGCGTGGTCTTCCAATTGCGATAAGGCATTCGCGAAACTACGTCAATTGCTGACATCTCCACCGATTCTCCGTCACTTTGATCCTGATGCCCCTACAGAAATACACACCGACGCAAGTGGAGTCGGACTTGGCGCTATTCTTGCTCAACGCAAGTCTGGATACGACGAGTACGTCGTTTCTTATGCCAGTCGCACTCTTACTAGGGCTGAACAGAATTATTCAGTCACAGAAAAGAATGTCTAGCCATCGTCTGGGCAATCACAAAATTTCGACCCTACGTCTATGGCCGTCCATTTGACGTCGTGACTGATCACCACGCCCTCTGCTGGTTATCGTCACTAAAAGACCCATCTGGCCGTCTCGCTCGTTGGGCGTTACGCCTCCAAGACTATGATATCCGTGTCGTCTACAGGTCAGGCCGCAAACATTCAGATGCCGACGCTCTCTCCCGCTCTCCACTTCCCCATGAACACGGAAGTACTTCTGTATCCAGCCTCGATGCTGTGGCACTTTCGTACGCGGACATGCCCTATGAACAGCGCCAAGACGCTTGGATAGCCTCTATGATAGAGTTACTGTCTCAGCCGTCCCAAGTTACGCCCAATCGTTCACTGCAGCGCACAGCTCGACACTTTACCATCCGCGATGGACTCCTGTACCGTCGCAACTACCTTTCTGACGGCCGCAAGTGGTTGCTTGTGATTCCTCGCCACCTACGTGCCGACATTTGCGACTCTTTTCACGCGGATCCTCAATGCGGCCACGCCGGTGTGATAAAAACGTATGCACGTCTCCGGCTGCGGTACTATTGGCGCGGAATGTACCGCTTTGTCCGACAGTACGTGCGTTCGTGCTCCAAATGTCAACGCCGAAAAAGCCCACCACACATAGCCAATGGACAACTGCAGCCGTTGCCTTGCCCCTCCCGCCCTTTCGACCGCATCGGAATTGACTTGTACGGTCCCCTTCCCTATACGCCTAACGGGAACCGCTGGGTGATTGTCGCCATTGATCACTTGACACGCTATGCTGAAACTGCTGCGCTGCCAGAGGCCACATCACGTGAAGTTGGCTTATTTATCCTTCACAATCTCATTCTACGCCATGGCGCGCCTCGTGAGCTACTCAGTGACCGCGGCCGTACGTTCCTCTCCGAAGCGGTACAAGCCCTTCTTCGCGAATGCAACGTTGTGCATCGGACAACCAGCGCATACCATCCGCAAACGAATGGAATGACCGAACGGTTTAACCGCTCACTGGGCGACATGCTATCCATGTACGTGTCCGCTGATCACACCAACTGGGACCGCATACTGCCCTTTGTAACTTACGCTTACAACAGCGCCACTCAGTCTACGACAGGATTCTCTCCGTTCTTCCTCCTTTACGGGCGCGAACCTTCCTCATTCATGGACACCATTCTCTTGTATCATCCAGACGCTTCGGAATCCACAACTCTATCTGAAGTCGCCACCTATGCAGAAGAATGCAGGCAACTCGCGCGTTCCTTAACCGCCCAAGATCAAGCGTACCAGAAGAACCGTCACGACGAAAACCTGTCTTCGCAGTCATACTCGCCTGGCGCCTTGGTATGGCTTCGGGTTCCCTCATCTGTTCCTGGTCTTTCCACCAAGCTACTGCCGAAGTACGAAGGCCCCTACCGAGTCCTACGTCAGGCCTCACCGGTTAACTATATTGTTGAGCCGGTTCAACCATCAACAGACCGACGGCATCGAGGCCGCGAGACTGTTCACGTAGATCGATTGAAGCCGCACTACGACCCACCCGTCGTACCCGTTCCATAGGTCGCCAGGATGGCTCCTTTTCTGAGGGGGGAGTGATTTGTAGCATTGATATTTGGCACAGGCCGGAACGCCAGCTGAAGAAGAGAAGGAAGAGTGTTGTTGCTGCTCGCGCTCGCTCCGCTTGACAGCTGGTCGGTTCTACCGCTACGTTTTCCACAAAGTAAACGTCTCTTCTGCTCACCACTAAAGGTGTACTATCAGTATATATATATATATATTCCTTGGAATCTTTCCGCGAAAGTGGAAGGGTGCCTGTGTCAAAACAGTTGTAAAAGAACTAAGTCAAAGCTTTAGTAGAAATAGGGTTAATATTTCTAATTTGTTGTTAACGCAGTCGGGGCTTGACGCGAACGTCGTACGGAGTGTTGCGAGGGCGTGCCGAACTTCCGCCTCCGTAATCGGCGCATCTAATGACTCATTAGGTTTTCCTGTGTAAGATGGTAGAGAATCATTTTGTAATTCAGGTAAATGCAACGTGTGGAGGTTATCGAGAGCTGTCCTACATGGTCACTGCGCACGTGCAACAGTTTAGTGATAGCGTGGCAGTGTCGTGCGCGAGAAGTACTGGAGTCTAGCAGATGTCTAAGAAGTTGCCACATTCGTTTATTACTGAGGTGGTCATGCATTCCTTCCAAAGCTGACCCCAGTACTGTGCCCCCAGTTGAGTCGCGTATCGCTCGATTTGTTGGTCTAGCTTCACTATCCTAACGCGGAGTTTCCTGTTGTGGCACTGGTGTTTCCATCGTCACAGAAGTGACTGTTTTGCTTCCCACATATGGAGAAGCTTGGAGTCGAGAGTAGTTATTGGGGTGTCGAGGGGTAGAGTTTTCATGTGTATTTCAACATATTTTTGAAGCTGTTGGGGTGGTCACTGTTGCACACCACACACTTAGGTTCACATTCGTGATCAAGGAGCGGGTGCGGAATGCCACACATTGGACATAAAGACGGAGGGGCGCTCGGGCAAACGTCTGGCCTGTGGCCAAGTTTGCGGCAGAGATTACAGGCTTCCGTCTTATGATGATAGGGTACGCATCTGGTAATGCCACCCTGATAGCTTATGTAGAAAGGCACGCGCGTACCTCTGAAGGTGACCAAGATGGACGCTGTGGAACCTATGCGACGTCTGGTCAGGATAAGGCGTAGTCTGTCATACTCCAATGAACTTGACAAGATGGTTTCAGGTGCGTGTTCTATAGGAGCATTACGGATGACCCCTCGGTGGGTATTCGATGGATCAGTAATGTGGGGGCGGGGGCAACTTCAAAGCTGCGTTCATCCATCTTTATGGATTTGATACGATGGTATGCTTCAGTGCGTTCCGAGTCCGGTGTGCTTATGAGCAGAATGTTGCTTACAGAGTTGATGCGATATTGGGCAGGTAGGGAGCTTGTGAGTGCTGTCGCTTTTAGGACGGCATGTATGAGCTTCGGAATTGGAGTGTCAGCACACCTGAGGCCTCCACGTATTCACAGTACTATTTTGTAGTCGTCCGCTGGAAGTGTAGGGGGTCTCGATGCACTGCGACGAGTCGATGCGAGATCTTTCTGTGACTCTTCTTGCGAAGTGTTGATGGCAGGCATCGATTTCTTCGGGGATGAAGCGGGCTTTCTGGCCCTAGCATACACTTGACTTCATCATCCCCGAGAGCTGCCTTCATCGCTGAGAGCTGCCTTCATCATAGTCGAGAGCTTCGGCGGAGGGAAGCTCCTTTCCCTCTGCTTCGTAGTTGAGCATGTTGGTAGACCTATAGCTGGTAGGCCCACCGAAGTAGTCAAACGCTGCCAAAAATTCGATCTTCGTGGACGCGAAATACGAAGCACTCACTTGAAATCAGTTCAAATGATGTGGTCTATACCGTAGAAAGCTTCACATGTGTTCATGTTGCCCTTGAATGACTTAAGCAGCCAGAAACAGGAGTTTTGCCGGAGCGCTTGCGAAACGCGGCCACTCCCGGTGGCGTCTATGGCGCGTCCCCGGAAAAGCGGCTCCAAGGAAGCGTCAGAAGGTCCGAAGTATTGTTGTGTTGTGGACTGCCACAACAATGAAGAAAACACCAAGGGGTGCTCTCCACGCTCTCCACGTAAATCTGTGTTAGTTTCCCAGCTAGTCACAGTCGGCGAACACAGCCGCATTGGTGGTAGATAGAGCAGGCATGACACGAGAGCTGGAAAAAAAAACAATGCGAGCACTCCAACTTGACTCGCCGCGGTTAAAATTCAGCTTGCTGCTTCGCGGCGGCGTCAGCAGTCATTGTCCCATGCCACGGAGAACATGACTAAAACTTATCAGACATTTTAATGCCATGATTGTATAACTTTAATTTTATTCATTTTTATCGCGCCGCAAACGTTTGCACATGACAGTACAAGGCTGCTACTGCTAGCTACCACATATAAACTACAAATATTTGGTTTTCATAAACGTCAACATAGCACATTCAAAAAGTACACGGCTGCATGTCGGCAGAATGAGACTTACCTCGAGGCACTCGTTGTACACGGTATTATCACAGAGGACTCGGGAAATGCATTTTCCAGTGACTCGGGCGTATTCGTCTTCCGTCGTCTGCTCCACATCACATATTTGATTAACGAGCTTAACTCGTTCTGTTAAATTCGCTTCTCGGAAGTGCTGGTCCAGCTCAGAGATCTTTATGAAGCCGCACTGCAGACAGTGCATTGTAAGGTCACTCAAACGCAGCGCGCGCTCTCTGCACGATCACGTAAACGAGCGGCAGCGCATTGGCGGGAAGGAAAAATGCCCGATATACATCCCCGATTTCTACTTTTCTACCAAAGATGACGCTGCCTGTCCAGAGTTGCAGCTCCACCATGCGTTGCTTTGGCTTCCCATAGCGTGCTCGTGTTTTCCTTGCGTAGCTTCGCTACGCCCATCGTGCGCCCATCACCGTTACGGTCGGAGTACATTGGGCGCTTGATGATGCGCCCGCGGGAGTTTTGCTATAGCTACACATATACCAAATTTGGTGTTACGTGATGACGATGGATGACAAAGGTATATGACTGGTGCAAACATGATGATCATGACACGCGTGTCATGTGAGGACATGACAATATACCACGCTCACGATGTGCTCACGACCGTTTCGCTAGCTCCACATATACCCAATTTGATATCCCGTGACATGAGTAGGCGATGAAGGTAAAGGACACGTCCAAACGTAATAATCAAGTTATGCGTTTCATGTAAAGCATGACTACATGCTATGCTTACAGCGTGCTCGCGGCCATTTCACTAGCTCCACGTATACCAAACGTGGTATTACGTGACGTGAATGGACAACAAATATAAATGATAGGTCCAAACATGCTAATAATTCTATGCGTATCATGTAAATATGACTATGTGTTACGCTCATAGACGTCTGACTCTGCAGACATGTAGCGGCGCCTGTCGACGAAGTTTTGAGTAGTGCAAAGCTCGACTTGCTTGCACAGTTTGCGGCTCCACCAAGTGCAACTGCAGCGTAAAAAACAGCAATTGAGCTAAATATTAGGTTTATTTGAGCACCGAACTCTTAGAAAGAGAGCTAAGAGTTTTCACTGCGCTAGTCTGGCGCGTCACCGTACTGCCGTGAAGTGCTTGCTTGTTCACTCACCAGAACGACGGTGAAAACAAGAGCAGACGTAACAGCTCCGCGGTCAACAAAAAAGACACCATCCGATGCTGCCGTTGCGTTGTCAATTGCTACGGACCTGAAAGACTTCGTTTTGCTGGTTTTCGCAGCTTTCGGGAAGCAGAAGGTCGAGAGCACTGGACATGGGCTGTTTTGTTGGGTAAGCGAATCACTCGCGTTGTCTAAAGCCGTTCGCGTGAGAAAATTTGGTAATGTAGCTTTCCTGTATTTTTTTTGAGTAGCTTTGAAATCAAGGGCAACCATAGTAACTTTGATTATGAAGCTTATAAGAGCCTCTGACCGCGGTGCGTACCGTGCATCAGTAGACAGGGGACGCGCACAATAAACATCGTGCACGCCACGACTGCTGATAACCTGAAACTCCACAGCACTACGCCTGAGGGCTTTCAAGACTCTAAGTTCAGGCTTTATCTATGAAATGCGAACATGCACGTCATATCGGTAAATTTTGAAGTGATCGTGACCACAGTAAGTTTTTTTCTTGCCGTTGGTCTCCGCCATTGCCTGAACTATCTCTCAGGCCTCGGTTTCGCCTTTCGTTGTACACCGAGAAAGTGGACAAGCATGCATTCCCGTTCGCAGTATATAGAAACTGACGACAACCGTCAACAGAACATTAGCATGCGTAATAAAACAGTTCAACGCACAGGAAGCGAGAGATTAATGGAGAATGCAACTGCAGTGGCGAAAATAGCCAGAGATATTTGTGCCAAATAAAGTAAACTTCATACTACTTATGGTATAATAGACTGCTCTTGTATGCACTTCGTCGCTTTAGCATTATGCATACGCCCAAGTTTAACGCATTTAGGCGTTACAGAACAAACGTCGGAGTGCTTGCCGGTAACTCGATATCATGAGATGCTCGCTTCCGCTTGAAGTGGCAGTTGCAGTACGCCGAAATAACTGAAGCATCTTTCACATTGTACCCACAGTTTGTTTTGATGAGCTTTATACTTTTCTGAAGGGAGGTTGAATTGCTTGCCATGAACTTGATTTTCAGGAAACCGTGCCTCAAGGCCAACGAAACAGGAAGGCCTGTGCAAGTCCGCTTGCGGACGGCTCGCTTTGCCCTACCCATTTATGGCCGGGGCGGCGCTAGGGGTGCTGATGGCGGCGTTTATCGCAGTGCCGCCTCAGCAGAGTCTGACGTCTATAGCACACTCGCGGTCCTTTTGCACTACCCATTTATGACCGGCACGTCGATGGGGCGCGCGGATGGAGGCGTTTTTCTCAGCACCGCCTAACTCTTACGTTACCACGCCTATTCAAATCGATCACCAGTGATTGACGCTTTTGGATGGTGATTTTGGCATAATAAATTTATTTCTCGCTCTTGTGCACCCAACACTTCGTAGTACTTTGTCCAGCCACTCAACTTTCAGAATCAATTTAAATGCACCCCTTTCGGCAGTGTGGTTACTTTTGACCAAACTTTGCGTGAACCAACGTGCGTGTGTTGTTGAAAAAGTGCACTAGGCTGGCACGCTTGACAGAAGTGCACGCTCTCGTAATTATATTACAGCAACATTGAAGTTCTGTAAAGAAAAGAACTTTTAAAAGCCATACATCGAGCTGAAGTTTCAGCTTCGCAATTTGAAAATGCTAAGCAGTAATATTTGCGAAAAATTTCTGCCAGCTCTTCAATAGAAAGCAGTTGCTAGGGTTCAGGGAAACTTCTTTCGACAAAAAAATATTTACAAAGGTCCGCCGAATGTTTAAAGTGTCGAGGTGGCCTCCTCTGCCAGTTTCCAGTAGCTTTGGTTTTGCCTTTATTGTTATATCAGACGCAAGGTCGCATCTAGCGTCACTAGTTACTCGTATGACGTCCTCGTCACGCGCGCATGATTGTGCACCAGAGCTGCAAAACACATGCTTTGCTCGAAACTGCCATGCAACGACACCTGAATTTAGGGAGGATAAGCTTAGAGTTTAAGGATGACAGCACCTCAGCTTCAAGTTTTATGGCGACAATGTTTTGCATCAGCCTCAAACATCTGCAGCCATTGATGGGTTTATTTTGTTTACACCTCCAAATTGTTTCCTGCGCCGAAAGCGCGTATAGTGTTTGATCTTTGTGCACAATGCTATAGCTGCTCTGATCATTCGCGTGGTCCACACTTTGCTGGGGCATGGTGTGCTGGCGCTGGCTGCAAAGCTTCTCGTAACGACAAAATGGCCCCCGTAACACATCTTGGCTCTGGCTACAGAGCAGTGCGAAACGTTTTAAAACTGTACATGATTCTCTCCGTTTTTAGTATGGAATGCGCGAAAATTCAAAGAAATATGTTTGGACGCACGTATTGGAACGCCAACTTATACAAAGTTAGAGGGCTCATGAAAAGATATGACGCTAGATGTAATAGTGAAGTTCATTGGACATCTCATTTATAGAGGGATTATTCACATCACGTGCATTAATCTCTATTGGAACACCTGGACACTTTTATCACAACACAACAAAAATTTACTAAGAAAAGTGGACGAGTAAACTTTTGTCTCACAAAAAAAAAACAAGTAATGCTTCACCGCAAGGCACGAATAACAAAGTAGCACCTCAGTTCTGATTTTCTTTGTCTGCGTGAAGAGAAACATTTTATACATTATTTTTTATACTCTATCGGAGTTATTTATCTACAAATTGTATATTCTGAATTTCTTTGTTCTGAATATTTTTCCACATATATGTTTTTTTATTGCACTGTTCATGGTTTGGTGACCAAAAAATTGACAATTTTTACATTTTCATTTCCTTTAAAATAGTTTTGTAGCTCTAAAAGACATATTTTTTTGGAAAGACATTTCGTTTTGCTAATTTTGGTATGCTACAATGTGTGCCGAAGTGCTTTTCAAAGTGGCAAAAATGATCTTCCCGAAACATATGGAAGCAACCTGTTTAGCGCTGTAACGAAAGAGCTAAGCAGAGTCTGACGTCTATAGCGCACTTGCGGCTATTTCGCTAGCTGAATGTATACCAAATTTGGCCTGACATGACGTGAATAGCTGACAAACGTATATGAAACGTTCAAACAGGATAATCACATGAATCATGTACGACACAATTTATTGCCGCCTCGTAACGTTGTGCTGATTTTAACTTGACATATCAAACTTCCTCCGTGCTTCGCATATCGTCCATTCTCACTGTACGCGGTATCTGCAAATTTTCTTCGTCTAACGTTGCTCAATGTTTCTGGGTGAAACCCAATAACTTAGTATAGAAGGGCCAAAACTTAAGCAATCGACGAAATGTTAAATTAGAACGCGGGTATCTCAAGAAAACACGTTAGTTAGTAACAGAGGCAAGCAAAGGTGGTCTTGAAAGAGTGACGGCGAGTACCACCTGTCTACCTGTGTTTACATTCTACTTTTTAGGCTTTCCCGTTCGCTCTCAGGTGCCACAAGATTACTCTTTCAACAAGCCACTGCTGCAAATTTCTAAGGAGTATACCGCATACAGAACTACTTTATTGTGACGTTAGAAACACCTTTAGCTTACAGGCGTGTCTACGATACGAGCACAACAGTGAATAAAGGTTACTAAATACACTCGCAGATGCATAAAGAAAATGGACCATCACTGCCCGTGGTTCAACAACTGCGTCGGCTTCAACACCTACAAGTTCTTCTTGCTCACTCTCTTCTATGCGGTGGCTTTGTGCATGTACAGTGTGGCGACGCAAGGAGCCCACTTGATTGCGTGGTTGTCAGATCCATCGCTGTTGAAGCCTTATGTCTTCCACGTGGGCTTCACCTTTCTTCTGGGCTCCACGTTGGCCATCGGGCTGGGCTTTTTCCTTGTGATGCATCTGTCCATGGTGTCGAGGAATGAAACGACGCTGGAGAGGTTGCGCAGTGAGGTCTTCCTGGAAGCCGGAGATTCATTCGACCTCGGCGACCGTTGCGAGAACTTCGTGCAGGTGTTCGGTCCACGACGGTCACTGTGGATGGTTCCCATCTTCACGAGCGTCGGCGACGGCGTCCGGTTCGCAACCAGGCTGCACCCCACGCGAGGCGCTGTCGAGTCGCTGCCATCAACCATCATGGCAACTTACTCTGCAGCCACGTACTCGTCGGGCTCATCAAGCCATAATGTCGGATCAACGAGCGTGAATATAGTGCAATAGCCAATTGAGATGTGCAGGCAAAACTGTTTCGAGTGCAGCATTACTGTATTTTATATGATATGGTCTTTAGTAAACTCCAATTTTATTGCCAAAAGTCGTCATCTGTTAATTAGGCCAAATGGCTCCTCCATATTGCATCTTTTTTACGAGTTATCGGCATGTCCCGATATAATTAACAAAAGCGCGAGAATCTTCCACTTCCTTGATGGTATTATTGATGTAAACAAACTGGCGCCTTATTCCAGATCGCTTACATACGCATGTTCAAGAAATACTTTCCGTGATTTTGTCACAGTGCGGATTTGTAATATTATATTATATGAAGTTAAGCGTATTAAAACCACAAAATTATTATGGGAGACGCCGTAGTTGAGTGCTCCAGAAGTTTTGACTAACTGTGGTTCATTAACGTGCTCGTAAATATATGCATATTGGCCTGAAACTTCGCTGCCTTCAATAATGCAGCCGCCGCAACTGGAATTCGATTCCGCCACCTTCGGCTTAACAGTAGAGTGCCATAACTAGGCCACCGCGGCTGGGCTGTGCGGCTTTGTAGGAGCGAGTGGACCCCACATCAACGATCGCAGCTAAGTCTTAAGGTCTGGGAACCGAGGCTTGGTACTGAGAAATAGGCAGCGTCATGGAGGCCATTAACTTGTTCGCCCCTGGCGAAGTTGGAGCTATGTGCACCTTCTTCTTGAAGCGCACGCCGAGAAAAAAGGCCACGCGGATTCTTTACCAACACGTGTGCACTAGCAACAGTATTGTGTACATCTGCAAAAGTGGGTCAGGTGGTTCATAGGCAAAATTACATTTTTAAATGCGAATCCATCTCTTAGTCGGGCTATGTCAGGCATCCGGCGTTGTCCGCGGCGGTTTCCACGTGCCGGCAGATGTTATATCTGCACTCTCGATCTCTCTCCCATAGCAACAGCTTCGGGTGCGTGCACTTAACTTCATTCCTAGCAACTGAAGCATTTGGTGTGAGAGAGTATAGGAGAGCGTGGGTGCACTGCTTTGCCGCTTTCACTCGCCGTTTGCTCTCTTTCCTCCCTGCTTTCCACTCTACCATCCACTCACGCTTCACTCTCGCACATTCACTGGCTGGGCGCCTCTCATAACTTTCATAAATGTATGCTCGAGACGCCGCTGTGAAACCCCAACGCTGAGTCGAGAACACTAGCGCCCCACTGTACCATACACTCGCACCTCACTCTCGACCGTTCGCTGGCTGGGTGCTTCTAAAGGCAATGGCAGAAGTCGGTAAAGGTGAACGACTGAAGGCGATTGTACCATTTCTTGGTGCGAGAAATGCACTCCCATTCCCTCATGATTCCTTTCCTGGAGGTGGAGGATTTTGCTGAATGCAGATTTTTCTGAATGCAAGGTAAGGAAATCGTGGGAACTACGTGCGGCGTACCCCAAGGTTCGGTTTTAGGACCTGTTGTCATTATATTGCATATAAATGAGATTTTACAGATTCAGAGCTACTCTATCATTATAATATATGCCGGTGCCACGAACGTGTTCTTCTCAGGAAGGCGATCCCCAACATTTTTCAACAAGCCAACACCTAGCTGCAAAGATTAGACATGTGGCTTAATGTAAACAAACTTCAAATAAACGTAAGTAAAAAAAATGCTTGCTCTTTAAATCAAAATAAACGAGTACGGCTTGTCATCCTCAGCTACAGTTTCAAAAAGTAAATATTCAGCAGTCCAGCTCGTTGAAATACTGAGGAGTTATATTTATTGTGAACATGTCCTGGTCACCACATATTGACTTTCTCAAGCGTAGTATTGCCCGTGCTGTTGGTGCATTAAACAATCTGCGATATTTAGAACCAAAAATAGTTAAGCACCATATCTACAGCACACTTTGCATTTCCGTTTAACGTACTGTCTTCTAGTTTGGTCAACTACAACACAGTATCTTCAAATGCTTCAAAATTGTGCGCTACGTGCAATATAAAACTTGGGACGTATGATATGCACCCAAATATATAATTCCAAAAATAAAATATCAAAGATACCCAAAGCCTGCAGTTATAAACTATATTTTGAAATTATGTGGCAATTTAGGTCTGAAAAACATTCCTTCCAGAGTAAGTACAGTGTGAAAACGACATGTAGGCTACAATTTCAGGAATAGTTTTGTGTCCGTACCACACAGTAGAACAAGTTACGGAGAACAAAAACTTACTGTTCAAATTCCTAATATTCTCAATGACAATACCTTTACTATAGATTTTCTCAAATGCGGAATTAGGAAGGGGGCCTAGCAACCAACAATAAAACAAATAATATCTTCATAGAAAAGCATATGAAAAATATCATGGTTCTGTATGAATTGTTATATACTGTTTCCATTTTCTTTCTTTTTATCTGCTCACATGTGGACTGATAGTCATGCAAGTGGTTCCTAGTTGTTTTTTGTTATTATAATGCGATTTGTTTCTGCTCGAGAGATGTGCGTGCATTTTTTGCCGCCACCGCCGCCGCCACCGTCGCCGCCACTGCCGCTGCCGCTGCTGCTGTATGGGTGGTATGGGTGGCACGGCCCAGTCAGGCAATTTTCACTTTTTGTCATGTCTACTTGGACAATTGTGTATACATATTGTTCTCACTAAACTAATATTGAAAGAAAAGAAGAAAAGAAACTAAAAACTTGGCGTATATCACATAACTTGTGAATACATATGCTAATCGTATCGCCACACATCCTTCTTGTGAAGTCGGGAAGCACGAGCTATCTGAAAGAAGAAGCCAGTGAAACGTCGCCCGATGGTAGCCATATAAGCATGGTGGCCGTGCAAGCACCCTGGTGTACTGACTAATTCCCTAGTAAAGTTGATGAGGAGCAGGCAGGGTTTCGTACATGGACGTCTGAAAAGCTCGACGGTATGTCTTTAATAAACACTTGCCACATCTGTGTCATGTTGCATTTGCCACCTCACGATTGTATGCTACAAGCTTACTGTGATTGCCAAGGCTCCTAGTAGTCTAAATACAGCGTCAGTCTGAACGCGGTTCTCTGTAATTTGCCATCGTTCGTGCTATGGTTAATTCACTAGGTAAAACAGTTCTGTCGGTCTCAAACGCTCCTGTTACTCGAAACTTTGTTACTGTATCAATTCATTTACAACAAAGGTGCTTATAGCAGACGTCTCTGAGGTTGATGGGAACTTTGTGAAGCTCGAAATATAGTAACACGAGAGAAATATAAGAGCTTTATCCCTGTGCCCAATAAAAAATCGCCCATTATACAAGCTTATAATATACACCTGATAATCATATACTCTCTTATTGGTCTTACTATCTTCACTAAAATATAATTTCTCGATTGAGAGCGTCATCGATGAACCAACAAATCATTGAGAAACGCGCGAAAGATTGTTGTCAATGAATGTCATGTTTTATTGTCACCGGCTCAGTAAAAGAGGACTTGTTCGCTCTTGTAGCCGATGTCTGCAAGTGCTGGCCGGCACACGTCATTGATGAGTGATGGCGGACCACAGCATAAAATTAGAGACTTCGAGTTTGGCGCGGGAAGGTGCGCAGCCATAATGTAGCGGTTCAGTGGTCCTCGAATAACACCTGGCATCATCTCCAGCGAAGGTACCTCGGACAACACATGGCATATTCTGTAACAGTACAGTGTAAAAAAAAAAACAGTCTGTCAGCAAATATTGTCAGTGCTTTGTATCGCGTCAAACCATTCTGTCACTGGAGGGTTTCTCTGACAAACCATTATCAAACAGCAAGCTTTCCTTCGCATTCTTCGCTGATTTTTATTATATGCACCTGGGCAGTCTTGAACGCCCACCTTGAGAAGACATGACCTTTGTTTCGTATTTGCTTCCCGACTAAAATGCAGTGCGTTGCGTGGTATGAACAGTATTAGCACGAGAGTTCACAAGTAACATGTTGAAACCTCATGCCCACAAGTTGCCTAAGAGAACTGCATAGTGTTGTAATGTGTAACGCGATCACATAGGCGTACCCAGCTGCTCGCCGAACGTATATTGTGTTGCTAAAGTGACACAACAGTTATTACACGAGAATACTGAAGCGTTCTTTTTTCAAACGAACTAAAGCTATATGGTAGAGTGTTTGCCACTGAAATTGGGTGAATTCCACTAATATAACCCACTGATCCAATAAAAATGAATTGAGCAAATGGCTTCAGTGTAGAGCAGAAAATGCTGAGTACGTGCAACGAGATAACACTAGGTAATAGGCGACAGCGAGACACTCCCACGCAATGGAAGCCATACGAGGAAGACGACGTGCCCGCAGATATATGAAAGGCGCAAACGCTTGGTTTCGGTGCTAGGTTCTATCCTTGCAGTTTGGACATCCAAACCACGCTTGACTATCTGTGGTTTACAAAAACCTCTATTATCTAAAATGCGGCCTACTAACAACCTAGCACCACCTAGCTAAAGCCTAGTGAAAACCTAGGACCAACAAGACTTTTGCAGGCATCCTTGAGAGATTAGCATAAGCTTTGTTGTTTAAGTGCGCAGCACTATAGGAGGCTGGCATGACACACGCTGTCGTACTCTATAGTACGCTGTCATCGTCACTAGGCGTAATGCTACATGTGCATGTAACGCATTGAGTGCGCCCTCGTGCAGAGAAGTATTTTCCCTGCTGTTCTTCGAGCACATTGATTACGAACACTTGTCATCTCAACAACATAAAGAAAACAAGTGCTTTTGGCGTAACGTTGGCAAAACTGCTTATAAAAATAGAAAAACAGAGGAAGTGAGCACAAAATAGACAAACGAGAGAAAAGATAACACAGATAAAACAAAAGGAGCAAGAAAGAAAAAATTGAGAGAGAGAGACGAAGAAATAGGGATAACGCGATGAAAAAAGAAACGAAAAGGGGAAAAGAATAGAAAAGAGGACGCACGAAAGAAGGTCTAAAAGTTACAAAGAAGGACGCCCAGCCCGCTGTTTGGTCAGGCTTGGCACTTGATTGTAGCACGAGGCTGCCTTAAATTTTTTTTTTTTGCACAGTTTAGTGTACAGAAAATGCAGCGGTAATCAGATGAGGGTGCTGAAAACTCTTTCTCTCTACCGAACGACAATTTACGAGGTACACATTTGAGAAAAATATAGGTACAGTTATTTGCTTTGGCTTTCAAGTGGTATGCGTGTTTCCTTTATTCGACGACGTGCACGGAAGTCCCTTGAAGCGAAACAAAAGAACACGCAAGTTACGCTTCTCGACACTTCTGAAGCAGATTTGAAGTAACATGAACAAAATTTTCTGGGTATTGACGAAATTTGTCATTATTGCGAACACGTGGCCACGAAAATCATAGGCGGAAATTTTGAAAGATATTTGCAACTTGTGGAGTCTCGAAATGAAGAGAGCGCCACGCTCTTGGAGTGAACGGACACAATAGACGCAGTCGCAATGAACCAAACAACACACATTTATTTAACTACTCTCAGAGCGATCATAACGTCAGCCGAGCTATAACACATCAGTTGTTAAAAAACTTTACACAATATTACACAGCACTCAGAAACAACAGAAGAACACACACAAGGTGGTTTCGCCAACGCCTGTCTTCCACGAGGGCCCCCGGCGCACAACCCACGGTGCCGCGTACCGGGATGCACCACTACAGACAACCGTTCGCGCCAAGCGCCAACAGCCAAAAAGAACCACTCATATCTCTGGTGTCGCGAGTGACGCCACCCAGTCCTACCACCAGGCGTCACTGCCGGCGGTACGCACTAACCATGATAATGATGATGGTCGTGGTAAAAAATGGTCGCGGGCACAACGCTGCCTACCGCTCGATAGTTGTGAACCCAGCACTCGGCTTCTGCGTGAGACAGGTGTGCCACGCGGCGCAAATAACTTTACAAGGGCTGTTAGCACCCCCCCCCCCCCCAAACTTCCACACAGCGAGGCTAAATACTGAGTGATTCACATTCTTCATGCATTTGTTACCCAAGTGATTCGCTTTCTGCCTTCGTTTAGTGGTCGATACTGCATGAACATTGAACACTGGATCTGAGTATTGCAAGTTACCCACATTTTCGATCTGTTCGAGGTGTGATTTAGATCGCAATGACATCACGGTCCAATGTGACAAGCCTACCTGAATGTTGACGAATATGTCCTGGCGTAGTCGTTGAGCTCACTGCAAGCGATGATTTCACTCGGGCTGTGGTTTACGTCGATCATGCGCACGAGTGTGCAGTCTGTGCTGTCCGCAAATATACTGCGCAGCAGCTGCAGCATCGGTGTCACGCCACTGCCAGCTGCAATTAGGCCTAGTTTTTGGACAGGCGGTAGTCGATCGCCTAGTGCGGTGACGAAGGTGCCGTGACCCTCGTAGACGAACATTCCTCGAGGACCCCGTATCTATGATGAGAGAACGGTGACGTCTGCGCTTATTCCACTTCATTGTTAAACCAAATAAATCGATAGAATAATATTTTGTACATAATGATTATGACAGAGTTCGAGTACGGTAAATTGATGTTAGAAGTAAAGGTTTTCAGCTAAACTCACTGTAGGCTTTTTCTATATACTACAAAGCTGTTTTTTTTCTTTAACTGTGGCCAGAATTTACCCGCTAAAAAATCTTAGACGAGCCTCCTGATGCGAGGCGACACCACACCTATCGGAACTTTCGACTGTCTGCCGTCGCTCAATGTGTCGATTGTTGTAATCAAACTGAACGAATTTCCAGCGTAAATTGCCGTATATGTTCCGGAACCATGGTGTATTTCCCCCGCGATCTTATTTCTATGTTAAGGACAGTACTCATCGCTAATATGCACTCAGACTGCTTGGTTGTACTAAGCCCATGTTGCTCATTTAGTTGGGCAACTTGCGGGAATGGTAAGATACATGTACAGCTTTGGTTTCCTCATTACTCAGTGCCTAAAGAAAAATGTGTACAATGACCTACTTTATTCGAGACGTTGTTACGGCGTACTAGTATGGGGTACGACAATAGCGTAAACATTATAAGAAACTTATAATGCTACAAAATTAAACTGCTCGCTGTTATGAAATTTACCAGGGTAGAGTAAACCGTTTCCGCACTTCAGTGCTCTTTCATTAACTAAAATGTTAAAGGAAAAGCAAATATCTTACTTTTAACTGCTTAATAAAGACGTGCACAAAAACAAGTGGTATGAACAGAAAATGCCAAACGTTATCTTGCTAAAAGAACTTGCAGCGTTTGCCAAGAACCATGTAGGACAAATTATAGAAAACAAGTGCGGCATCAAGAATCACGACGAATGGTGATTCGGTTTCAATATGGTTTGCAGTTTGGCATCAGCAAAACATTCTTAAAAAGGGAAGAAAATAATTTTGATAAAGAGTTATTAACTAGTAACCAGTAATCTATATTTAGAAAAACAAAGAGTAGGTAGAATTGAGCCGTGACATAACCCCTAGTGTTTGGAGAGTGTGTCATTTCATTGTCGTGTACTATGCACTCAGTTTTGTTCCTGCTTTGTTGTTGTTTTTTCTTTTTTTATATTTTTACGTGTAAGATGTGCGTATTTGTATCCTGTTAAGTTTGTTACGTGTTGCTTGTATTTAATACTGTATTTATTTAGTGAGCGCGCAGGTGGTACATTACGTGTTAGAGCTTTGTGTTTTGTTGTATCTGCAAAAAAAATATGTTTATCTGTGATGAAATAGAGGGGCAGATGCCTTTTTCAGGCGTATGAAACACTTTTGCATCCTTCTTCTTGCCTTTTAAGCAATAAATATCACTTCTATTACTACTACTAATTATTATTATTATTATTATTATTATTATTATTATTATTATTATTATTATTATTATTATTATTATTATTATTATTATTATTATTATTATTATTATTACTATTATTATTATTATTATTAATATTATTATTATTATTATTATTATTATTATTATTATTATTATTATTATTATTATTATTATTATTATTATTATTATTTTATATTATTATTATTATTAATATTATTATCATAGTAAAGCCCGACTTCACGGAAAAATGCATTCAGTTTTGGCCGCCGCGTGACGATTGACGTCCTGTCAGCTAACCTTTACCCGCTCGGTGTCGCCAAATAAGCGTGATCATGACCGAAGCTATCGCAGGCAATGGGGCAGTCCTGTGTCAGACGGACAATGCTGTCGCGACCTGTATGTCCACTGCTATCTACGCAAGTGCAGGCGGCAAGCGTAGTTTACAGTACAGATAAACTCATTTAACCACTGTCGGTGCAATCAAACATCGTTAGCGGTGCTGGCAATATCCAAGTATGAAAATATATACCTGAATAGGTGTCTTTCTGTGACACAACACTGATCGTCATCTAGGTTGCGTGCTTTCCTTTTGTTCTGGCCACGGGAACGGCAATTGCTGGTCGCGAGCGACGTGGGAGCTATCATGCCGCTCTTGGCGTGTAAGTAGCGAGCGCACAGTTTTCGAAAAGGAAGCTTAATAAATCTATAGGTGACTGTTCTCGCTGACAGAAAGACTTCGTAAATTGGCTCATTTGGCTAAAGATGTTGTGTACCAGAGCCTGGCTACATTACATTGGAAATCATCACCGTTATTCGTTAAACACGACAGTCTGACTTAAAGGGGTACTGACACAAACACTTTGGCCTCGCGTTTTTCTGCTTCAATGCGTTGCTGGAGGCCTGTAATCATGAGATGACACAACGTTTGCTGATACACGCGACAGATAACTAATTACATGCCCCTCATTATCAATCAGTGTCAGTTTCGCTTTGAGAGAGTTCCAAAAACTGGGTTCAACTGCCGCCACGTGCGTGTGCAGCTCTTGACCACGTCAGCACACAGAAATGTGACGCACTCTCCCACGGCCCACATTACGAATTACTTTCAATTAGACCTTTACCGGGGTACGTCACAGCATGACATCACCGGTGCACGTCACTCCCACTGGTGGCTGAGTGTGGTGTAACTACTCGGTGCTTGAGGCAAGTCTTTTTGCTGGTTTGTTTGAAAGCTTCATATTCATTTTACAGTGACAACATTAGCTTTGGTATGTGTCAGAGAACATCTAGGTGTGTGGTAAAGTGTGTGAAAAAATATTTGCCATGCTGGCTGACTCTTGATGTCGGAGGAGTGAACGCACGTGGCGGCCTGTGTGAGGAACAGCGGCATCGTCTTCGAAAATGTGCATTGTTGACTGTGGCGTGTAGAGTGCGTTGAAATCCATCGACAATAAGGAGTTTTAGAATAGCGAACCGCGAGCCCTTGCGGTGCGGTCGCTGCCACTGCGCATACGTCGTAACGCGAGCCATTCGCGTTCGCGACCCGCCCGCAGAAGATTTTATAGCGTGCGGTGATCACGGCCCGTAAGGCCCATGAAGTACTGTGTGTAGCTTCCGCGAATTAAGGTTTTCGGTCCGCATGCTGCCCGTGAACTCTGGTTTCGAGGGTATGGTGCCGCTGCTATCATGCGTTGCGGCTTGCAGGAGGGCAAACGCTATTCTAAAACTCGTATGGCACCAGCTATGGCTGCAATGCCCGCAGGGCCAGCAAACGTTATTCTAAAACTCTCTAATATTGGTTCACCTTTACGGATGGTGAAACTGGGAATATTGTGCGTCGTGTGTGCAGTGTGAATGACGTGATGCACCCTGTTTGCGAAAACAGTGGTATTCGTTGTGGGCCGGTTGAAGTAACCGTTTGTCAATGAAACTTCATGATCTCGCATATTTTAGTCAAAATAAAAATGCGTTTAGCGTGGTCATCTGCGAATGGGTACAATTCAGCGTATATGCATCGCGAAGAAAAATAAGAGTGCAAGATCTCTGGTTCATATATACGACTACGCATGAGCTATAAGCATGTTATAGCGTTGCTGAATCTTCAAATACGCTTCACCACGGCTCTGCCTCGTATTATCAGATACCTGAGACGTGGAAATGCAAACAGCGGAGATTTTCGTTTCTTATCTACTTTGGACTTTTTTACGGCTCGATCCTTATGAAGTGACAATGCACATTAGAAGTTTCTGTATCAAGCCTAAAGGAGCAATATAGATACGAAAACATGATATGGGTGTCAAATGCAGCAAGGTAACTGTTCCAGACAATATAATATAAAATTTAGTTGTCGAATTTTACGTCGTATAGGCTTTCGCTGGGTTATCAGGGAGTTTTCTAATAAGGTGCCCAAAAGTTTGGGGCCCCAAAGCCTTTTGCGTACCGACGCTTTGGGTCGAGCAGGAGCGATGCGCTTTCAAATAGGGTCTGCCGCTCTTTAGGAACTCCGCCTATTCTTAGTCACTGTAATCTTGGCCGAGAGCCGTCAGTTCAGTGGGAGCCATGAGGATTGCCTGACCCAAAACTTTTGGGGCAGGCTTTGGGGCTCCCGCTATATTCGAGAAATAAGAACGTTGTTTGGGTTTCGCGCATGCACAGTGGCCTTAACGCTGTTTCTTTGGGCCCCTACTCAAAAACTCCCTATTGAGGAACGCAGCAGCCGAATTTCGCTTTAACTTTCACGAGATGTGAACCTCAGCTTAACGCACGGCAAGAATTCTTATTATTTTTTTTTTCACTCATCTCCAACCTCAAATTTGCGCAATGAGTGAGAATCTTATCCGTGACTTCGGACAGCAGCTCAAAACTATGCTGCCGCCAATACTGTACCTCGTTTAAAACTGCATTACACATGCCACGATGAAAATTGATTATGTTTACATCCATGCTATGCAAATATTTCTCAAAGTGTCAGTCACCGTGTACATCCAACACGTTCGCTTTCGAAAAAGATCAAATTGTTTTATGGCTGCAATCTACGTGGGTTAAGCCCACTGCATGCTAGTCGCGTCTCTCAGTGCTCTAAATAAAGTTTCTCCATTCATCCATCTACGACGAGCAAACTTCCACACTATGAGCAGTGACCATTCCGCCACCCCCTTCTTTCAAAAACTCTGACTTGAGAGCAAAGCAATGTCGAGATTTCTGTTGAAGGAATGCAGATACGCAGCTCCTCTATGCAGAAAGATGCTGCTGGCGGAACTTTCTTGCCAACCAACCCCTGCTCCAAGAGATAGAATGGGGTGGCACGGCCAGCGTGCGCCATGACCACGCACTCGAAACCAGCCGCCGAGATGTATAGACCTCAGCAACTAACGCGGCAAAAGAAATGGCGGTAATGACGTCATCATAGTTTGTTTTGTTGACTGCAGCGTTGTCACGTGAGGGAAGCAGAGGGTCCCCTCGGGGTCCCCTCTGAGAGTGTCTATTGCGCTATGGAGTTGGTCGCTCACGCAAACCTCAAAATTATTTTAAAATACCTTCCAAGCAGTATTCGCTGTTGCTATTTTTCAGATGATATACGAATGTTCACGAGGATCGACCCCGCAAGCTATCTCGGCCCCGAAATTTTGTGTCAATACCCCTTTAAGTTCTCACAACTAACGTCGCACGGCTGTCGAGAGAGGTGCCATCCATCAACCGGAGTAACAAAACTGAAATTAGAACGAACAACATCACGACACAACAGTAGGAACATTTATTTAAATGTTTCATTAGATGTTTCATACAATGGATGCAGAAACGAACACACACTTCTGTGGTTCTGGTTTCAACAAAGAATATTGAACATGACGGCTAGTTTCTCTGGGAATAACTTGAATCACAGTTAGCCGCACTTAACACTTCTTCTGAGAACGTGCCTGTTTTCTGTTGTACTAAGCCGGGCGCGCGCGCGCGCGTGTTTGTGTGTGTGTGTGTGTGTTTGTGTGTGTGCGTGTGTGTGCGCGCGTGTGTGTGTGTGTGCGTGTTTTAATGCCGCTATATCATCATCCTGGGGAATTTTATTCTCCAATATGATGGCATAGTGGAATAAAAACGCATGCACATACCGCAGATAATCGCCACGATGATGGCATAGCGTCCTTAAAAAACACATCCACGCACCATAGACAAGCTGACACCCTAGATTTATCTGTCATTTCAAGCCTCACAAGGCTGGTTTTAGAAGTGAACTAATTTCAGTTCAACCAAGAGTACTTTTGATAAATTACCAGAACCACCATTGGTTCCAAACTCGCACCAATCTATGCTAACAATTTCATCGAAAAACTAGAAACTGAGTTTTTCTCTCAAACTATCCTAAACCACACATATACAGGAGGTACTTTGAAGACATATTTCTGAATTGTACTCACAGCAAGGACGAACTGCTAAGCTTTATCGATACTCAGAATACTGTGCATCCAAACATACACTTCCCACGCACCTACTCACAAGTAACCGTAAAGTTTCTTGACGTTACCATAAGAATAGTAGACAACAAGCTTTCCACAACCCTCTACCGCAAACCAACGGAACGATAACAGCGCCTCTATTATCAAAGTAACCATTCACGCCATTGTAAAAACAACATTTTATATGGCCGGGCCCACCATTTTAGGCGAATTCGCTCAAAAGACGGTGACTTTCAAATGGGTTCAAAAAAGCAAAAACTCTTGCTTGATAAAATAAAATTTAGCAGCAGCAGTTGCGGCTACGAATGGCCTATTGAAGTGTTTTCTGCTACAGGTTGATTCAGCAAACCGATCAAGACAGCTGTTTGGTTTCTACCAACGCGCCCTTGGTCTTTGATCCCCAAAGGCTGTGCCTGCGTGAGGATTTCCGGTGGTTCTCGGCAGCACATCTTATAACCTGCGCAGATCATCGGATCGTAGTACCGTATTCCTGGATAAAAGGCCCTGCAGGTTCTCCCTGCCAGCCAGTTTAGCAGCAGCAGGTGCAGCTGCGAATGGCCTAATAAAGTGCTTTCTGCCTACCGGTTGATTCAGCAAACCGATCAAGACAGCTGTTTGGTTTCTACCACCGTGCCCTTGACCTTGGATCCGCAAAGGCTGCGCCTGCGTGAGGAGTTTCAGTGGTTCTCGGCAGCACATCCTTATAACCTGCGCAGATCATCGGCTCGTAGTACCGGATTCCTGGATGAAAGGCCCTGTGGGTTGTCCCTGCCAACCAGTTTAGCAGCAGCAGGTGCGGCTACGAATGGCCTACTAAAGTGCTCTCTGCCTACAAGTTGATTCAGCAAACCGATCAAAACAGCTGTTTGGTTTCTACCACCGTGCCCTTGATCTTAGATCCACAAAGGCTGCGCCTGCGTGAGGAGTTTACATGGTTCTCGGCAGCACGTCCTTATAACCTGCACAACTCATCGGCTCGTAGTACCGGATTTCTGAATGAAAGGCTCTGTGGGTTCTTCCTGCCAACCAGTTTAGCAGCAGCAGGTGCGGCTATGAATGGCCTACTAAAGTGCTCTCTGCCTACAAGTTGAATCAGCAAACCGATCAAAACAGCTGTTTGGTTTCTTCCACCGTGCCCTTGATCTTAGATCCACAAAGGCTGCACCTGCTTGAGGATTTGCGGTGGTTCTCGGCAGCACATCCTTATAACCTGTGCTGATCATCGGCTCGTAGTACCGTATTCCTGGATAAAAGGCCTTGCAGGTTCCCCCTGCCAGCCAGTTTAGCAGCAGCAGGTGCGGCTACGAATGGCCTACTAAAGTGCTTTCTGCCTACAAGTTGAATCAGCAAACCGATCAAGACAGCTGTTTTGTTTCTACCACCGTGCCCTTGATCTTGGATCCGCAAAGGCTGCGCCTGCGTGATGAGTTTCAGTGGTTCTCGGCAGCACATCCTTATAACCTGCGCAGATCATCGGCTCGTAGTACCGGATTCCTGGATGAAAGGCCCTGTGGGTTCTCCCTGCCAGCCAGTTTAGCAGCAGCAGGTGCGGCTACGAATGGCCTACTAAAGTGCTCTCTGCCTACAAGTTGAATCAGCAAACCGATCAAAACAGCTGTTTGGTTTCTACCACCGTGCCCTTTATCTTAGATCCATCAAAGGCTGCGCCTGCGTGAGGATTTTCGGTGGTTCTCGGCAGCAAAACCTTATAACCTGCGCAGATCATCGGCTCGTAGTACCGGATTCCTGGATAAAAGCCCTGCAGGTTCCCCCTGCCAGCCAGTTTAGCAGCAGCAGGTGCGACTACGAATGGCCTACTAAAGTGCTTTCTGCCTACAAGTTGATTCAGCAAACCGATCAAGACAGCTGTTTTGTTTCTACCACCGTGCCCTTGATCTTGGATCCGCAAAGGCTGCGCCTGCGTGATGAGTTTCAGTGGTTCTGGGCAGCACATCCTTATAACCTGCGCAGATCATCGGCTCGTAGTACCGGATTTCTGGATGAAAGGCTCTGCAGGTTCCCCCTGCCAACCAGTTTAGCAGCAGCAGGTGCGGCTACGAATGGCCTATTAAAGTGCTTTCTGCCTACAGGTTGATTCAGCAAACCAATCAAGACAGCTGTTTGGTTTTTACCACCGTGCCCTTGATCTTGGATCCGCAAAGGCTGCGCCTGCGTGAGGATTTTCAGTGGTTCTCGGCAGCACATCCTTATCACCTGCGCAGATCATCGGCTCGTAGTACCGGATTCCTGGATAAAAGGCCCTGCAGGTTCTACCTGCCAACCAGTTTAGCAGCAGCAGATGCGGCTACGAATAGCCTACTAAAGTGCTTTCTGCCTACAGGTGTGACTCCCAACTTCTTTCTACATTATTTTCTTTTATGCCGCTACTGCTGCTACTTTTTTATTTTTATTATTTATTTAATATACCTCAAAGGCCACCCAACAGGGGGCTTTACATGAGGGTGTGGGCAAACAATATAGGGTTAATAAAACAATGATTCTATGGCATTTTTAAATCTATCCGTGTTGCTATGATGGATGACACTTGGAGGAAGATCGTTCCAGTCCCTGGCTGCTTGAGCGAAGAAGGAGTGATGGTGGGCTGTGGTACATGCAGGAGGTGGGTACACGGCCTTGTGGTGGCTTGTGCGGGCTGAAGTACGATGAGCTGATTGAATGGGACAGTTGTAATGAAACGTATGATACATTTTGTGATACAAGGATAGTCTGGAAACCTTACGGCGTAGGTCAAGGTTAGGTAGATCTGCTATTCTTTTAAGGGTGGTAACACTGGTATGATACGAGTAATCTGAGTAGATGAATCTAACTGCTCGGTTTTGAATTAGTTCGATGGACTTACTTAGGTTAATTTGGAATGGGTCCCAAATGGCGGATGCGTACTCTAGTTTTGGGCGAATTAGTGTTTTGTAGGCTAGTAATTTGACTGATGGAGGGGCAAGATGCAAGTTACGACGAAGGTAACCGAGAGCTCTGTTAGCATTGTTAACTATTTTACTTACGTGAAAAGACCAGTTTAGATTCTGTGAAATGTTAACACCGAGATATTTAATGGAACTTAGGGAAGAAACTATGGAGCCATTAATATTATAGTTAGTGGTGGGTAAGTTTTGGCGTCTGTGAAATGAAATAAGTGCAGTTTTATTAGTATTTAATACCATGAGCCATTTGCGACACCACTCGTCCAGCTTTAGTAGGTCCTGCTGGAGAGTAATTGTATCTGAAACGTTAGTAATAGGTCGGTAGATTACACAGTCGTCGGCAAAGAGGCGGATGTTAGATGAAATGTTATCGGGTAAATCATTGATGTAAATTAGGAAGAGGAGGGGTCCTAGAACTGTACCTTGTGGCACACCGGAGATTGTGACTTCTGGAGTTTTGTACAACTTCATGATGCCTACGTGCGCTGAACTTGCAAAACGTCTAGAAGTGTTAAAAAATGTGCTGCAGGGTAAAACTGGTTTTGTTGTTGAGGATGTTGTTGCTCGCGTTAAATCTCGGAAGGATGCTGACCTTGACCAGCCAATAGAAAGTTGAAAAAAGAAAATGACGAAATGAAAACTGGTATGAATTTCCTCAGTAAAACTGTAAAGCACAACAGAATCGTCAATAAACAGTAAAGCACAACAGAATCATTTGCTAGCTGAAAACAAGAATTTGAATGCTCGTAACTCTGAATTAGAAAAAAGGATTGCTGTGATGGAACAATATTCTCGTAAGAATCAAGTAGAAATCAATGGAGTTGCATTCACTCGGGGTTAAATTTGCCTAGCAATTCTTAAGAGCATCGGTAACAAAATTCAATGCCCTCTTTCTGACTGTGACGTTGACATAGTTCATCGCGTACCTTTGAACTCGAATACAAAAAATCTAATAGCACACTTTTGTTCCCGATCAAGAAAGCTACATTCGTAAGCAAGGCAAGCAAAACACGGCGGCAGCAAGCGATCTTGGTTTTTTAGGAAATGATGTGCGGCCGGTATATGTAAATGATCACCTGACTCAACAGAACAAGAAAATTTTCGCGATGGCCCTTTGCCTGAAAAAAAGTGGCAATTTTGGTGAACGGATGATTGTCACATCAAGGCCCGCAAAAAAATGACTGCCACGTATTCTGAATTCGAGACGAAGCTGACCTAATAGTATTCTTGAACTAAGGTAATCTCAGATCCTGACGTTACCATGCCTTATATTGATGCTGATAACATTCATTCTTTTTCATCCAATACCGATAATCCCATAATTCATTTTATTGTGTGAAGCCTTCGCAGCCATTTCGAAGATTTTCATGCCCCTTTTGCAGTTTACGCTTTCGTTTTCCTAAAATCTGTGTTTGAGAGACTTGGCTTACCGACTCTGATAAAAAGTTGTTTTGCTTTCCGAAGTACAACGCAGAGTACAACTACCGTGCATCCTCGTGCCACGGGGGTGCAGCGATGTTCATATTTAACAATGTTAGCTACAAACGTAGAACAGACTTGGCTCTTGATGTACTCGATTGTGAAGCAGTTTGGATAAAATGCAATTGTCCTGACTTCAATAGGAACTCACACTAAATAGTATTCGGTTGCATATACCGCTCACCAAGCTCTTTCATGGCTAACTTTTGCTCTGTTCTTGACGCCTTGCTTAATTCACTCACGCAAGAAAACAAAAATATAGGTATCATGGGTGACATAAACTTCAATATTTTCGATTAGTCAAGCTCTAGTCAATACAAAAACACCTTTCTTGGGTATGGTCTCGACCCCCTTTTAAACGAACCCACTCGCTGTGTGGGTAACACTTCTGGTACTTCAATTGATCATGCCTTAACGAATCTTCTGACCCCTCCTGAGGCTTTTATCGTCCGTGCCACTATTACGGACCAGTTTCCTGTAGCACTTCGCTCTCATCTTGTGGATACTCCTACAATTACTTGTTTCTCCAAGTCAATCTTTGACAAGAAAAACTTAGCTGATTCAATAGGCAAAATAAACTGGTCCCACGTTACCTCTTGCACTGACCCTGAGAAAGTTTATAGAGAATTTTTTACCATTATAATTGATGCTATAACTTCTTCGACTTCAACTGTTTTGTGCCGAAGAAAGCACGCACTACCCAACAACCCTAGGTTAACACCAGGACTTCTCGCCTGTTCACGAAAAAAAGACAATCTATATAGACAACGTAAGAAAAAAACCTTATAATATGGCTTTGAGGGAACGTTGCAAAATGTACAGCAATATAATAAACTCATATTAAAAAAGCGAAATGAAATTACTATGAAAATTTAATAGTACAAGCTGGTAAAAATACAGGAAAGCATTGGCGTATACTTGACTCCATTTTAAATAAAAATAAAGCTACAGCTTGTATCACTGAAACATGTCATGACGAAAAGACCTTTCAAATTTCAGTTACCATTGCTAATACTTTCAGCCAGTACTTTTCAAGTATCAGTGCTAAATCCGGTCAATCATGTCTCAGGGACAAACGGCGTTCATTTCAATCTTTTTATCTTTTTCCAAGCTGCCCAGCTGAAGTCCGGAACACTATTTTAGGTTTGAAAACAACTAGCGCTGCACTTGACAACATATTCGCCAGATACATGAAGGACAATGTTGTTGTCATCGCCCCTATTTTCGCCCATATCGTTAACTTTATCTTTACGCACTCTATCTTTCCTGCCAAGTAAGAAAAAAGCAAGATAGTGCCTGTTCACAAGAAAGATGATAAGTCACTCATAAACAAATATAGGCCCACCGCTAATATTGCTTTTTTTCAGTAAGGTTGTTAAAAATTATATTCCGTCCACCTTACAAAATACATCGAAAACTTTCAGCTCTTGTCACACCATCAATTTGACTTTCGTCAAGGGCTTTCCACTAATCTGGCACTAGTTGCTTTTACTGAATATATCAGAAACACAATTGATGACGAAAAATTCCTTGGATCAGTCTTCATTGATTTCAGTCAAGCCTTTGATTCTATCGATCATGCTATTCTTTTAAACAAGCTCTCTTCCTAAGGTATACCTGGTCCACCACGAGATTTCATTTCCAGTTAATTACTGAATCGTACAGAAGTTGTATTCATTTCAGGCGTACTCTCAGGCTCCAAAGCTACCAATATAGGAGTCCCACAAGGATCAATATTAGGTCCTCATCGTTTTCTTATTCACAAAAATGACCTGACAGACTGTTTATCCGCTCACACAGAATCCTTGCTTTACGCAGACGACACCACCATGTGTAGTGCTCACGACTCCATTTCTGCCCTAACCTCCCAGCTAAACAGTGATCTTCAGAGCGTCATTAATTGGTGCCTTAACAACAAGATTTTTATTAATCACTGTAAGACAAAATTTGTTATTTTCTGTTCTAGGTAAAAAAAAGCAAGATAACGCACTTCCGGTATATGTTAAAAACCATAAAATATTTCGTTCTGAAAAATGCACATTTTTTGGTGTAGAACTTGATTGTTTTTTGAACTTCAACCATCATATCGAGTTAATAAAAAGAAAAAACGCCTATGGTATTCATGTTCTGATAAGGGCCCGCGTATGTTTTGCACTTCCTACACTATCTGCTCTCTATTTTGCCTTCCTTTGTAGTCATTTCAACTACTGTATTGAATCTTCGGGACTCACGTATAAAACTTATGTAAGCCCATTAGCGCATATTCAAAAACAGGCTCTCCGCATAATAACGCACCATGACTAATATGCCCATTCAGCTCCACTGTTTTCTTCCCTAAATATTCTTCCGATTGCAAATATAACCATTTTTAACTTAGCTGTAGTTGCCTACAGCCTGGTACATAATCCGCATCTTTTATGTATTGAAGGCAATAAAGTTACCACTTCCTGAAGTAATACACGTTTCTCCAATCAAAACACAATCTTATTGCCCAAGGCGCGCACTAATTACGCACTAAAAACAGTGAGCTTCTCCACCATCAAGGTATGGTACGCTCTGCCTTGAGCCTAAAACCTCTCCCTCGTTAAATGCCTTTAAAAATTCAGTTCGCCTTTATCTGAATCCTTCTTTAACCTTCTGACTTATGGGTAGTTACTGTCCTCACCTTTTTTTGTCATACATTTTCATGTTTTTTTTTTCATCCATATGTATTCATTTCTTTACTTCTCAAATATTTGTTAGTGTTTATTCTTAGAGATTTCTTAGTTTGCACGGTATTAACTTCAATTTTTAAACTCCCTTTTCTGTGTACTTCAATGTTAAATATTCTCTATGGTATTGCATACAATATTGCCTCTATTATTATTTTGTACGCATATTTAAGCTTATTTTACGCGATACTGCTCCTGCTTTTATTTTTCTTTGTGTATTTTATAACAAGAGGTCCTATTGCAGTGTTTAGACTAAGGGACCTCTTTCTGTTTATCTCTCCCTATAAGTAACTCCCCACCCAATTACGCTGAATAAACTCAAACAAAAATATCCTCCACAGGAATTTGATGAAGCTATTTCATCATCATCATCAGCCTAGCAACGTCCACTGCAGGACAAAGGCCTCTCCCATGTTCCGCCAGTTAACCCAGTCCTGTGCTTGCTGCTGCCAATTTATACCCGCAAACTTCTTAATTTCATCTGCCCACCTAACCTTCTGTCTCCCCCTAACCCGCTTTCCTTCTCTGGGAATCCAGTTAATTACTCTTAATGACAAGCGGTTATCCTGTCTACGCTCTACATGCCCGGCCCATGTCCATTTCCTCTTCTTTATTTCAACTATGATATCCTTAACCCCCGTTTCTCCCCTAATCCACTCCGCTCTCTTCTTGTCTCTCAAGGTTACACCTACCATTTTTCTTTCCATTGCTCGCTGCGTCGTCCTCAATTTAAGCTGAACCCTCTTTGTGAGTCTCCAGGTTTCTGCTCCGTAGCTAAGTTCCGGCAAGATACAGCTGTTATATACCTTCCTCTTAAAGATAATGGCAATCTACCTGTCATAATTTGAGAGCGCTTGCCGAATGTGCTCCACCACTTCCTTATTCTTCTAGTTACTTCAATCTCGTGGTTAGGCTCTGCGGTTATTACCTGCCCTAAGTAGACATAGTCTTTTACAACTTCAAGTGCACTATTACCTATCTCGAAGCGCTGTTCCTTTCCGAGGTTGTTGTACATTACTTTCGTTTTCTGCAGATTAATTTTAAGACCCACCTTTCTGCTCTCTCTGTGTAACTCCGTAATCATGAGTTGCAATTCGTCCCCAGAGTTAATCAGCAATGCAATGTCATCGCCGAAGCGCAGGTTATTAAGGTATTCTCCATTAACTCTTATCCCTAACTGTTCCCATTCTAGGCTTCTGAAAACCTCTTGTAAGCACGCGGTAAATAGCATTGGGGAGATTGCGTCCCCCTGCCTTACACCCTTCTTTATTGGTATTCTGTTGTTTTCTTTATGAAGCACTATGGTAGCAGTTGATCCCCTGTAGATTTCTTCCAGAATGTTTATATATACTTCATCTATGCCCTGATTCCGCAGTGTCTGCACGACGGCTGATATTTCTACTGAATCATACGCCTTCTCGTAATCTATGAAGGCTATGTAAAGTGGTTGGTTATACTCTGAGCATTTCTCTATTACCTGATTGATAGTATGAATGTGGTCAATTGTTGAGTAGCCTGTTCGAAATCCTGCTTGTTCCTTTGGTTGATTGAATTCTAATGTTTTCTTTACTCTGTTAGCAATTACTTTTGTAAATAGCTTGTATACTACAGAGAGCAGGCTGATCGGCCTGTAATTCTTCAAGTCCTTGTCATCTCCTTTCTTATGTATTAAGATGATGTTTGCGTTCTTCCAAGACTCTGGTACCCTTTCCGTCAGGAGACACCTCGTAAACAGGGTGGCTAGTTTTTCTAACACAATCTGTCCTCCATCTTTCAGCAGATCTGATGTTACCTGATCCTCACCAGCAGCTTTGCCTCTTTGCATGCTCTCCAAAGCTTTTCTGACTTCTTCTATCATTACTGGTGGGGTGTCGTCTGGGTTACTGCTAGTTATTATAGTATTAAGGTGGCGGTTGTCTCGGCTATTGTACAGATCTTTGTAAAACTCCTTCGCTATTTTAACTATCCCATCCATATTGGTAGTTATTTTGCCTTCTTTGTCCCTTAGTGCATACATCATACTTTTGCCTATCCCAAGTTTCCTCTTCACTGCTTTGAAGCTTCCTCCGTTTTTCAGAGCGTGTTCAATTCTCTTCTTGTTATACCTTCTTACATCGCATAATTTACGTCTGTTAATCAACTTCGAAAGCTCTGCCAGTTCTATTTCGTCTGTTGTACTTGACACTTTCATGGTTTGACGCTTCTTAATTAGGTTCTTCGTTTCCTGGGAAAGCTTGCCAGTGTCCTGTCTAACTACCCTGCCTCCAACTTCCACTGCACACTCCGTAAGGATACTCGTCAGATTATCATTCATTGTATCTACGCTAAGGTTGGTTTCCTCACTAAGAGCCGAGTACCTGTTCTGCAGCGACACTCTGAATTCCTGTACTTTCCCTCTCAGTGCTAGCTCATTGATTGGCTTCTTGCGTATCAGTTTCTGTCGTTCCTTCTTCAAGTCTAGGCGAATTCGAGACCGTATCATTCTATGGTCACTGCATCGTACCTTGCCAACCACTTCCACATCCTGCACGATTCCTGGGTGTGCGGTCATTATAAAGTCTATTTCATTCTTATTTTCGCCATTAGGGCTCCTCCATGTCCACTTGCGGTTTTCTCGTTTTCGTTAGCAGGTATTCAAAATCCGGAAATTATTGCGTTCTGCGAATTCTACTAGTAGCTCTCCTCTGGCGTTTCTAGTGCCGATGCCATAATCTCCTACTGCCTGGTCTCCAGCCTGCTTCTTCCCTACCTTTGCATTAAAGTCGCCCATCACTATAGTATACTGTGTTTTTACCTGTTTAAAAAAGCTATTAAAGCTATTTAAAAAGCTATAAAACTTAAACGTGATGACCTTCTTATGAAGCGGCCACCACAACACAACGTACAACAGAAACACCTGTGTTTAACCTACAGTACCAGCTTCCCCAATGTTAACAGAATCTTTAAACGACATTGCAACATACTCAAACATAGTGAACGTCTGAAACACGCATTCTCATCGGCCCCTGGCATCGTTTACCGACGAACGCGCAACCTCAAAGACACACTTGTAAACTCCCAAATCAATACTTAAACTTCCAACAGTTCGTACTGACTTTGTATAAACCATTGATATGTCCTTTATGCAAAGCGATGCGACAGAGAAGCAAGGCAACGAGCATACAAATAAAGTTTTCAATTAACATACATAGAAACCTAACATGTGACTTTTCTAACGTGACAGATTTACTCGAATGCAACGTGTGCGCCATGCAATACATCGGACAAACTGAAACGCCGTTTAGTATAGTGCTGTCAATAATTGCAGAGCCCACGCAAAATCAGTCCCTAATATCTAATATACCTCTATCGATACACCTTAATCTTTCCGGCCACTTATCGACAAATATATAATTGCAAGGTAATAAGAGGTAGTAGAGGATTGAGATGTTTCGATAGGGGTAGATTTGGGGCTGATTTCGAATGGGCTCTGTGATTATTGAAGCAAATCCTGGATGGTGTTTCTGTTTGTCCGATGTACTGCATACTGCACACGTTGCATTCGTGTAGGTATACCACAATAAAGGAATCGCATGTTAGGTTTCCTCGTATGTTAATCGAAAACTTGGATTGTGGGCTGGTCGCTTTGCGCATTTCTCGCATCGCTTTACATACAAGACATCGTGACTTTAAACAAGGTCGGCATGAATTATTAGGGGAGGGGAAGTAGTGATTTGAGAGTGAACAAGTGTGTCTTTGAAGTTGCGTGGTGGCCGGTAAACGACGCCAGGAGCGGATGGGAATGCACGTTTCAGACGTTCACTTTGTTCCAGAATGTTGTAATGTCGTTTAAGGATTTTGTTTACATTTGGGAAATTTGTGCGGTAAGTTAAGCAGCGGTTTGTTCGTTGTGGGTCTTCTTGCGGTGGTCGCTTCATAAGTAAGTCATCACGTTTCAGTTTTCTCGCTTTTTGAACGGCGTCATCATTTACATGTGACGAGTATTTTGTTTATCGAGCATAAGTTTTAGCCTCTGTGAGCTCGTGTCAAAATCAGCGTCTCTTGAGCAGATTCACTTAAACCGGTGAGCCTGGCTATAAAGAATACTGTTTTTACAGTGGCGCGGGTGATCGCTTTGGTAATGGAAGTACCGTTGTAGATCCGTTGGTTTGCAATATATGGTTGTAGAAAGATTGTCTTCTATCGTTATGGTAGCATCAAGAAAATTTACGGTTGTTTGCGAGTAGGTGTGTGTGAAGTGTTCTCGGATGTACAGCATTGTAAGTGTCGATAAAGCTGAGAAGTTCATCCTTGCTGTGGGTCCAAATAAGAAAGATGTCGTCTATGTATCTTCTGTATAACAGAGGTTTCAAGGAACTTTGTGCAAGAAACTCTGATTCTAGCTTTCCCATAAATATTGTTACGCACAAGGAGGACCAGGACGTATACGGCTGAAGGGGCCGTTTATATTGGTCGCGAAGAGAAGCGTCGGAGCGGCCAACAGCTTGACGATTGCAGTGTCGTCGTCTTCCTTCTTTCTCCAGCCTGGGACAGCCAGCATGTTCATTCCTCCTCTCGCAGACAAAGCCCGCCGGGCGAGGTGATTGATTCACCTTGGTGTGTACAACTTCAGTCGAGCGACATGAACTGCTTGGGTTTTAGCGGCTTTTGTACCACTTCTCCTGAGGCGAGCTATTGTGTACGTGACTTCAGCGATTTTGTTGAGAACAACAAATGGTCCTTCATATGTGGCCAAGAAATTTTGGCATAACCCGCGTCTTCGTTCCGGAGTCCAGAGCCACACTAAGTCGCCTGGATGGTATTTACAGGCCGGTGGCGGACGTCGTAGCGTGCCTTCAATTTTTCCTGTGATGTCATAGTGCGTAGACGAGCAATACGACGTGCCTCTTCTGCAAGGCAGAGGATTTCAGTGACTGAAAGGTTCTCGTGCGCCGAAAATGGCAAAACTGTGTCGAGTGTGTGCCGTGGCGGTCGTGCGTACATCAAGAAAAAGGGGCTATAGCCTGTTGTTTCGTGCTAAGCGGTGTTGAATGCGCACGTTATAAAAGGTACCACGTCATCCCTGTTCTTGTGGTCAGATGCCACATACATAGAGATCATGTTTACAATTGTGCGGTTGGTGCGCTTCATGAGCCCATTTGTTTGTGGATGGTATGGCGACGAGTGACGAAGGCGGGACTCGCTCAATCGAAGCAGCTCTTCTACTATATCTGCCGTAAATTGTCGTCCACGATCACTGATGATCACGTGAGGTGGGCCATGTCGGAAGATAACGTGCTGCAGCAGGAACACAGAAACGTCGCTGGCAGTTGCGGTTGGTATGACGGCCGTCTCGCAGTAACGCGTGAGGTAATCGACGCATACAATTATCCAGCGATTGCCCTTAGCCGACTTTGGAAAAGGGCCCACGAGGTTAATGCCCACTTGTTGGAAAGGTGTGCTTGGAGCTGGCAAGGGCTGTAGAAAACCAGCCGGAGCAGTAGATGGGCGTTCGTGGCGTTGACACTGCGTGCAGCTGGCCACATACACCTCGACTGACTGTCGCATTGCCGGCCAATAAAAGCGTTCCTTAGCACGGTAAAGCGTCCACGCAGAACCGAAATGTCCGGACGTAGGATCGTTGTGCATAGCACCTAAAATCGCTGTCCGAAGGCTTTCCGGCACTACCAGGAGGAAACGTGCGCCAGTGCTGGAAAAGTTCTTATACAGGAATCCGTCACGTACACAGAAATGGCATGCCGTAGGAGTTGTGCAGAGCGATGGTAACCTGGTGTCCTTTCGCTGTTCATCTTTGAAAGTAGTGAGGTCGGGAACCTTTGGTGACACAGAAGCTACGAGGTGGTCGAGGTCATCGGCGTCACACTCTGTAGAGCTCAGTGGCATGTGCGAAAGGCAATCTGCGTCGGTGTGTCGTCAACGACTTTGTACGAGACTATAAAGTTATACTCTTGGAGCTGAAATGCCCAGCGCGCTAGGCGGCCACAAGGGTCCCGAAAGTTGACGAGCCAACACAATGAGGGGTGGTCGGTGTCGACAGTAAAAGGGCGTCCATATAGGTAAGACCGAAACCGCTGAATCGCAAGTACTACCGCGAGGCATTCTTGTTCTGTGACAGTGTAAGGCTGCTCGGGTCTACTCAAGGAACGACTTGTGTATGCGATCACGTGCTCGCGGTTACCATAACGTTGGACTACGACGGCACCAATTCCTACGCCGCTGGCATCCGTGTGCAGTTCTATTGGAGCTGATGGATTGAAGTGTTGTAGAACAGGCCGCGACGTCAGAAGGAACTTCAGTTGACGAAAAGAGGTCACACTCCGGAGTCCACTCGAAGGGAGTATTATTCTGTAGCAAACATGTCAGCGGATACGCGACATCGGCAAATTTAGGTATAAAGCGGTGAAAATAGGAGCAAAGCTCAAAAGAACTGTGGAGCTCTTTAACAGAGCGCGGCGCACTGAACGTTTAAACGGCTGCTGTCTTCTGGGGATCTGGTCGGATGCCATCCTGATCGACTAGGTGTCCGAGAACAAGGGTTTGTCGGTCTCCGAAGTGGCATTTCTTTGAGTTAAGAACAAGGCCAGCGTTTCTTATGCAAGTCAGTACAGTATGCAGGCGTGAATTGTGTTCGCTGATGGTGCGGCCAAAGATGACGACGTCGTCGAGATAGCACATGCAAATGCTCCACTTCAAGTCACGAAGAACAGTGTCCATAAATCGCTCGAACGTCGCCGGTGCGTTGCACAGTCTAAATGGCATCACGTTGAATTCGAAAAGGCCGTCAGGGGTTATAAAGGCTGTCTTTCTTTTATCTTCAGGATGCATGGGAATTTGCCAGTAGCCCGATCTTAAGTGTACAGAGGAAAAGTAAGAGGCCGATTGTAGACAGTCTATGGCATCATCAATGCGTGGAAGTGGGTACACGTCTTTTTTTGTTACAGCATTCAATCGGCGATAATCGACTCAAAATTTCCAGGATCCGTCTTTCTTTTTAACGAGAATAACTGGGGCTGTCCATGGACTCGCCGACTCTGGAATGACTTCGTTTTGAATCATTTTGTTCACATGCTGATTAATTATCCACCGTTCGGATAGCGAAACACGGTATGGCTTTTGTCTAATCGGATTGGCAAACCAGTGTTGATGGTGTGCAATGTCCGAGAAGCAGGAATTAAGGGCGCTTTGTCTTTCTGTGCAAAGTCGAATGCAGAAACGTGCTTCGAAAGTACATTCACTAATGTTCGGCGTTCACTTGTGGTCAGCAACCTATTAACCATTGACAGAAGAGCCGTTTCCAAACTGTGACTACGTTGCTCTTCCGGCGCATCTCCAAGCTCGGTCATCAGTAGGGCCTCGTGTTGTCCACTGACGACGGCTAACTTTAGACCATATGGTAATATCACGGGTTAATTGACAGTCCATAAACCAGTGCGTCCACGTCTGATCGACCCCACACAATCTGGGATCAACACATTCTTTTTCATGCAGTTGGTGTACACTGGTTCAACGTTGGCATCAAAGTTGGCGGAATAGCTGTCGCTGCAACCAATAGTACACGAACGGTTGATAACGGTGGTATAATAGTGTCGCCACAGACACACAATGCCGTCTCACCATCCACCGGGTTTTCCAAGAGGGCTGACGGAACGTGATTACTCAAAAATATTGTCCCTGTGCGGCAGTCGACAGTCGCACCACATTGCCTCAAAAAGTCCATACCCAAAATAACATCATGTGTTGCCTGCGGAATAATCACGAACTCCATTGGGATAACGTGGCCTCCGAGAAACACGTCAGCTTGACACACATCAACAGGATGCAGTGGCTCACCACTCACTCCGCAAAACTTCGAAGCTTGATTCCACCTAAATAAAACCTTTCGTCCCATGGTATCTTTAAAACACGCACTCATGACAGAAATTGTTGCCCCCGTATCCAGCAAAGCCATCACAGGCACATCGTCAACGAAAACGCGTACTTTGTTCTTGAGCATCAACACAGGAGGTATTTCTGATGTTAGCACGTCTCCGGCGACCTCACCTCCATCGGCCGCGCTTGCTAGTTTTCCTGTGGCAAAGCAGACGTGTTGCGACGCCGCGGTAAAGAACGGGGAACACGATGCGGTGGAGGCGTCAAGCTCCTGTCACATGTAGGGGAGTGGTTCCGGAAGCTGCGTGTCCAGTAGTCGTCGCGAGGCAGCAGGCGTGTTGCCCTAGGGTCGTCATACGGTCGATCAGGCAATCGTGTGAAGTGTTGTGGTAGGCCATAAAAACTTGCTCCCGGGTCATCGCGAAGTCGTTCGGAAGGGCGTGCAAAGTGTGGTGGGTTGCCATACCGGGGGCTACCCATCGAGTGTTGCAAAATCGCGAAATATGTCCTGGTACACCACAGGAGTAGCAAACTGTGAGAGGTCGAAACTCTCTTTGTTCGTCAATGAATCGAACATCGTCTTCTCTGGCGTAGTGGGTCGGTTCGTTCCGTATATCATAGGGATAGACCAGGCGTCGCGAATAAGGCGGACGCTGCGGGCGCCGGTCATGGCGAGGAGCTGGCAAGCGTGGTGCTCTCCTTGGCTGTGGGGGTGCGCTGTACTCAACAGCTGCTGCACTAACCATCGATTGCCAAGGGGTCGTAAAATGCGGTGGCGCATTCACAGCCTCACGTGGCACATATACCAAATGTTGGTCGTTTACAGAATGGTGATCAACTGCTGAATGCGTCTGTTCTCTACAGCGAAAAAGTTCTTCGCGAACAATCTCTCGAATCACCGAGGACAGGTCTGGGCAGGTGCTCGTGTCGATGCTGGCAACCGTTGTAACATTTGTCAGCCGGCCGAACTTTGGAGCAATCCTGCGCACTGTCAGCTGTTCGAAAGTTCGGCAAAGCCGAATGATGTCGTACACCGAGCTCAGGTGCTCTTTTCCGACGAGAAAATTATAGACATCCTCGGCTATGCCTTTCAGCAAATGTCCTACTTTGTCGTCTTCTGACATCTGATCATTGACCACCTTGCAGAGCATTAGCACATCCTCTATATACGTGGTACATGTCTCACCTGGAAGCTGCGCGCGTTGAGACAATGTCTGCTCTGCCCGCTTCCTTTTGACGCTCGAGTCGCCTAAACACGCTTTCAGCTCTGCAACAAAAACGTCCCACGTCGTCAGTGTGTCCTCGTGGTTTTCGTACCACACGAGCGCAGTATCCGTAAAGCAAAAGACCGCACTGCTGAGCTGAGCGGCGGCATCCCAGCCGTTGGACTTGCTGACTTTCTTGTACTGGATGAGCCACGCGTCGAAATCCTCTCCCAATTTTCCTCCGAAGGTTGGCGGGACTCGGTAGTAGGGCACGGAACCCATTGCAGTTGGCCTTGAAGCGTTAGATGGCTGATCTTGGGCCATTATGATCGGCGCAGGCGGGAGTCCGGCAAGGCGGCGGCTGCGGCGTAGTCCAGGTAGTGAAGCTCCCGTCGTTGGGCTTGTCTTACCCAGCACCTCCACCAATCTGTTACGCACAAGGAGGACCAGGACGTATATGGCTGAAGGGGCCGTTTATTTTGGTCGCGAAGAGAAGCGCCGGAGCGGCCAACAGGTTGACGATTGCAGTGTCATCTTCCTTCTTTCTCCAGCTTGGGGCAGCCAGCATGTTCACCTATCTTCGTTTTCTTCCCAGCCATGCGCAACAATATGTTGGCATAATTGGGTGCCATTTTCGTGCCCATAGCGGTCCCGCTGATTTGTCGAAAATACTCTTGGTTAAATTCGAATGAATTTAATTCGAGGACCATCCTCGTCAAAGTTGCGATGGCAGAGAAATCTGGGGTGTTAGATTGTTTATGGTCTGTGTACATATTTTGTAATGCAGCTATGCCGTCATCGTGAGGAATTTTTATATACAATGAAGAGACATCAAGAGTAACTAATTACGAGTTTTTTGGCACACACAGACCTGCAATACCTCGAACAAAATGTGTGGTGTATTTTATGTACGACGCGAGGGTGCATGGAATGTGGCTTATTAGTTTGTTCACGTACCCTGAAATGGCTTCAGTTATTGTACCGATGCCTGATATCATTGGTCGACCTGGGTTACCGGGTTTATGAATTTTCAGGAGGGTGTACAAGCGACCTGGATAAGGGTAACGAGGGAACCGCCAAAGCATGCTGCTCGAACTGCCAAAGCATGCTGCTGGACGAGGGCGTGCTGCTCGAACCACCAGAGCCAAGAGGCGCCATCTGGTCGGGAACAATGCGTTAGTAAAAAGAAGGAAACACAGCCCGCAAACATCCTAAAGGTGAAAAGGAGAAAGGGGAGAGATATGGAAGGGGAAGGAAGAGTGAAAGGGGGCGCCCGGGGGAGTCCACCTTCTATTCTTGTTGTTTTTTCTTTTTGTCTTTCTTTTTATTCCTTTTTTTTCTTTTTTTCGCTTTTTTCCCTCTTTCTCTCTCTAACCCTATGATTCAAGATTGTATAAAGCTGAGAACCAACAAACTGTACTCTCAATCCTGATTAAGGCCAAACTCTAGGCCGAAACGTCGAAATAAACCACGTTGTGACCGCTCACGGAGAATCTACTTTCCAAGATTTGGCGGCCCTGTAACTGCGAGAAAGACTATAGAACTGAAAATATCTTTCTGTCTTTCAGTGTAACTAGTCTTTTATGTACTACTGTCATTCATTTCTATCTTTTTTACCAACCAATCAATGGTTATCATCCCGACATCTAGAACAGCCACCGCATACACAACTCAGAGGCCCCGAGCGCGAATTTTCATTCTCAGAACAAAATATCATTCACTTTAAACGCCCATTTCCATGTTTTGGTGGCACTGTTTGGCTCCCTTTCAAAGCTAAACTTGTCCTGAAAGGGCGCGTAAAATACCTCCGATATTTTTGCAAAGATTTTAACTAAACAAACGCATTGTGTGCAGAATGCCGTCGCGATGAACTATTCTACACGTGGCAGTGCTACGAGCCGCCGGTGCACCACAAATTCCGAGAAACAATTCCTCTTCCTTTCCAAGCCTTTCGGGACTCCGCGTGACGGGGACTCGCTTGCTTGATTCCGTGCCGACCGGTTGTGCCCTCGCAATCTCCGACGTCAGCGTAGCTCTGGCCGACTGGGCTCGCCCTACGTCATCTCCTGACGCCGGCGACCTTCGACGACAGCGTAGCTCTGACCGACTGGACTTGCTCTACGAAATCTACTGACGCCGACGTAAGCTCTCGCAAGTGGCGCCCCGTCGTCGGACTTCTGTGACCATGTTTCCATCTTTTCTATCTCTCCTAGACCCCTCGATATGTCGTCGCTCTATCGCTTACCACCTCACGCCTTTTTCTCTCTCTCTACACCATCATTCCTCCCTTTTAATCCCTCCTTACCCCCTTCCCTTGTTAGCTACTGTTGAGGTGTCGCTCGCTGAAGCAGACAGTTACGGGGCCCGCTTTTCTTTTCTTTTCTCTCCTATAACCACTTAGCAGACTCCGCGTGACGCGCCATGCCATATCTCTGACCCTCCGAGCCAAATATGCTGATTGATCGAGCAAGAACCCACGACTTCCGGTCAGCCTCCAAGCAGCTCTCCACGTTGTCGTTCGTCATGTTGCCGCATGCATGCGCCCACTCACGAGCAGCTACTGCAGTAACCGTGTCTCCATCGGGTCCATCGCAATGGCGATATTTTTAAGGCCTGCACGCAATGTAGCGCCTATACCGGCACAATTACGGCAGCCGTGGTTCGACAACAAGCACACGGCTGCAGCGCAACTGACGGATTCTACGGCTGGAGTCACGGCAACCGGAAGTAGAGGGCGTTTCAAGCAGCGCGTAAGCGATGACGCATGCCACACGAGATTGGTAGGGGCTCTGTGGATAGGGGCGCTCAGTGAGACGGCAAATCAGCTTGGCAGAAGATACCAGTGGAGGGAAGCGCTGGAGAGAGTTAAATGAGTGGTCTTCATGATTTCAATAATGAAACGCGTCTAATTTTGCTATTACTGCACCGTTAAAAAATTCTGACGGCTCCGTGCTCGTCGTAAACTTGTGCACAATTTCCCCAAAAAACTGAATTTCGACTTCTGGGTGGTTTACGGGCCTTTAAGAAACTTTTTCTTCCACGGCACCTCGTTGGAGCCTCGGGACGCTGTCTCAGATGGTAGAAAGACGACAGCCATCATTCCCACCACAGCCGCCCAGACCATCAATGTCTGATTCGTGACCGTCGGTCCAAAAAAAGCTTCCACGACACGTGAGCTCTTACGTTAGCCGCCCACCATCTACACCAAAGGGACCGCCCCCCAACTACACTGAACGCAATGCTCCTACGAAAGTACGCACTCACGACGCCACTCGCATAGCGCAGTGAGCCCTGGACTTTTTTTTTCTTTTCAAAGAGCAAAGTTCCTTAGGGCGTCACCCGATCGTTCTCTCTAGCAACATGCACCTATCTGAGGTATGTGTCACAGGAGAGTTTAGTCCTTGGAATGTCCGCTAGATGGCAGTACTTATTTATAGTACATGCAGATTATAAAGGAAATGCAGATTATAAAGGAAAGACTGCAGGCATGGTTAGAGGATGAGGGGGTGCTGGGGGAACTGCAGAATGGGTTTCGGAAACGCAGGAGGTTGGAAGACAATCTGTTCTCACTGACGCAGTGCATCGAAATAGCCGGAAAGGAACACAGGCCCCTGTGGCTAGCATTTTTGGATATCAAGGGAGCGTACGATAGCGTGGTTCAAGAGGAATTGTGGGGAATACTGGACACACTAGGCGTGGAACATGTAGTCACTAATCTTTTAAAGGATATCTATAAAGGTAACAAGGTAGTTATAAAGTGGGAAAAACAGGTGTCCAAGCCCACAGAGGTGAAACGGGGGTTTAGGCAGGGGTGTCCTTTGTCACCCTTGTTATTCATGACGTACCTACAAGAATTAGAAGCCAAAATAGAAGGAAGTGGACTTGGCTTAAAGCTCTCTTTCGTAAAACAAGGAAAACTTATTGATCAGGCACCACCAGCGTTATAGTACGGAGATGATATAGTGGTAATGGCCAACAACAAGTAAGATTTGCAGAGATTGAGGGACATCTGCGGTAATGGTGGAGATAGATTAGATTTTATATTCAGTAAGGAAAAATCAGCAGTCATGATTTTCAATGACAACGAAGGTAGTGAGCTTAGAATACAGGAGTTCACGCTAGAGATAACAGATAAATACAAATATCGGGGCGTATGGATAAGAAATGGGACCGAGTACCTGAGAGAACACGAAATATACGTGACGACTAAAGGTAACAGGAATGCCGCAGTAATGAAAAATAGGGCACTGTGGAATTACAATAGGTATGATGTTGTGAGAGGAATATGAAAGGGGTCATGGTTCCTGGGCTGACGTTCGGCAATGCGGTCTTGTGCATGAGATCAGAAGTTCAAGCAAGATTAGAAATTAAGCAACGTGAAATAAGTAGGCTTGCTTTAGGAGCTCACGGGAATACACCAAATCAGGGAGTACAAGGTGATATGAGATGGACACCATTTGAGGGCAGGGAAGCTAGCAGCAAGATAAAATTTGAGAAGCGACTGAGAGAAATGGGGGAGGAGCGTTGGGCTAGGAAGTTTTTCAGCTACTTGTACATGAAGAATGTCGATAAAAAATGGAGGAAGCGAACCAGGAAATTGACTGGTAAATACTTAGAAAACAGCAGGTGCCCAAACCAAAAAGAACTATCGGTTAAGAAGAAACTGAAGGAAACAGAGACTGACATGTGGAGAATGGGCATGATTAAGAAGTCCGCACTATAGATCTATCGAACTTTTAAGCAGGAAATTGCCAAGGAAAGGATCTATGATAATACTCGGAGTAGTTCTCTACTGTTTGAGGCCAGCACGGGAGTACTGCGAACCAAGACATATCGGGCCAAATACGAAGGGGTAGACACGGTGTGCAGTGCGTGTGGAGGGGAAGAAGAAACTGCCGAACACTTGATAATGTTCTGTAAAGGGCTTCACCCTATAGCTCAGGATGATGGCGCAGAGTTTTTCAAAGCACTGGGGTTTAGAGACTGGGAGAGCAAAACAGACTTTAAGTGGGTAGACTTAACTAGAAGGAGGTTATCTGATTGGTGGTTAAAGTCAAGGTACGAGTGAAAATTAAACTCTTCACTGCAAAGTACGAATCCTCAAACTCACTTATTAAAAAAAATAAATCCAGTTTTTGGTTTATTAAGTATTACGGCTTGGTGGCGCTAGCCACCGCCCGATCTAAAGGGTACAGCCATATCCATACATCCATCCATCCATTTATTGCGGTACGAAGTCAGGTAGGGGACTGCGTCGTCACCACCTTTCCCACTCAGTGTTCACGGCAACTCCAATGACCCTACATAGTTTTGGAGTCAATAGGGAAATGCTGACTATGTATTGATCACTGTCCAGGTTCTCCACAATCTTTGATCAGATAGTGCCCTCATTGAAATTACGTGTGAACATGAAATATGGTAACGTGTCTCGACTTACCTGCTACACATCATTTTAGGTTGGGTGGGCGGAGCGATTAGGTGCAACCGTGGCATGTCACCACACGTTTTTCATCAAACGTTTTGTGTTGTGCGCATTGTGTGTGAATATCTGAAAAGATATCGCGTACATTCAGCGTACATGGATGTCGATCCTGTTAAAAGGGAAATCACAATTACGTGTCTCCGTTCTGCTGCCTAGACAGTGAACTGCGGGAAAAGTGGTAGCACGCACAACGACAAGACTGGTGGCTTCACATTTAATTCCCGGCAAATTCGTGTGACACTGCGAAGAGAGCGGGATTTTTCGCGTGAACCAGCGGCTAATCGGAGGAGTTGTGAAGACGCCGCACGACGTTCTGAAACTCTTGCCGGACGTGTTACCGAGAATTTCCCCCGGCCTCCTGTCGTATTTGTGAAGTGCAAAATCACACAGAGCTCACCCGCCCACCAACCGTGATCAGTTGAGCTATACGCTGTTGAGGCTGCTTCAACACTGTGCATGTGCTGCTATGACAAGACCAAAGTTCATATTTCATCAACACGAAAGGAGCGAGCATACCTGGACATCATCTCCCGGCTTTAGACTGTCCAGGAACTGTGACATCACTCCTCCCTGAGGAAACTGGGGACACACGCCAGCCCTGTACACTTTGACGATGATGTCGAAGGTTCCGCGCCGGTCGCAAGGACTCACGGGAGTGTAGGGCCGCACGATGAGCCGGTGGCCGACGAGTGCACGCACCATTATGTGCTCACCGATACGCACACCCAGTCTCTGTCATGCATGGAATGAAATTGTGGTACTTGGTTGGCGTCCTTTTACAAGCTCAGAATGTTGCCGGCAAATAAAGGCTACGAAGTTTCAGAGTAGTAGCAATACAGACTAAGTTCTATGAGAATGTTAATTCAGGTACTAACCTTCCGTGTGGGCTGTACTTTTTTCACACATGATGTCAGCAGCAGGGTTTTACATGATGACCACTCGCGTAGTGGTCGAGCTAGAACATCGCACTATGAACCATTATTATAAAACGAACCAACTTAGCTCGAGGCTTACGGGACGGCTTATGCTCCCCCAAGCACTGTACCAAATACTCTAAATTGTGACCAACTTTTTAAAATAAATTTGCAGCATGTCCACGGAGTGAATGATGGAAAGTGTGGCAAAGCTTTCGTCCGTCTATTCGTTTTTGCTTCCGTCCGTCCAATCGCCCATCTGTGTGACCGTCCATGCGTCCATCCGCCCGTCCGTGCGTGCATCTGTTCGTGCGTCCGTCTCTGCGTTCATCCATGCATCCGCCCCTGCGTCCGTTCATGCGTCCGCCCATGCATCTGCCTGTGTGTCCGTTCGTCCATCTATTCAACACTCCAAGTACCACCTTCTCGCATGTTTTCATCATATATTCCCCATATAGAAGCACCGCCATCCAGCGGACGTTTCAAGGACTAAACGAGAGGTGGCACACGCACACTTTCTTACGGCTTGCGCTTCGGGTGTACTTCCCACCTTTAACCACCTCCAGTTCATAGTATATACTAGTTCACTGTATTCATGACACTGTGTCCCAACGCTCGCTAGACCTTTCTAAAACCAAGTAGGTTACGCCCAGCGAATATAACGTAGCAACCTTTTACTGTCAGATAGTGCTCAATGTACATGCCAATGGCTGCTAATGGGAAATGAGAGACAGGAGAATTCGGCTTTTACTTTGTTACGGCGTGCGCTTCGTATCTACTTCCCACCTTTAACCACCTCGAGTTCATCGTGTATACTAGTTCATTGTATTCATGGCACTGCGGCTCAACGCTCGCTAAACTTTTCTAAAACTAAGGAGGTTGCACCCAGCAAGTATAACGTAGCAACCCTTTCTTGCCAGATAGTGCTCAATGTACATGCCAATGGCTGCTAATGGGGGTCGCAGCGTGTGCGTTAACTAAAGTCGAATGCCCCTGTCTCTCATTCCCCATTAGCAGCCATTGGCATGTACGTTGAGCACAATTTTTTAGTGTTCAACAACGCACAGAAGAAATCTCTCCCCGGCACCACCTTGGAGGTCAAAATGTTATACTTGTTACGCACTACAACGGCTTCGAGGAACGAACGGGTGCCGCTATAAGGAGCTTCGCCCCTAAAACATATCAGTATAATTATTCGGTGAAAGTTCAATATCTAGAAATACTGTTTCTAAGTGCTTTTCTAGTTAACCTCTCAGGAACAAAGGGGATTGACAGGAATTATAAAGCAAGGCAAAATGCATAATGCAACAAATAAAGGTCGAGGTTCAACGTCCGAAAACCACCACATGGTTATAATAAATGCCGATATAAAGGGCTCCAGAAATTTCGGCACTGAAGCAGTCATCAGGATAACAAATATATTGACACTATGGGCGAATTTCTACCGTCACCATTACTATTGGGCTCCAGATAAAGACCGAATCAATAGCATCACCCCACGCTTCATATCCTCAAGGCGCTAGTAAAAGAGTGCGAGTGGTGGCTGGCCACGGGCACGCTTTAAAAGGTGAAAAGAGCCAGCCGTCTGCGGGTGACGCATTATGAAGCGACGATCGCGAAACGGCGAAGGGAGTTGCTCCGTCTTGTTATGTTGTCTTTTATTCGGCATATTTGGCAGACGCTTTCGAAAAGGCTGCAAAAGAACAAGATTACACATATGCGGGATCCTGAACATCTGTGGTTTGATTGATAAATGATATTTACACACAAAATTACCAAATATGACTTACAGAGCAAGAGATGGGCAATAAAAATATTGTAAAAAAACTAACCTGGACGCAAATTCAGACATTGATGAAGTTTTGAAGTGACGAAACCTCGACGGATGAATTATTGTAGCAATAACGTGGAAGCACGAATGCTGATAGAGAATGGCGCTCACTGCTTGAAGTGTGCCGCGAATGCATGATGCAGAACAACGGAAAATTCGAGGCATTAGCAAGATGGCGTTCTTGCGTTTTCTATATCGCGGTGTTGTTCGACGGCGCTAAACCGAGAACCGTGCGATACAAAGTGTGTTCTGTTGAACTTGATGGGAAAAGCACTGCAGTACGAAATGATAGTACATATGCAGATAATTCTACTGTAATGGAAGCGAGAGAACAAGGTAGGTACCGGACTTGGTTTTTTGAATCTCACGGTTTTTTTGCAGACTAAAGTTATGACAGTTGGCTGAGATGTTCGATTCGGCCTGGTCGTACTTGAACACTATATATAGCACCGTCTTTTGGGTGACAACCACCATACCTACCATAAATTCATACAAGCATCTTCGACCTTTCTTAAACACTATACATGTCATAAAATGATCCTTCCCAAATGAAAATTCAAATATAAGCAAACCTAATGGCAACATGAGTTGCCCAGCAATCAGCTTGTCGCGATTGCCGCAAGGAAGCTCCAGATGTTCCAGCAATCTACATTAATAATTGATGAGATCTGACATTCTAAAACCACAATGTGATAATTAGGGACGCCATGTTGACCACTCCGGAAAGTTCCACTATCCGGAGGTCTTTAACATGCATATAAATTTTTCTACATGGTCCTCAATCCATTTCACCTGCATCGAAAATGTGGCCCCCGTGGCTGGGATTCCATCCCGTGATCTTTGGATTATCTGCCAAGAACAGTAACCACTAAACCACCTTGGCGGATTCAACGATCAAAAACTCTGCTGTTATGCATTTCGGTGTGCCCATAGGAAAGAAGGAGAAAGGGCAGACGTGATTTCATTTTTCACTTCTAGGGTTCATTATTTTGCAAGACGCACATGAATGCTCATATTTCTTAAATGAAATGACAACACAGAGCCTAAAATCTCTATCAGTATAACTATAAACCGATTGTCGCTTCGGTGTAATCTGCAGCCCTCTTTGGTATACTTGAAGTGATATATATTTGCCTAACTGCGCCATTGGCACTGACCAAAGGGTCGGATTGTAAGCAGCTGCGTACACGTTTAATTGCGCTATTCTATGAAGCCAATCGGGCAGGACAAGTAAATTGCATGCCTAAATTGTGCACTGCAGGAGGGAAACGTTCATGCTAAACGCTTTCCGACAAATTGCTTGAGCAAATTGTTCGACCCATGATGTCATAGTGTTACATTTTGTGCTCGCACTACGTCCCGCCTGTATATTTTTTTTAATTGTTGCAAGAAGAGGCGTGGCTCTGTCGGTCGGTTGGTTGCGAAATTTTATTGTGGTCCCGCAAGGCGCGCGTCTGCGCGCAGCGGGCATGGCTTTGTGTTAAAATACTTTGGTACGATGCAGAAGACCTGTTCTTGAGGCCATCTCAAATACCCGGTTTTGATTATTTGTCACTTGCAGTAATCGCACCAATCCAGACATTTCTCTCACAGACCAACGGCGATCTTTCACTCGCAATCAATTCCACCCACACCAGGGGTGCGATGCCGGATGGCCCGAGCTTCTCAGTTTGTTCCGAGCCTGCTCAGCAGTGGCCATGACATAAAGACAGCGCGGAGCGCGTCATACACTCTAAGCCGAAAAGGACTAAAGTGGGGTATGCCATTGGTCCATTTGTGGACTAAATGCGCTGCCACAGATTTTGGACCAATTTTGGACTAACTGCGGGAGTAACTGCAAGGGTTCAACTGTTACCCCAAGCACTTACCCCACTTGGTTTAAATGTTGGTCCCAGTAGAATGCTCCAGTGGGACTAACAGTTGAACCGTCTGGACCAATGACAAAAAAAAAATGGCGACACTGCGTTTGTGGAGCATAGTACGTTATTCGCATAGTACGCATAGTACGAAGAACATAGTACGTTATTCATGCAAAACACACACACACACACACATACACATATGCACCATTATTTTAAAGTAAAACACCACAAACAATGACTGCCCGCGCTATACTACAAAGAACAGACTATCGTGTATATATAGCACAGTATTTTGACCTCCCATCTAGTGCCAGTGGGCGACTTTTACTCGGCTTAAGAAAACAATAAACATTGACACCATAACGCGAAAATTTACATGGACTAATTCGTAGCACCGATGCGCACCGATGCGCACCGATCTTTTAATATGGATCCATCTAATCTTCAGCATGCCTCCAGCCCGAGAATACGAATTATCAGCTGGCATTCGATCATGTCGGCCGAACCATCGCTCGCAGTGCTAGCGCACGTGTCCGCAAACACAAACATAGCAGCGGCGCTTATGCGGGAAAGCTGGCGAATGAGCCAGGTGCCCCGCCGATGCCATACCGTGTCTGGTTGCCGACGGCGTTGCTAGGCTTACGACGAGTACGGCTAAACGCCCACCGGTGATGGCAACATGCGGCTCACGTGGAATTTTGTGTCGTCGTTATTTTATTGTCACAAATGAACAATAGGTAAGTGTCCCATGTTCGCGGTGTCTTACGGAGTGATGTAGATATCTGTATACTTACAGCGACGAGACCGTTCGCAGGCAGGGTTCTTTCATCGTGCTAGTAAGTCACTCCTTGTGTACCGCCGGCCGCACGATTAGTCGCATCTGCGATCGCCTGCACGCTTAATTTTTGATAACGATCGTCGCGTGGAGAAAAAGACTTAAGTTTGTCTGCCCCGCCCTGGTGGTCTAGTGGCTAAGGTACTCAGCTGCTGACCCGCAGGGCGCGGGTTCGAATCCCGGCTGCGGCGGCTGTGCTTCCGATGGAGGCAGAAATGTCGTAGGCCCGTGTGCTCAGATTTGGGTGCACGTTAAATAACCCCAGGTGGTTTAAATTTCCGGAGCCCTCCACTACGGCGTCTCTCATAATCATATAGTGGTTTTGGGACGTTAAACCCCAGATATCTATCCCGGCTGCGGTGGCTGCATTTCCGATGGAGGCGGAAATGTTGTAGGCCCGTGTACTCAGATTTGGGTGCACGTTAAAGAACCCCAGGTGGTCGAAATTTCCGGAGCCCTCCACTACGGCGTCTCTCATAATCATCAGTGGTTTTGGGACGTTAAACCCCACATATCAATCAAATCAAACCCCAGATATCAATCATCAAATCACTTAAGTTTGTTTGAGCTACATATTCTGTGAATGTGTACGCGACGTTACCTTCGCTTGCGCCGGTAATTCACTCACACCGGCATCCAGCTTAATACCGATGACATACGAAGCCTACTTTTTCTATATATCGCTTTTAAGTTGTGGTCACTGTGTGGGTACATGTCCGCTGATGAACAGCTTACCTTTATTAGCGTTGTCAGTGTTTATCGAAGTTCGAACTAATTCAGCCCATTAAAGCTAGTTATTCGCATTGCCCGTGTTCGGCAATTTTCACTTAGTTTCGGCCCACCCGTGCCGGCATGGTAGAAACGCGAGGGCGCTTGCTGTATGCACTGACAACGTGTTGTACTACTTGTCTCTCATAACATCTTCTATTCGTTTCATAGTGCTTCGCTTTCACAGTGGCGTACAGCCTATATAACTTGTTTTCATGATCGCCGACCACGCCGAGCATTGCAATGCAGCATCGACAGGAGGTGATCGCGGCGCAGTTGCCCTCCCCGTTGGTCTCTTCATTGCCGGGCGTTTGCGCACGACACGCATTGTCACGCATTTAGTCCTTGTTGGACGAACCGTTCGTCCGTTGGTTTAACGACAGCGGTTAGTCCAACTTTGCCGAATTTCGGCTTAGAGTGTAGCAGCGTTGATAAAATTGCTTACATGAACGCGCGTGGCGTTGGAAATGGATGTGGGATATTTGTCACGGTTATCAAAAGAACACCGCGTGAGAATACGTCAGCGCCGCCAGTCAGTCAACGTTTTTACAGTGCAGCGACGTCAGGGTGATTTTCGTGCTGTATTTTTGCCAACTCAACACGCGCCTTCCACAGGCGTGTTCGTGTGCGTATGTCCTCTTTCGAACAGGTTCGTTCGCTCCACCAGCAGCGTGGAAATTTCCACTCTCGAAGGCAGCAAAGCTGCACACGCAGCACGCTCGTGCTGCTCGTTTCGCGTTTATCAAGTACTGCGTACAAATGTATGGACAGGTGGTCATCTTGTCGGCAACAAGGTCCCTAGATGAAGCAAGTTTCCAAGATAGTGTCACTGTTTGTTCTCGAGCCGTCCTCCTCGCTCTATCGCTTACCCCTCTGAAAACCGCGTCTGTAATTGGCGCATTCTTTGCACGTGATCTTGCAAGTAGCTGGTCGTGTTATTTATTATTATGCAAAAGGTTCAAAACGAGTAGGCATGTGCCTATGGCTGCAGCTGGATTTTCACCGTCACCAAAAACGAAGTCGTAGCCCGGACATAACCTGAAGAGGAGGAGCGCTTCAGTTGGCTCTGAATCGGCCAAGCTTGTTTTGCGGTGCTCGTTAAATACAATATACGAGTTTTTCAACAATGCTTCGTTGCCATAAACAACATAAAACAGTTTCGCTCTCTTACCGTGTGCTATTCGAAATTAAGCACGCCGTGAAGCTATATGAAACATTTCACGCAAACGCTTTCGTGCAACGCCGTCGACGTACGTCAATGCGGTTCTGCGGAGCGAGTTCATTTGTCAGTTTTTATTGAAACGCCAGGAGCGCGTCTAATCCGCATCTTTTGCATGTCTGTTGTTGCAAATGCTTGTGCGTATGCACGTATACAGAGCAGCAGGAGCATGTAAATAATGCACCTTCTGGAACATTTCATGCTTGACCAGTTAACCACCACGCGGCATAAAGGAGTCGAAACGTGCTTCTTCGGGACACTTCACCAGTAGAACTCTCACTTTTCAGGAAGATCCCCACACTGCGCCAGAAAAACCTGGCATCACGATTGTCAAAATGAGCATATTTAAAGAACCGTTAGAGTGCTGCGAGTGAAGCGTTCGTATTAGTCTGGCCATGGTTTTTCTTTGTGTGTGCGAAAGTGGGTTGTAATCACTCGTCCCAACGTCACGTCCTGTGGTCACTAACAGGATGCAGCAAGAAGTGCGTTCACTGTGTCACAGCACCAACAAAACACATTCGGAAAACTGCACGAGTTATAAGTGGATGAAGTACAATGTACGATGTGAGACGCCATGCATGGCTAATGGTGCAAAATATATAACTGCGCAAAGTTGTCAGTTGACTAACACACATTCTGCTTGCTCTTGTGTTGTACCGTTTATGTCCTTAAAGGCAACCGTTTATTCTACGGCTCATTTTGTTCAAGTTTGTTCCATTTACACTTGTTCATCTTGTTTTATTTACACCTATTCACCTTGATTCATTTACACCTATTCACCATACCAACTGAACCCAAACATTCGCTTTTGGATGAAAGGTTCGAACCTTCTAGAGGACGCTCCAGGAACATAGGCGAGGAGAAAAGGAAAAGATGCCACTACCTTAGAAACGTCTTTCATCTAGGGACCTTAGTCGGCAACGCGGCTGTCATTGGATGTCATGAGCACGGTGAAATCGGAAACGAGACGTACGGAGTTTTAGAATAACGTTCGCGAGTGTTGCAGGCGTTGCTTCACTTGCGGGTGCCATACGAGTTTTAGAATAGCGTTTGCTCCCCCTACGAAAAAGTCTAGGGACTTTCGCCCTGATCACAAACCTAAATGCATGGAAGCTACGCTCAGCACTTCGCGGGCCTCGCTGGCCGCGATCATTGCACGCTAGTTGGAATTTTCTGCGGGTGAGCCGCAAACACGAACGGCGGCTCGCGTTACAAAGCATTCGCAGTGGGAGGGACTGCACCACAAGGGCTTGCGGCGGGACACAACCTTTACTTCTGCATGCGTGTATGCATAGTCTGCACGATAAAGCTGGTAGATGAACCGTGTGCTCGCTGGCATTGCGGCGTGGGCACTGCTACTCGGCAAGACCAAAAGTGGTGCGCGGACTCGATATTCGCCACGGGCATCTCTCAAAGAAATGGACGCGTGAACTCGGATAAAAACTCGCTGATTCTGAGTAGGCCCCAGTTCAACTCGAGGCTGTGATGGTGTCGGTGTGACTGTCAAGCGTTTGATGTGGTGAACGCTACGCGGCCACAGAGACAGACCAACCACTGCTGCGCACATGCGACGTGCTTTGAAATGCGAAGCATTTGTTTGCGAACATCGGTGACTTTGAGCGTATCTATCTATCTATCTATCTATCTATCTATCTATCTATCTATCTATCTATCTATCTATCTATCTATCTATCTATCTATCTATCTGTCTATCTATCTATCTATCTATCTATCCATCTATCTATATCTGTCTATCTATCTATCTATCAATCTATCTATCTGTCTATCTATCCGTCTATCTATCTATCTATCTATCTTTCTATCTATATCTATCTATCTATATTTGTCTGTCTGTCTATCTATCTATCTATCTATCTATCTATCTATCTATCTTTCTATCTATCTATCTATATAGCCGCCTACGACTTTTAGCTCTCCTGGCCGTTTCGATAATGGTATTGATACCAAACTTGATATGGCATAACATGACTGTATAAAAACATATTTGACTAGTCATAACATGAAAAACATGACATGTGTTATGAATGTCATGATTTACATTTCATGGTCCTGCAGCTCTTGCGGTCGTTTCGTTCACATGGCATGTTGTAAAACTGGTATGGTATGACATTATTGCATGGTGAACACAATCAACAGACCCTAACATGAAAATGATGACATGCTGTCTTGTAACAACATGACTATATGCCACGCTCCTGATGCGCTCGCGGCCGTTTCGCTAGCTCTACATATGCCAACTTTGGTACTACGTGACGTCAATAGATGACGAAGGTATGTTACTGGTGCAAACATGATAATCATGAGATGCGTGTCATGTGAGAACATAACTACATGCCCCGGTCAAGGCGCCAATACACTTCTACGTGACACTGTGCACGTGCTCGCCGGCGTTCCTTTCGTCGCGTCATGCCGGCGTTGCCATGCGAGGCGCCGGTCCTGCCACATACTCGCAGACGTGCGCCGCGCTGTGTTGCTTTGATGCATGCACGTTTAAGTGCGTCCAGTGTCCCTCCGTCACGAAAAAAATGGCAGCATATCTATGGAGTGAATGATGGAGAGTGAGGCGAAGTATCAGTCCGTTCATTCGTTCTTGCTTCCATCCGTCCATGCGTGCGTCTGTGTCGCCCCCGTGCGTCCATTCACCCGTCCGTGCGTGCGTCTGTTCGTGCGTCCGCACGTTGATCTGTGCGTCCATCCCTGCGTTCGTCCATGCATCCACTCCTGCGTCCGTCCATGCGTCCATTCGTGCGTCCGTCCATGCATCTGTCTGTGTGTCCGTTCGTCCACCTATTCAACACTCGAAGTACCACCATCTCGCATCATTTCATCATATATTCCTCGTATAGAAGCACCGCCATCCAGCGGAAATTCCAAGGACTGAACGAGGAGAGGCACACACGCACTTTCTTACGGCTTGCGCTTCGTGTCTACTTCTCACCTTTAACCACCTCGAGTTCATGGTATATACTAGTTTCTCTGTATTCATGGCACTGTTGCGCAACGCTCGCTAAACCTTTCTAAAACCAAGGAGGTTACGCCCAGCTAGTATAACGTAGCAACCATTTCTTGTCAGATAGTGCTCAATGTACATGCCAATGGCTGCTAAGGGAGAATGAAAGACAGGAGAATTCGGCTTTTAGTTAACGCGCACGCTGCGAATTTTTTATTGTTCAACAACGCACAGAAGAAATCTCCCACCGGCACCACCTTGGAGGTCAAAATGTAAGACTAAGTACACACTGCTAGTACGACTACGAGGGACGAGCAGGTGCCGCAATACAGAGCTTCGCCTCTAAAAGAGGGAGAAGGAGTGTTGTCTGGGTAACGGATTGGCACGAAATTCGGCATGTCGCATTTCGCACCGCTTCCCGTCAGGCCGTGCCGACGGACGCTGGTAGCGCCATTCGGGTCTGGCGTCAGACTATAGAGTGCTCGCATTTTCCTCACGTAGCGTCGCTGTTCCCAGCGTGCACGCGCCTACGTTGGAGTACATTGGGCCCTTCATGATGCGTTCGTGGCGGTTTCGTTATATCCAGATATACCAAATTTGGTGTCACGTGACGTCAATGGATGACGAAACTATATGACTGGTGCAAACATGACAATCCTGACAAGCTTTTCATGTAAGAACATGACAACATACCTTGTTCATAGCGTGCTCGCGGCCGTTTCGCTAGCTCAACATGAACTAAATTTGGTATCACGTGACGTGACTAGATGGCAGAAGTAAACGACACATTCAAACAAGATAGCTATGACACGTAAGTCATATACGGCATCATTATCCTCCACCTCGTAACATTGTGCTGATTTTAAAGTTACATATGAACCTTTCTGATTCATGCTTCACCTATCATCGATTTCCTTTGTACGTGGGATCTGCTCTTTTTTTTGTCCTCCTATATCAATGCACACGTTTCTCCTGAAATGCCGACAGCGTGTCACAGCGTTCGTGTGCGACGCGGACCGCATGTCACTGGCAAGCCGGTGCGCGTTCTTTGCAGTGCACTTGGGAGTGTTCCCGCACTCATGTGGGACGCAGACAGCGTTCTCCTCGACGAGCACCGCTTCAGAGAGTTCAGCTGATGGGCCTCTCTTGCACTGCCAGTCCCCAGTCATGACAGGGTGCAATGCTGCACTCAGTGGAACGACAGACAAGTGAAAGAAGACGCCTCTGGTTTGATAACACTGCCCAACTTATTGAACCATCCTTGACGCGATGACTGGTTCCATGGTAACCAATGAAACGCAGCGCGCTGAGAGACGGATTTGACTTTTTCGTACTGTTGGCTCGTACATAAGGGGGTGTCGCCAGAGCTTGGGAAGATCCCGAGTTTCGCGAAACATGGCCGCTCCTGCATAGCGCCGCTGGAATTTAAGCGACACAAGCTTTTTAACCACCTCTGTCTTAGGAATACACTAAAGAAAAAGCTTTTGAATAACTGTACTATTAGACTCCCTGACCTTCCAAAGAAACGCAGAGAAATTATGAACCTGAAAGATTAGACGGTTGTCTCAAACTGTGATAGTACCTACTCGCATGCTCCTGATTTTTCGAAGTCTTTAAGACTGAATTCAACGAAAGTTTTTGTGCGAAATGACTTTACTATGATCTGCACGGCATCCACAGTCAAAGGAAAGTACTATATACGTTGTCGTTCACGCAACAATTAAGAAAAAAATCTTTCACTTTTCACGAGGGCACCGCCAAGTGCTCCTGCAATACTCAGTAATCTTCTTTCGCTCGTTTTGCGAGTATGACAATTCATACGGCACCACTTCTCAGACACTCGTGAAATAAACTCAATTTTATTGTGCCAAGAATATTTTGGAGAAGCGGGCATTGAATTGTGATTATCTGTAGCCTTTTAAACAATGGTAACCAATTGAGTACCCAAGGATCGAGGAAATTAATGCCGGGGCGTCGATTGAACAAAAATATTTTTTTTCAACTGACGCGACGAATTAATAAGCGTGGCCCATCGTCGGCTTACCTGTGTATAGCTTGGTAGGGCGAACCGGAGGAGCTTGACGTTATGACCAATCGCCTCGCGGCGCTTCAGCACGACTGTGTACAGGCTGTTGGGGTCCGCAAGGAGCACGGGGTCCATTCTGTGACGGCGCACCTTGCGCAAGATGAACACGGCGGCCAGCAGGCCCGCAGTGAACGTTAGTAACACGGCCAGGAGCTGGGGTCTACGAAGCTTCGAATACAGGAATGGCATTGCGGAACGACTTAGACACGCCACCGTAGCTTTCTTTTCTTCTTCTGCCTGTCGACATCGCTGTTCAAAACTAATAACGGTGGGGTAAAAACAGAAGGCGGGAGCGGAGAGTGCGAATACCTTCATGCTCTTTTAGAGCATGGAGAAACAAACGTGGGACAGAAATTAATGCTGCAGGTGCCATCGACTAGACCAAATGCAAACGATGCATATTGCAGCAAACGAAGATGCCTATCCATAGGTGAAGCTTTGCAGTAATGCTTTGCAGTAATAAGAAGACTACAAACATGTCTCATATTACGTCGTAATGCTAACATCTTATCAGTATTTTTCACACTACCCGACTCTTCGCCAATATAGCTGAAAAGGTGAACCATAAATAAGCCTCAAAACATCATCATCGGCAGCATCTTCAGCGTCGTCCGAATCCGCATTGTTTAGTACCAAAGCTCAATGTAACGCAAGGAGTGCTCAGAGAAAAGCAAAGGTAATTCAAAGAGTGTGACATTTTGGGCTGATACATTCAACGACATTTTAGCTTTACTTGAATTATCCACTCTGTATGTTTACTTTACTATATTTGACATTGGTGTATAATTGCGACACGACTCTTTAGCAGGCGACGAGGAAGACAACAAATTATTGGGAACGATGCTCCTAAAGCTGTGTGTCGGTCCATGCATGTCTGTGACCGGTTGGTAAGCACCTAGTTGTATGACTCACTCAGCAGACAGACAGACAGACAGACAGACAGACAGACAGACAGACAGACAGACAGACAGACAGACAGACAGACAGACAGACAGATGAACGGAAGCACGGATGGACGGATGCACGAATGGACGGATGGATGGACACATGAACGAAACGAACACATAGACGAACGCTCGGTTGCACGCATGGACGGGCGCACGAAGGAAGCAAGAACGAACGGACAGGATGCACTAACGTATGGACATAATCATGGACGTGCGGACGGAACGCTTCACCCCACTCATCATCATTCACTCGGTGGATATGCTGTGATCATATAGTTTCATACAATAATAACAATGGCGCTGTGACCGTGTACCTCCATGAGAATTATTGGAAGTACAAGCTTCGCATTGGATTGAGTTAGCTAGTGAACTATCTACAGACTTTTAAGTGCGAGTGCACTTTATAAGCGACCCTAAATACGCCGTACGCGGTGCACCTCCTCCTCTCCCCTAGCAACGGCGCGAGGAGCGGAGAAGAGCGTCTGTAGCAATGGCGCAGTGACGTCACACACCACGTGATTGCGCGTGCTGCGCCGGTTGAAGACAAGACAGCTCGGCGAAGGGCCCGTGATGCAGGGCGCAAGCGGGCGAAGCAGGCCGCGGATCCCGAACTCCGCGGGCGGGAAGTCGATGGGCGACGTAAACGGCGCATCGCCTGCGGTGATGAAGGCCGGCGGCGAGACGCCGAACGAAAGCGGATGAAACGAGCCGAGCCCCCCGAAGCCGATCTGGCGGGGGGACGCGCGATGTGTGAGCGAGCGCGGGTCTTGGAGATTGCCCGTCCAGATGCGCGCTTCAAGCGCGACTTTGTGGATCACAGCTTCGGTCACAGCTGCGCCATGTGTGACCGGCTGTGGTTTGACAACAATCTGAGCTGCATTTCCGGCGTGAGGAACGAGACCAACAGGTTGAACGCGTTGCGGGTTCTTTGGAACGAGTTCAGAAAACGGTCGGGCGAACACCGATGCGACGATATGGATGCGCAAGACCCGCGGCTGGCTCCCTTAGGTGCGTTCCGGGTGTGTGCCTCGAGCCGAGAGTTCCTGCTGGCCGGGCGGGTTCCGCCGTTGAGCAAGAGCTATGGCTACGCGCAGCCGCCTTCGTCCCGCGGACCTCCCCGATCTGAACCCGGTGGAAGAGCGCCTCAACTCCGCTTCATGAGCATCAGGCGGCTGACGCGAGGCAATGGTCAGTACGGCATTAGGTGACAGATCGTGAACGTGCCTATCGACGTTCCGAGCGTAATAAAAAACACATAAACATCATTATAGTGCGAATTTACTCTCACATACGTGCGTAAACACACCAAGATTTCCCGAGATGGTCTAATGGTTTCCTGGGAATCGCGATGTGATCACACGTGGGAGTTTACGTGAGCTCACTGGCGAATGCCCACGGATTTTAACTTCACTCCCCCTCATAGCATCACCCTGTGTATTCGCACTTAACCATGTTGGACCTCGGGGAAATGCTTGGGAGTTGTTTTTTTTTCGCAGTTTCAGTTTCGTTCTTCGTACAGCGCGCGTTCTGGCATTTAATGCTCGAAGAAACAGGAGACCACTATATATTCTGGTTTGTTACAATGTTTGAGCTAAACGAGTCATGTTTGACGGTTTAGGCAAAGCGTCCTTCACTCACCGGTATACAAATAGATATAGAACGTCAGGATATTGCATGTTTGTTCACGAGCGTCTATTGTACAAACTCGTTTTAAATCGACTGCAAACGATGACGAAGCTAAGTAAGCGCACCGTCAGGCTCCGCTGACTCGGTTTCATAACAGAACTACAGGTACATTGGGGGCAGAACGCTCAGACAGATGCACCTAGCATCGCAGAAGACAAAACGTTAAATGTTCCTGACTTAATTCTGTTCTGCTCTTTTCATAAATAAATAATACATACTTTCTAGATAAAAACAATCAGGCTTGTTTTCAAGTGTTGTAAAAATGATTCATTATATCTTTATGCCAGATCCGGAATGCAATGGCGGAGCCATGCATGCAATGAATAAATTTGCCCAGGTTTCACTTTTCCCGCCTCGTCACGAGAACGTTTTGAAGCAAGCAAATAAGTTAAGCAAGTTTCAATTGAATATAAGTTCATATCACTTTGTTTTGCAGTTGGCAAACAAGCGTCGTGAATCGAAATACCCTCATTCATCCGACGAAGGTCCCAAGCCTCTACCTTCCATAAATCCCTTTGGGTATACATGCGCCGCTGGAGGAGCCTGCGTATACACTAGCACCAGATTCCTCTCTAGATATTATTGCATGAAACTCGATGGCTGTGATTATTAAGACGATAGTCGTTCATGGGGTATTTCGGCGCAAAAACTTCGGTCTGTCTGTCTGTCTGTCTGTCTGTCTGTCTGTCTGTCTGTCTGTCTGTCTGTCGGTCTGTCTGTCTGTCTGTCTGTACATTGATTTGTTTGTCCACCGAAACGACACCTCAAACGGTTAAAATCGAACACCTTCCCCAGCGCCCACCAAATATGCTTAAGATTTAGCGTTCATACTTGTGTGGATTGTCAAATAGAAACAAATTACTGTGCGTATCTGAGGCACAATAACAACACGTCAGTGTTCTGTATGTGTATCTTTATACCAGATAAGGCATAATTAATTCTAAGGACCGTAGCGTTTATGACACCGCACTGACAATGCAACGCTATGCACGAAAAGGCAAGTGTTTCCATCACTTTGCCGAGATGCCACGGTGGTGGCACCTGCCCGTTACTTTGCGTTCGACATCTTACCGCCACAGAGACAGGCGCACATGCCTTCCTTCGTTTTCGAAGATAAGTGCCAGATAGCGCTCGTATCTCATGTGCCTCCATGTGCTCGTTCGCCTTCGCTGCACAGATCGAGGCACTCTAACGCAGTGCCTCCAGAATACAGTTCCTCAGTTTTCTCGCGCAGAACATCAAGTAAACGCTTTGTTCACTCTCTCCAGACGCAATACTATTGTCTTTAAGCGACATTTGCAGTGAAGCATGCAGATACAGAGCCATTTTTTTTTCGCTTTGCCTTCTCCTCTGATGTGTCAGTCCACATGGACGTGTATCTACAAGAATAAGCTGATGCCTGCAGGCTGCTATAAAATACAAGAAGCTGTTATTGATAGAAGAGATATGTCACAAAATGGTGCTCTTGAAAGCTTTCTCGTCTCACTATATGGTATCCACCGACGGAGTTTTAGATCTGTAAAAAGCAGGTCGGCTGAAAATGATGCAACAAACAGGAAGCCCCTGTACACAGGCGTTATGTGCTAGACTGTAGTGAGTTGCTGTGTGCGTTTCTTATTCTTCCCATCTGCATCTTCAGTTGCGGTGATATCGGTGGAGGCAAGAAATTTATATGTTGTTGTCTCCTTGCGTCTTTCTCTCTCCACCTTCAAGTCCAGTTTCCGTAGCACAACTTCCGTTTGGTTTGAACTTAAATACCCCGAGAGCTGGCTCACGTAAAATAATAAATAATAATAGGTTCAATCAAGAGGCTGGGAAAACTTTATTAGTAAAATTTATTATAACAACATATCACGATCGATGACGAAAAAACATTCGCAACATGCCTTCATTCCTAATGGCGCAGCTACTGCGGGTGAGATATATATTCGTGGGTGCATATAAACGGTGATGTAAATTGGCAGACGTGATAATCATCCCTGCAGGCACCTCGGGCGCAGTCCTCCTTTGTCCGGAAGCGGTTCTCGCCGACAAGGCAGTGGTGGTGTGCGAGAATAGACCCCGATGCCTTCACGCAGTGGAAGACGCCACTCTCAGCTGTGCGAATGCCCACCGCGAAGTAAGGAAACCTAGTAATAACAATTGAGAAAGAAAGTACACAGCTAAGTGGCGTACTACAAAAACTGCTTGATAATTTACAGCTATTTACGAGAAAAATGCCCTTGCATTGTTTCAACGTGACGGCGTTAGCGAGCCGGTGCCGTAGAAAATGTGGCGTTGGAAGCGTTGTCCGTGAGGGAAAATGTTGGTAGATTCAACGCATAAAAATTGTGATCACACCTTGTGGAGATGGATGACCGGTGAAGCAGTTTAACACGATAGAGAGATGACACGACACCAGTTCGATATCAGTGGCCAGAAGCAGAATGTGTCCGTCCCCGTTCAAGATAGTGTGCAGAGTCTAGTGTGACACATCCATGGTGACATCTATGCCGAGGTGTACACTAATGGGACACTGAAGGCTACTAATAAATTGACGTTGGTGGTTTAAATAGCGGTTCAGAAACCTCGTAGCCTTATTTTTGTGCAAAGGAGTGCATATTTCGGAAAAAATCACTTTTTTTTGTGATCGGCGTCGGATTACGCACTTAAAATTACCCTCCCAAGTGCAATCTGTCATGTCACTGTTGGCGTGCACAACGTTGCACGGCTTTACTGCGTGGCCGCTAACACTAGTAGCAGCAGAGCGAAAGTAGTGGGAGCGACAGCAGCAACAACAGCTATTGAACAATTTGCTGCCATGACCTCCGAGATGGCACACGTTTTAGGTTATTTTTGCAGTTGAAGCGCAAAAAAGCATACACTGGATTAAGGGAACAACGAGGACAGGCGCTAGTTCTTGTTGTTCCCTTAGTCCACTGTATACTTTTTTGCACTTCAGCCGTAAAAAACATGGAATAACAACTAGCGTGCTCCCACACTGTGCTTGGTTCAACTTAGCCCCGCTAGAGGGCACGATCTGTGCTTTTTAAACAGGCGAAAATTCAACTTTTAAATCACTCGCGCAATGTAAGCAGCACTTTATTACGTATATTGATGCACGAAAGGTTCTTATTAATTGCATGCAGCAAGTTCGGTTAATGATGAATAATTGTAGGCGACACCTCTCACGTCATCGAGATCATTTTGTGAATGTATTACGTGTAGTGTATGTGCTCTCGTGAATTTACCTTAACTTCTTGGTAAGTATATATAGGGCTCTACTGTTTATAATATTTTTGTTTTAGACCTTGTCATACACTGAGCTTTCACGCTGACGAAAAGTGTTATTGGACTTTAGCGTCCTTTTTAGTGAACTTCGCATGCCAAGCCCTCTCAGAAGACAACGCTGTCTGCTTTAGGACATGCCTTCGCGACTTTCTTCTTAATGAAAAGGCTTCACAGCAAATCACAAGGTGGATAAGCCACCTTACGAAGTCCAGGCTAACATATTTTCTTAAACTTAGCAACCTAAACGTACTGCTGGGTGCGAATGTCTCACTCGAGAATATTAGCCGTCTTGTATCAAAACGTGATAGCTGTGGAAAATTTTTTATTATTTCTTTAATCACTCGTTGCCACGAGGTGCGTGCGTCACCTAGCTGAGAGCGGACGTTCTATTTGATCATGCTTCTGCACGCGTGGTTACCATGTCGGCGATTCTGAGGAAGCCGGTGTTTCTGCCCAAAGAGTGCACGGAATCCCAGATCTTAGTTGCGAACTGTGTGCCTTTGAAATAATCTTCGAGCCGGAATCAAACCCCAGAATCCTGCTCGACAGCGAAGTATTTTACTACAGAGCCCCACCAGTGTTAGAAATCGAATGAGAGAAAGGCTTTGGGTATGCGAATAGATTCGTCATGTCTGGTGAGGGGCAATGTTAACATATGTAACATTGCACTGGAGATGCGTATAATCACACCAAAATAACCGCATGACGAGTGTGCAGCTGAAAACCACGTAACAACTCTAAAGCACTCATGCATAATTTCTCATCATCAGTCCAAAGCTACGCAAGTCCGCGTATGGCCCTGCAGAAGCGTATCCGGTACTTCGCAATTGTAACTGCAGTAGGCGTCCCTAAAACAATGTACGCAGGCTGTCGTCACATGCACAGATACATCATGGTTGAGGCGTCCTTGGGCAAGGTAATCATAACAAGCGATTGAACGTGCGATATAACCTGGGCCAGATGAAATGTTCGTGTTGCATTCTTAAAGGCGAAGCTTCGACGTCTTGCAATTTAATGGTCTCTAATTACCCTACCAAACAACATCGATGATCAAGTAAACATTATTATTCTAGTGAAACAGTAGCAACTAGTTCTAGAAGTCAACATTTATTTTAAAATTTGCGTTCGTCGAATTGTGTCTTCATTGTTCACGTCTGGTGGCGCTATGCATGCACCATGTCTAATATTGACATATTTCGAAGCTTCGTGATACCTTCGGTTGCGGCTATAAGGATAGCACATCTGACACAAAAAGACAGCATCCTGCAAAAGGTGTACAAGGTAGTGCAGGATAGAACAGTGGACAAACTCACAGGTGATCAGTTCGCTGCTCACAGACGAAAAGCGACCGCCCTAGCTTTTCGTCGCGTGTGCCTCACACTTTGATCATGGATGATCATGCTGCGCTCAGCACTGCATGCTATAAGATCCGTTAAGAAGTGCGCAAGGAGCTATGTATGGGTGTCCGGAATCAACGAGGTGATAGAGAAAACGATGCGATAGGGGCGTGAATGCCATCAATTGCAGAAGAGCTCACCCAAAGCTCTTATTCCTACATGGAACCGTCACCAGACACTATGACACATGATGCACGTTGAATTCGCGGGGCTACTACTCCGACAACAGAAAAGCATTTATCTCCAACGAGATAAAACAATTCCATACGGCAAACGCAGTACAGGTGGCAACGTAACCAGCTTACCACACTGTACCAAACGGCCACAGAGAATGCTATGTGGCACTCCTGCAGGATGCAGGGAGGTCCATACAGTGCCGACTTGCAAAATTTCTTTATCGGCAACACAGGCTGCTACAGGAATGACATTTGCGAAAGTGACGTTTGGACAAGAACTTCTGACACCCTTTTGATTTTTTTAGCAGTAGGAGGAGAAACAAATGTGTGAGAGCTAGGACATTTTGACGAAATCACGTAGTTTTGCAGTGTGGACAAAGGGCTTATTGCACAGTTTTTCAAAAATGCCAGACTGGATTACAGGCGCAAAAAAATTGCGCCATTTCCTGCTAAAGACAACCATGTGTAGATGCTAAGCAGCACGCAGTAACGTTTACACTAGCGGCGATGCTGACGCGGGAACTCATCGTGGCGTTTCGCTGGAGAGAAGCCTGTTGAAGCGTAAAACACGCAGTGATAGAACGGTGTTTCCTACTTGAACATGCCGATTGCTGCTAATGAGCATTGAGAGACAGAAGTCTTTGATTGGACAGAGAGACCTGCAGTCCGCTATTAGTTAACCCGCAACCTGCGAATTTTTATTGTTCAACTAAGCACAGAAAAACACTCTCACCGGCACTACCTTGGAGGCCAAAATCCAGTGCCTATACACCTTTTCACAGGAAGGAAAAAAACACCGCCATGATGGGCTGGGCGCGGGAGTACAAAGGCTAAGGGCGCAGCGTTGCCAGTGCATTTTCGAGGGGACGCGCCACTTTGCACAGCCCAAAGAGGGCTATGGCGGCGCCCAGGGAGGCGTTTATGAAAAGGTGAATACGGGATGACCAGTCAACAATTGTGCAGCGCGGCAACTGTTTTTTTTTTAATAGAGAAACTTGCAAGCACAAGAGGTAACGGTAGGAGAGGAGTTGTGGGAGAGTGACAAAACGTTTATTTATATTCTGTGACATTATTCAAGTGCACCAAAACTTTGGGCGCAAATTTCCTCTTCCTGGCTCCAAATCAGACAGAACTCAAAAGGTTGACCGGAGGCGACTTCAAACCAAAACATTTCTGAACCCAAGGTGCTATGCTGGTCACTGTCCGATTCAGCCACATTATCAAATTTTGTAATGGCTGCATTTTAAGCCAATGAGAGAGGTCGTAGCAGCTCACTTGGTCAATTAGCATTGAGCAATGGCTCTAAATCTGACAACATGGCGGAATTCGACAATGTCCAGAATAGCACCCTCTGTGCACCTATACAACAACCTATATCTACATGGCTCGTGTAAGCTACGTAGCAACACGCCACGCTGATCAGCTCAAATAGAGAAGATGAAATATGAGACATCCAGCGAGAACGGGAGGTGGCAGGCAGGCAGGGTCTCTCCACCACCCCTGGCAGGGCCTAAACTCATGGCTCAATCCACTGGTACGAATGAATTTGTTTACCACGCTGCCTGCGTTAGCGTAGGAAAGAGGAGAGAGGGAAGGGGACGTGAATGCGAAATGGTGGTGTAAACTCCGCGGGGAGCGATGCCTAGAGCAGAGAGAAGGGTAGTGAGAGCTCACTAGCAGACGCTGCCTGCGTCGGCGTTGCGAGACGACAGGGGAGGCGCATAGGAATGAGAGGGGGATGTGACACGCAATTGCATTGGGGGGGGGGGGGGGGTTGTAGACGCTGCAAGACAAGGGACACAAGCGCTTCGCATCTTATACTGCACCGCGTAGGACCCCTATTCTGTCTTGTAAAAAGCAACCACGGAAATGTTCGGTATCACTTCATCCACTTGAGGAAAACGAGACAGACCGGACAAGCTACCCAATCGCCGACAGATTAAAGCACAGCACACGCTCTTTTGCATGCAACGTCAGAAAAGACACCGTTGAGTTCTGCTCTTGAACGGCTTGAGTAGCTCGATGTCCCGGACAATAATCCCTCGCAAGCGTCGACAGGTAGTCACTACGCGGCACTTACGACCACGAGAGGTTGTGTTGCTTCCACACCACTTTACAAACTGCGCCTCAGGGAGGAAGCGTTGGCATGTCACCTAAAAATAACAATGAAGAGCGCGAGCAAGTACACTGGCTCTGTGGCATGAGCACGAGCCTCCCATCTAACAATGGCTAGTAGTGACCCCAACGTTCATGCTACGCCAAAGCTTTGCGTACGCCTGCTAACTTGTTTATGCTTTCTGAAGTTTCGGCAGCCATAAGTTGCTGTACAGACGTAACACCCACCGGAGTTGCTTGGTGGTGCAGGGCTCCCTACCCGGTGGAATACAGCGGCACTGGAACTGGTGGTCATTCAGGTCACGACCTTCCGCGGCACAGAACGAGAGCATTCGTTGTAGCTCGCAAACTCGTCTCCGCCATTGGCATCTGTTAAGGTAGAGCAGGCACCTAGAGGAAAATCTCACAAATTGTGATGGGAGCCGTTGAAGGTTCATTTGTGGCTGACGTCGTGTCTGCAAAGCAAGGATCAAACATAAAGCGAGAAAAAGGGGGCGTAAATATTGCTGAACTGGATTATGAGCTTCACCTGTGGTGTTTATCATAGAAAAAGAATGATTATTTTTTAAAGATATACGGTAGAGAGGCAAGAGAAAAGCTACCAATAAGGTATATAGCTCTTTCGCGACTGTAAGGATTTACTTTTATGTAATCACCTGTACACGGCGCAAAACGACATTACGTGAAATAGTAAATAGCGATTATCAGTGTACGGAAACGACCGACCTGTTTTCCAAATGGCGTATGGCTGCGAATTCATCAAATCCGAACGCCGGTGATTTCTGAAGGTCAATGAATCTCAATGAAAGCCACTGGGCGTATCCTCCAGCACCGTTTCGACATCTATGCCATATGCTTGACAGATGCGCAGATTTCATAAAAATGACTTCGCGATTACCTATATTTATCCGCATGGTCGCATTGAATTGTGGGTCACATGCACTGTGGGCGACAATGCGCAAGCACATGCCGAAAATACTGGGAATAAGTAAGTTGACGACTTCGAGCGTGGTGGGCAGCATCAAGGAATAAGATATATTACTGGGCTATTATTCCTTGTAAACTTGGTTGTGGCGAAACTGTACGTCCAAGCTACGTGGATGCAGAAAGGAACACGTAATGTTGCATTCTTCCCTGCATGTTCCTAAGCGCTCACCATGAACTCATGCACTCGGTGATGCACATGTCGATTTCGTTCGGTCTATAGTAAGACCTACAGCAAAGCCTCCGAATTCGAGGATATACTGTCAGAGAACCATACGTTAATGGTTAGCCCAACAGAATTGCCTTCATTGTAGAGTTTTCCACACTGGATCTTATTTTAATATTCTTCATTCCGAGCAATGAAAGCAGAAAAAATTAGAAAATTAGGCCCATACCACGTATAGTGGGAATCGATGATATGCGAAGCACGAATAAGGAAGGTGGATATGTCAATTTAAAATCAGCACAAAGTTACGAGGCGGAGGTAAATTATGCCGCACATGACTTCCGTGCCATGATTATCTTGTTTGGAGGTGTCAATTACCTTCGTCATTGATTCCCGTCACCTGATACTAAATTTGGTATATGTGCAGCTAGCAAAACTGCCGCGAGCATGCTATGAGCGTAGCATTTAGTCAAGTTTTATATGACACGCAATGCATGATTATCATGTTCGGACGTGTCATTTACACTGGTGGGTCATTCACGTCATGTAATACTAACTTTGGGATATGTTGAGCTAGCAAAACTGCCGCAAGCGTGGTTTGAGCGTAGCATGTAGTCGTGTTTTATATGGCACGCATATGATGATTATCATGTTTGGATCTGTCATTTATATTCGTGGTTCATTCACGTAAGTAATACCGAATTTGGTATGTGTGGAGCTAGCGAAATGGCCACAAGCGCATCATGAGCGTTGTGTGTTGTCATGTTTTTGCATAATAGCATGCCATTCTTATCATGTTTGCACCAGTCATATACCTTCGTCATCCATTCACGTGACGTAATACCAAATTTGGCATATGAGAAGCTAGCGAAACGACCGCGAGTGCATCATGATTGTTGCATGTAGTCATGTTGTTAGATGACATGCATGTCATGATCATCATGTTTGGGCGTGTCATTTATCTATGTCGTTCATTTGCGTCACTTGATGCCAAACTTGGTATATGTGAAGCTAGCAAAATGGCCACGAGCACATCATCAGCGTGGCAAGTAGTTATGTGTTTACATAAAACGCACGTATAAGATTATCATGTTCGCAGCATTCACATACCTTTGTCATACAATCGCATCCCGTAATACTAAGTTCGGTATAAGTGAAGCAAGTGAAGCGGCCACGAGCGCATCATAAGCGTGGCATGTAGTCATGTATTACATAACATGTATCTCATGATTACCATGTTTGCACCAGTCACATACCTCCATCATTCATTCACGTCCCATAATACGAACTTTGGCATATCTAAGCTAGTGAAACAGCCACGAGCGCATCACGAGCGTGGTATGTAGTCATATTGTTACAAGACACCCAATTTATTATTTTTATGTTAGGGTCTGTCGCTTGTGTTCGCCTTGCAGTCATGTCATACCATACTAGTTTTGCAACATGCCACGTGAACGAAACCTTAGCAAGAGCAGAAAGACTATGAATTGTAAATAGTAAATTTCATGACATATATTTCATAATTTTTATGTTTGTCATAACTAGTTACTTATGCTCAATATACAGTCATGTTAGGTCTTAGCAATTTTGGTATCAATACCATTACCGAAACAGCCAGGAGAGCTAAAGATTATAGGCGGCTAAATAGATAGATAGATAGATAGATAGATAGATAGATAGATAGATAGATAGATAGATAGATAGATAGATAGATAGATAGATAGATAGATAGATAGATAGATAGATAGATAGATAGATAGATAGATAGATAGATAGATAGAAGAAAAAGTAGGGTTTTTTTTTTAGTTGTGATCGAAGAGGTGCTGCGATAACGCTGTAATTCGGGATAAACTTCCTGAAGTACGACGTGAGCCCGATGAATGATTGTAGTTCCTGTACGTTTCGAGGAGGCCGGAAAGCCTGAACCACTGCCACTTTCGATGGTTCTGGAGATATACCGTTTCTGTGAAAACGTGCCCATGGTATTGATTGCAGTACAAAAAAAGAAACACTTCTGTGGCTTGAACTTCAAGGCTGCTATTTCTAACCTTGTAAATATGTTCTGAAGGTGCGAACCGTGTTCTTCAAATGTCAGGCTGAAGACTATGCAGTCATCCGTATACACAAGCACATTGTCGTATTTAATACCGTCAATGACCGTATCCACAGCTCACTGACAAGTGAATGGAGAACCTTAATCTAAGGCGAAATGACATCTAGAGGAATTCGTAAAGACCCCACGGCGTGACGAAGGCAGTCTTCTGTATGTCATCTGGATGCATGGCTATCTGATAAAATCCAGACACCAAGTCCATAAGAGATAAGTACTTGCTTCCGGGGAGTGCCTGCAGCACATCTTCAATACTTGGGAAAGGGTACACAATGTCCTCAGTGACAGCGTTGACACGTCGATAATCAACGCACATGCATGTCGTCCCGTCTTTCTTTCCCACAAGGACAAGGGGTGACGCCTAAAAACTCTGAGAAGGTCGCACTATATTGGCAACTATGAAGTCCTTGATCATACTTTTGACGAGACCACGCTGTATTGGTGACAATCTGCCAGAACGTTGCGATATTGGCTTTGTGTATCCAGTTGATATGTAATGTCGCTCAACTGTGCAGGAGGCTACATCTGTACTTGACTGTTGCACCAACGAATCCTTCACGACCTGAAGCTCATTGGAAGATAACGTTGTTTTAATGTTAAAGCTGACGTCTCCTATTGCGATTGAACGGTGCTGCGTATCGACGACCATATGAGCTGGTAGCGCATCAAAATTCATAGGAGAAGGAAGGCATGAAATTTGGAGGATCTGTTGGCAGTCCTCTCCAGAAAGTTCGATATCCTCAATTCTGCTTGCTTCTTCAATGAGGCCAATTGTTATCTGATAAGAAAGCAACCCTGCTTGAGAAAAGCAGTTTGTGACCAAACCTTTGTTGAATTTTCCGATGCAGCTGTTACCATGGGCTCCACTATGACTGAACAGCAGTCATACAAGAGCTTTGTCCCGGTGATGACCATTAAATTATTTTCATTTTCCGACACGCGATGCCAGGCCACAGGAATAACTTCCGCGATAAAGCTGGCAGTGGTTGCTCTCTAAACAGGTAGACTTTGCGTAGCCTTTGGTGGACCGATACCGCGAAGCTCTCCGTGCCCCTGTCGATGACGGCTCTTGAAGCCCACAAGAAGTCATCGCCTAGCAGTATTCTTTCTTGAGGTAACTGGGGAACAACAACAAAGTAATGCGGCCGTGTTTGGTCATAAATTGTCACCACAGCACTTACTTGACCTAAATTTTGTAGCTGACGGTCGCTTGCTCCTACCAAACGTAGGGACGAAGGCCTTATGCTTAATTCACGTTTGTCAACTATTGGTGCCGTAATCAAGCTTTTGGCAGCTCCAGAATTCAAGATGCCTTTAATAGTTTGTCCGATGATGAGAACTGGAACAGAAAAAGTACCCGATTCCGAGACACCCGACACCTCCTCAATTACTAGCGACTGCTCGCGCGCATCACGGCGTCACCAGCTGTTCGTTTCCCCGCTGTTGTGAGCTCCAAGATTCGAAACCTTTCTGCCACTTCAAAAATTCTGCAGTAAGCGGTAGCCGACACTGTGTGACAAAATGGCCACTTCTGGAGCAGTTCAAGCACAGTTTACGAACTCTCAAGGCATTTCCTTGCGACCTTTCAGAAACACGCGTTCCGGAATGAGTCGATTGCCACGACGGTGATGGCGTCGCTTTCGTATCCACTTTCACATTTTCTCAGCTACTCTATTATCTGAGGAACCGCTAGACTCTATGCTGTCCGCGCGTTGACGATGGCTCATAGGCTTCCGAGAGAACGCTTTGCCATAACACGGCATTCGGCGGATGGCGTTGTGTATGGTGTTTCGCGTTCTTCCGCAGCCAAAATTTGAATGATTTCCTCCTAATCCATCATCTGGTAAAAACGCAGAAAAGAGCTTATCATGTCGTCAAACCACTTAAATGTTTTATAAAAAAATGGCAGCATATCCACGGTGTGAATGATGGAGAGTGGGGCGAAGCATCCATCTGTCCATTCGTTCTTGCTTCCGTCCGTCCATGCGTCCGTCTGTGTGACCATGTGTGCGTCCATCCACCCGTTCGAGCTTGCATCTGTTCGTGCGTCCGCACGTCCATCCATGCGTTCGTCTATGCGTCCTTCCGTCCGTGCAGTCATCCGTGCGTCCGTCCATGCATCTGTCTGTGTGCCCGTTTGTCCATCTAGTCAACACTCCATGTACCACCATTTCGCATCTTTTCATCATAAATGCGTCCGTCTGTGTGACCGTCCATGCGTCCATCCACCCGTCCGTGCGTGCGTCTGCTCATGCGTCCACACGTCCATCCGTGCGTTTGTCTCTGCGTTCGCCCATGCATCCGCCCCTGCGTCCATCCATGCGTCCATTCATGCGTCCATCTGTCCGTGCAGCCATCCATGCGTCCGTCCATGCATCTGTCTTTGTGTCCATTCGTCCATCTAGTCAACACTCCAAGTACAACCATCTCGAATCTTTTCATCATATATTCCGCATATAGAAGCACCGCCATCCAGCTGACATGTCAAGGACTGAACGAGAGGTGGCACACGCACACTTTCTTACGGCTTGCGCTTCGCGTCTACTTCCCATTTTTCACCACCTCGAGTACAGGTATATACTAGTTCACTGTATTCATGGCACGGCGGCCCAACGTTCGCTAAACGTTTCTAATACCAAAGAGGTTACGCCTAGCGAGTATAACCTAGCAAGTCTTTCTTGTCAGATAGAGCTGAAGGTACATGCCAATGGCTGCTAATTGGAAATGAGAGACAGGAGAATTCGGCTTTTAGTTAACGCGCACGCTGCGAATTATTTATTGTTCAACAACGAGCAGGAGAAATGTCCCACTGGCACTACCTCGCAAGTCGAAGCGTAAGACTGGTGACGAACTACGACTACGACTAGGGACAAACGGCTGCTGCGTTAAGGAGCTTCGCCTCTAAAATGTGCCTCTTTTGCCTTGGGTGGCAGAGTAGCCAAGATAACTTGGCACTTTTCCTGTTGCAGTACACGGTAGTTGCACTGCTCCATCAGGTCGAGCTTTCGGTATGCGATGTCTGTACATGACTTACCTGTGCGTTGCGTTGCGTCGAACATTCGCTGCTTAGATCTTACATCGCAGTCCATGTTATAATGTCAGCGGAACGCTGCCTTCATCTTAGCCAAAGTACTGATACTAGCCACCTTCGTGTGGTGACGCATCCATGATTTTTAGCTGGGAGCCTTAAATAATGAATGGTATGGCGACCTCATCGGGAACGCAGAAGGTTTTAAGCTAACAGTTAAGTTGGTGAAACCAGACGTTTAGATTTTTCTTGAGATGTGGTAAGGAGCTCACCACGAAACTCGAAAGTCGGTCGCGAGCGTCTTCACTGTTAGACATGCACACGGGAGTATCGCTTCTGGCTTGTTTTTGTTGCTTTCTCGAGCCGCATTTGAAATTCATCGATGCACTGCTTTCTTCTGCACTCGTGCTTGATTCGGCATCAGAATTTTCATGCGTTTTTAGTTCCAGATGCTTGATGCGCTCTACTAGTCGAGCAAGTAAGTTACACCGGAAGTTGTGACTTGACGTCATCTGTGAGTCAAGAGGCGATTTTGGTGCGTCGTCGTCCTTGGCGGCGTCGTGGACCTTGAAAATCATCAGTTTCAGTTCCTGCAATTCGCTCCATAGCTGAACCACCTCGGTCCTTAGAACATCGCCTTCAGACACAGCTGACCGGTAGGCTTCCACCCGAGCGGCGTCATCCAGCTGCTCGAACACGTCATAACAGCACGGGGCCGTCACCATCTTGGGACCACGGAGCCGACGCTGTCCAAATGTCAGTAGTTGAGCCAAAGGAGCACGTAGGAAATGACGTCTCCACAAAGAAGATGTACACACCTTCTTGGTTCACCTCGAGTCATTGCACGCCAGTTGTGACGTGTTGTGGCCGTCGGATATACTGGGTTCCGAGGCGGCCTAAGAAGGACGTCCACACTCTTTCAAGATTAGGAAGGTACTGCCAGACCCCTTCTTTTATTCCACGTTCCTCGAGTGCCGACAAGCTCGGCGCCTGATCTACTTTCTTTTCCTCGCGCAAAGGCGCGAGACACGCACTGAGCGTCGTCTGCTATCGCTCGTCACACACGTGAAGGTGCAAGCATACTACAAAAGAAGAGAGATACGTGTGTTAGTGATCCTTCTGTTGTTGGTGGTGGGGAATTTATTTGAATCTTTCTAGGGGCGAAGCTCCTTATAGCGGCACCCGTTCGTTCATCGTACCTGTTGTAGTATGTAACAAGTATGACATTTTGACCTCCAAGGTGGTGCTGGTCAGAGATTTATTCTGTGCGTTGTTGAACAATAAAAATAATGCTCAATGTACATGCCAATGGCTGCTAATGGAGAATGAGAGACAGGAGCATTCGGCTTTTAGTTACCGTTCACGCTGCGATCCCCATTAGCAGCCATTGGCATGTATATTGAGCACTATCTAACAAGAAAGGGTTGCCACGTTATACTCGCTGGGTGTAACCTCCTTAGTTTTAGAAAGGTTTAGCGAGCGTTGAGCCGCAGTGCCATGAATACAATGAACTAGTACATACCATGAACTCGAGGTGGTTAAAGGTGGGAAGTAGATACACAGCGCGAGCCATAAGAAAGTAAAAGCCGAATTTTTCTGTCTCTCATTTCCCATTAGCAGCCATAGGCATGTACATTGAGCACTATCTGACAGGAAAAGGTTGCTACGTTATACTCGCTGGGCGTAACCTCCTTGGTTTTAGATAGGTTTAGCGTGCGTTGAGCCGCAGTGCCATGAATACAGTGAATTAGTATATACCATGAACTCGAGGTGGTTAAAGGTGGGAAGTAGACCCGAAGCGCAAGCCGTAAGAAAGTGTGCATGTGCCACCTCTCGTTTAGTCCTTAGAATGTCCGCTGGGTGGCGGTGCTTCTATATGGTGAATATATGATGAAAAGATGGGAGATGGTGGTACTTGGAGTGTTGAATAGATGGACGAACGGACACACAGACAGATGCATGGATGGACGCATGAACGGACGCAGGAACGGATGCATCGACGAAGTCAGGGACGGACGAACGAACAGACTCACGCACGGACGGGTGGATAGACGCATGAACGGCCACAGAGACGCACGCATGGACGGACGGAATCAAGAACGAATGGACGGACGAATGCTTCGCGCCACTCTCCATCCTTGACTCCATGAATAGCTGCCATTTCTTTGTCAATCTTATCACGGTATTTGACTAGCATTGTGAAACGATGTGCGTACGCGTGGTTGCTACAGGTTATATATTTCGCACGTTTTCTGTTCATCAAGGTAGTTGCGAGTGCCGCTCTTTCTGTTTGTCTTTAATTTTCTTCCTCGATGGTACGAGTTATTTTTATATTTCAGTATTTCAGTATGTGGTAGGAGAGAAGGGAAGAGAGTAACGCGCAGCTATTGGAGAGAGGGAAGGAGGAGAGCTGCGCATGCCGACGCCGCGGGACAGAAACTCGGGCAAGAGATGCTTCGAATCTAAAATTTTCGAGTCCGAGTGAGGACCGTATACCCAGGCCGTAATTACGTGGCGAGCAGGCCTACTACCACTCAGCCACGTCTTGGCTTGAAAAGAAAGTGAAAATAATTCCCTTTATTTGAGAACACAGCAAAAATATCTCGTGATTTGCAAACAGAGGCGTCTTGTATACAGGTTACAGAATACAGCATGTAATATCGCAATAATTTTAAATGGTAGAAGCATGCGTTGCCAAAGGGCATCGGAACGTGTAGCTGTCATTACGACTTCGTGGTTTGATGCCAGCCCTCCATTACAAAAGACCCACTCGTTGCCATGCGTGTTTCGTTAAGACCATGTAGTGGGTGCATAGCAGGCTCGAAAACATTTCACGCGCTTAATTTCTCGTTGTTGAAAGGACGCTACTCATTACACAAAAGGCAAACATGTCCGAAAGCTTAACTGACCCAAGCCACTTTCAGCTTTATCAATTACATTGTAATATCTACACAATTTAATCTTCTCGAGTAACATCATACAATAAATATTGTGGTCCTTAAGCTTCGTCCTGATAAGTTAAATGCGATAGTAGCAATATTATGTCCTTAATGCGTACTTCAGACCCTTAGTGCGTGACTTTTTCGATAATGTTACTCGAAGAAATTAAATTGTGAATTACTACAATGTAATCATTGAAGTTCAAAGTGGCTTCTGTTTGAGAAGCTCTCGCATATGGCTACATTTGCTTTTATGGGTAGCATGCTTTAAACCACGGGCAATATGTGCGCGAAAATTTTTTGAACTTGCAATTCGCTCACTACGTGGCTTTAAGGGAATGGGCACAGTAACGTCTGTGCCTTTTGTAGTGGGTGGCAGGCTTCAAATCATCAGCTCGTTATGATAATTACATTTTCAGACTCGCAATGACAGTGTACGTACGCTTGAACCACGCGTTCTTACTGCAATATTAGATGCTCTATTGTGAGCTATGTATACAGGACGCGTCTGTCCAAAGCGAGAAAGTAAGTTTCACTTCATTACCCAGCGGAGAAAGTTATTTTCATTGTATTCTAAAAAAGATGCGTGGCTCTCTCTACTTGCCAAGGAAATGACCCGGGTTCGATGCTCACTACGGTCTGAAATATTTTCCTTATTCATTTGGTTCGCATCTTTCTCTATTTTTCGCTCACATACAAGATAATTTGTGCACTTTTGACTGCCGGCGCCTATACAGACGCTGACGCCAGAATATATGCGCAAGTAGTTGTAGTAGTAGTAGTAAACATTGATTTAGAAGAAAACAGAGGTTGCTAGGAAAACCAGCCTCTAGTGGGTCAGCCTCTCTGCAGCACTAGGTGGAGTTCCTAGTCAGGGACCCCATTGCTCGTGGCCGCTGTCCTGGCACACTGGGCCATGGCTCATTGGGCCGCAAGGTAACTGGCAACCGAACAGGGCAGCCTCCTAGTCCTCTCTTGATGGATTTGGGTTCAGGGGTAAAGAAGCATTGAGCTGGCAAGCCCATACTATCTGGTGGGTGTCAGCCACCTCCACACAGTACTGGCAGAGGCCGGAAAATGAAGAGTCAAAGTGTTGAAGCACTGCCGGGCACAGTAAAGTATTAGTAAATAGGCGGAGAAGGATTCCCTTGTCCGCCTTCTTAGGTCCTTTGCAGGGTGGAGGAAAACGGTGGTGGGTGGGTAATTATCTCTCTATAAATTAGGAGAGGAGCGTTTTCTTCTGGAACACATGGGTCATCCGTGGTCAAGGCATTGGCCCGGGGAATGAGTCTGTGGGCGGCAGCGTGCGCGGCATCATTGCCTGCGAGGCCCTGATGGCCAGGAGTCCAGAATACTGAACCGGATAGGGATAACCTACTCGTGGACAAGATCTGAGAATTTTGGCAGCTAGAGGTGTGATACATCCTAGTTGAAAATTTCGGCAAGCTTTTTTGGAGTCTGATATTATACGTTGAGAACTGCCGTGTGATATAGCCACAGCTACGGCCCCCTTTCAGCATGGGTAGCATTGGTTGCGCGGAAGGACAGACCATCCACCTGCCTGTCTTGGTGGACCACAGGTGCCGTATACCTACCCCCACGGTAAGGGCCAGCGATGTCCGTGTAAAATACGTTTTGTTTAGAGCCGAATCGGCGCCAGAGAGCCAGAGCCCGCGCCTCTCGATGACCAGCGTGCGACTCACGTCATAAATTGGGGGGGAGGGGTCGAACATGAATCGTATATTTCCAATGTTCGGGCATTCGCACCTGCTCCTCTGTGTGGAATTCATGCCGAATGTGCAGGTGATTTAGGAGTCGTCTGCCTGACGGTGTCTGTGCTAGACTTGTATATTGATTTGTTAGGTGAGCCTCCCGGAGCTCCCGATAGGTGTTTACCACTGCCAAAGCAAGAAGTTTTGCATTGGAAGTAGCGATCAGGAGATCTAGGGCTCTCTTGACAATTTTTAGAAGGGTGACCTCCAAGGAATCTTCATCGTGCTTCCGTAAGTGCAGGTACGGGGTCGAATACAAGATGTGACTAGTGGCAAAAGCGGGTTCGAGACGAAGCGCATCCTTGCTTTTAAGACCTCCCCGCTTGTTGGAGACTCGGCGAACCACGCGGCCCACATGTTCTCCAAACTTACGCAGCTTGTGAAGTGTTGTCTCAACCCTGTAGTGTTTGTGAATGTGAAGTCCAAGGACACGAATCGCATGTGCCTCATTAATAGGTCCACTATGCTGGGAAACGTAAGGTTGGTGAACGAAGTGCACTTCACCGACGGCCGAAGCTGCACGAATTCAGACTTCTGTGGGAAACACTGGAAGCCGCAGTACGCCGCATATTCGTCCACTATATGGGCTGCGATTAGCAGGCTGTCCTCCATGCTGCCCAGGCATCTCTTTATGGCCACAAAGTGATGTCGTCGGCGGAGGAAGAGGACGACGAAGCTGTTGCTGCTTATTTAAGTAGCTCTGTGTACATTTATCGTTATTTTTGTTTATATTACGGCTCAGCACTGCTCAAGACATCAGACGACCTGAAAAGGTACCTGCCGTATTAACGAACGACGGATGCTGCGAAGCCCGTCGCGTCGAAAGGTGCTAGAAGAACTGAAACAAGCATCTGTTAGAGCACCGCCATGACCTTCCAAGGTGTGACACCAAGTCAGAGCACCAGCTGGTTTGCGCAAGCACACCTGACTGCAAGCGATAACACAGCGCTTAATAGGAGGACGAATCAACTGTCGTCGGGGACCACAGCGTGGCGAACCTCACAGATCTAGACATGGACGAGGGTGGTTTCCGTCTTGTGCGACATCGCAAAGAAAGGACGGTGGTTATTCCTGTGTTAATTGCTCTAACATCCGGAGGAGCTAACTTGAGGCAAGCGAACCCTATCAACCTATACTCTGAAACTGAAGCGATTCTCGGTGGAGCCTCAGTTAAGAGCCATTTCACAGCACAGGAAGCCCTGCTCTTGGATATAGAGACGGAACACGAAGCTAATATGCTTCTAGAGACCAACGCTATCTGTGGCCTTATTTATTTATCTAGTTATTTATTTATTTATTTATTTATTTAACAATACTGCCGATCTCATCAGAGATTATAGCAGGGAAAGCATATGAAAACGAATATTTGTTTACACAGATTTATAATGATACAAAACACAAAAAAGCCGGTATCACAAAATTACATGCAAATCATAGGTTATAAACACCATTGCCGTTAAAGAACACGCAATCAAACAACTTTAGTAATAGCAAAACAAAATCATGAACTAGGCTATCGTTGAAAACGACCGTTAAAAGCTAATGCATGCATTTGTAATATAGGGTAGGGAAAACAATATATCTGCCAGTGTACCACACAGCTACATGAAAAATACATGCATTTTAAAAGGAGTCCCAAGATGGTACTCGGACGAAGAGCTGTTAACCTACCTGAGACCTCAAAGGGTATACCACGCAAGAAGAATCATACGACGGGTCCAAACCTCATCCTCCGAGATGAAATCAAGGCGCACTGACTCTGTGGTTCTCACATTCGCTGCAAATTCAGAATGCCCAGAGAAGATCAACCTTGGCTTCACCAGACACGAGCTTCTAGACTACGTGGAGACGTTACCACGTTGTTTTAAATTTCAGCGTTTGGGACATGTTGCTAAGCACTGTCGTGGGGAACAAAGGTGTAAGCGCTGGGGGGCCTCATGACTTTAAGACGTGTACAAGTAAACAAAAACTTCTGTGTGCAAACTGTGGTGGCGACCACCCAGCTAGCTACGGCCGATGTCCAGCACGAACAGCTGTGCAGCGAAGGAATAAGACGTTTGTCCTCGGCTCGAAGACTGTCAACGAACCATCGCTCATAAAGAAGACGTCCGGCACGCCACAACATGGTGGTTTGAACAATGAGCACGCAGGAAATTTTCCGCGCCTAAATCCGACAAGAGCTGGTACTGAGTCAAGGCAAGTGCTCACCGTTAGTGAGAATTATATTACGAAAGAGTCCGCCAAGCGCACCTATGCTGATGCACTGAGCCCACCTCAAGTACCATCTGGAAGCGAACAGCAAGAAAACGTCGTGCACGTTATTCGCGCTCTTTTCACCGCACTACGCCCACACGTTGGTAAGATGCCTGCGAGTTCAACGAAGGACATGTTGGAAACAGTCCTGGCTCTAGAGTCTGTGTTACTTTGCTCTGTTTCCACATACACACTGTAGAATGATGGCAATGTCTCGCCCACCTGGTGTATTCCGTCCCTCAAAAGTGCCCTTCATAATTGAATGGAACTGCGCCGGTCTTCTAAAACGTCTGTGCGAACTCAACCTTTTCTTGCGCGACATTCCAATACCAATTATAGCCCTCTCAGAAGCTGGTCTCCCGAATGCAAGGACGCTCCCAGGGTACACCCGACCCAGCAACCCGAGCATAACGTCATTTGCAAATGAACGCGCAACAATATACATAAAGCGGGAAATACCTCATGTCGCCTTACCAGTGCAAGACCTCGGTTCCAACTCACTGGAAGTCACTGCTGTGCAAGTGTGCCTGAGAAAGCGAAAACCAGGTCTGGTATCGGTTTACATAAGCCCACGAAAGAAGGTCTCCATGGAGGCTTTCATAAAGCACCTTTGCACTCGATGTCCCGTTCCTCGAATAATCTGTGGTGATTTTAACGCGCACTATCCACTCTGGGGAGTTAAGAGTGTAGATTTTTGAGGCAAGAAACTTCTAGCAGCTGCGGATGCTACTGACTTATGTGTGGCCAACGGTGGCAAACCTACATTTTTCAGGCCACCAGATTCATGAAGTGCAATAGACCTTGTACTTCACTCCACGGGCCTTCTGGTATCATCGACCACGGCTCCAGACAGGGTGGGCAGCGACCATTTCCTCATCTTATCCAATATCCTGTGATTTCGAACTGCTGGTCGACAATTCTGCAATGTAACACGCTGGGACACCTCAATGAGCACGCAGGAAATTTTCCGCGCCTAAATCCGACAAGAGCTGGTTCTGAGTCAAGGCAAGTGCTCACCGTTAGTGAGAAATATATCACGAAAGAGTCCGCCAAGCGCACCTATGCTGATGCACTGAGCCCACCTCAAGTACTACCTGGAAGCAAACAGCAAGAAAACCTCGTGCACGTTATTCGCGCTCTGTTCACCGCACTACGCCCACACGTTGGTAAGATGCCTGCGATTTCAACGAAGGACATGTTGGAAGCAGTCCTGGCTCTAGAGTCTGTGTTACTTTGCTCTGCTTCCACATACACACTGTAGAATGATGGCAATGTCTCCCCCACCTGGTCTATTCCGTCCCTCAAAAGTGCCCTTCATATTTCAATGGAACTGCGCCGGTCTTCTAAAACGTCTATGCGAACTCAGCTTTTTCCTGCGCGACATTCTAATACCAATTCTAGCCCTCTCAGAAGCTGGTCTCCCGAATGCAAGGATGCTCCCAGGGTACACCCGACCCAGCAACCCGAGCATAACGCCATTTGCAAATGAAAGCGCAACGATATACATAAAGCGGGAAATACCTCATGTCGCCTTACCAGTGCAAGACCTCTGTTCCAACTCACTGGAAGTCACTGCTGTGCACGTGTGCCTGGGAAAGCGAAAACCGGGTGTAGTATCGGTTTACATAAGCCCAGGAAAAAGGTCTCCATGGAGGCTTTCTTAAAAGACCTTTGCACTCGATGTCCCGTTCCTCGAATAATCTGTGGTGATTTTAACGCGCACTATCCACTCTGGGGAGATAAGAATGTAGATTTTTGAGGCAAGAAACTTCTAGCAGCTGCGGATGTTACGGACTTATGTGTGGCCAACGATGGCAAACCTACATTTTTCAGGCCACCAGATTTATGAAGTGCAAGAGACCTTGTACTTCACTACACGGGCCTTCTGGTATCATCGACCACGGTTCTAGACAGGGTGCGCAGCGACCATTTCCTCATCTTATCCAATATCCTGGGTTTTCGAACTGCTGGTCGACAATTCTGCAATGTAACACGCTGGGATACCTACAGAAAAGCGTTGGACAAATCCACTGGTGAGCTGTTCGCAGATATATGTTGCAAAGCAAGCGAGCGGCAATTTCGTCGCTGAAACTGCCCAACCGTTTGCCTGATCCTGACTTGAAATTGAAGAACCTCTGCGCAGCACGTAGACGAGAAGAGCAGAAACTAATCATTACAAAAGGAAATCCGTCTGTGAAAACCGAATATAACAGGATAAACGCTGCGTTCCGTCGCCATACAAAACATTAGGGCGAATTCAATAGGCCGCTTTCTGTGAGGGTTTATCAACGTTTATGCTCTTGACAAGAATATGGGCCGTAATAAATAGTCTTTCCGGGAAGATCCGCTCACACAGGCCATTCGAAGCACTCGCTTTGAAACAAGGGAAAGATTTGCAAACCCTTGCAGAGGATTTTGCAGACGTGTACGCATCTGTCAGATCAGCAGGTGCAGTGAATCCTCTGTCATCCCAGTTTTTTTCACCCGATGGATACGCCAATCACCTTTCGAGAGCTGGATATGGCACTTAGCAAATTAAGAAGACGCTGTGCCGTGGGTCCCAATTTGATCAGCGTTCAAATGCTGGCAAATCTGCCATGTGAGCGAAAAAGGGCCGTTTTGGACATATTCAAACATGTCTGGAGCACGGGAGAAATCAATTCGCTGTGCAACAAGTGTCCATTCCCTGGGCGTTACCATCGACAACAAGCTATTATGGTGACGTGCGGTTGATGGCATAGTCACTGCATCAGTGCAAAGGATCAACGCTCTTCGTCGCCTGGCAGGGGTACGTTGGGGCAACAATCCTATGTCCAGGCTTAAATTGAATGGTGCGCTTATAACAAGCCGCATTCTTTATCAGCTGCCCCTGATATCACTATCACCGAGCCAGTTCGAACGCCTAGAGGCAGTCTCTTCCGCTCTACCTTTTGGTGTCTCAGGCCTTATTGACGCAGCTGTCAAGGCTGTGCGAGTCCTTCGCAGGCACGGCGCTTCTCTGGCAGCTAAAAGCAAGAACTGGCTCACATTGCAACGCGGCACTGAACACATTTTGATATTTAGGTTTGAAACTGCCTAAACGGTGCCCTGTGAACCCGCCATGGTTTTTGTGGATGTTGCGTGTAACTTCAGCGTACCCAAGCTACCAGCGAAGCGCACCATTCCAGCCGCGGAAGCAAAATTGCTTGTGCTGGACCACTTGAGCGCCATGTACCGCGGTCACCTACAAGTGTACACCGACGGGCCAGTGCGCACACAAACGGATATCTGCGCAGCAGCTTTCTGCATACCCTGCCTTGGCGTGTCATGGTCGGGCCAGCTGGATCACGTCTTTTCGTCCACAACAGTAGAAAGCACTGCAATCACGGCGGCTCTGCGAAAATTGCGATCCTTTTCTGCACGGGATGTTGTAGTGCTGACGGACTCCAAATCGGCACTACAAAGACTACATTGTGGCCTACCTCAAGATAAGTTTACCAGGCAATCTCTGGCACTAATTGAAGACCTAATTGGCAAGAACTATATTTTAAGTTTCAGTTGATCCCATCCCACGTTGGCATTGAAGGCAATGAAAAGGCTGATGCCTTTGCATGCGAAGCACGGACATCTGTTCCAAAAGTAGGAACTCCCAAGACTTACCAGAACAACAAAGATGTGATACACAATCATTTCAAGGCGATCTACAAGTTTACACACCAAGCATGTGTAATTCATGGACTTTATCGTGAAAAAGCGACGCTGTTGTACCGCATAAGAACCGGCACCGCATACACCCCAGCCTGGTCATTAAAGACTGGGAGATACGCTTCCCGTTCTCTGCCATCTGCGGTGACATCGGGGACATTGAACATTTCATTTGGCTTTGCCCACAGTTTGATGTGCAAAGCGCAGCGCTGATTCGCACCTTGCAAAAAGGCTGTCATATGCACCGGACAGTTGATGAAGTCATTTTTCCCTGAAAGACCCGCGGCAACTAGAAGGACCGTGCAACGAATTTTGTTGGTCTTCCTACAAGACACTGGGCTGTCTGACACGTCAATTTCCACAGGAAATGCTCAGGCGGAACAATTGCCGGCCATGCAAGCTAGGCTAACCTCGCCTGCTGCAAGACCACCACCACCACCCACCACCTGATGTCGTCGGCATAAAGCGCATGCTTTACCCCGTCGACAGCCGCCAAGCGGGCCGGAAGCTGTGCCATAGCTAAGTTGAACAGCATAGGCTACAACACAGTGCCCTGTGGTGTGCTTCGCGTGCCCAGGTGATAGGGGCCGTATTCCTGATCTTGGATGCGAATGTACGCAGCTCTGTCAGTAAGAAAGTTTCAGATGTAGTTGAAGGTGAGCTCGCCGCAGTTGGTGGAACTTGCATGAGCTAAGATGACTTCGTGCTTGACATTATCGAAGGCTCCTTTAAGGTCAAGTGCTAGAATGACCTTGTCATTGGGGGGTGCTTTAGGGGATTGGTTACTTCGTGGTGTAGTTGTAGAAGCATGTCTTGCGAAGATTTCTTGGGCCTGAAGCCATCCAGAGAATCGGCGAAAATATGGCGCTCTTCCAAGAAGCGAGAGACACTGTCCCTGACCAGAGTTTCCATTAGCTTCCCCGCACAAGAAATAAGAAAAATGAGTCTGTGATTTTCAGCGTTGATTATTTTTCCTGGCTTTGGAATGAAAGTTAGCTGAGACGTTTTCTAGTCTAGTGGGAGGGGCGTTTTTCCGAACCAGATCGCATTATTATAGTCAAAAAGCGACTGGTGTGCTGCATCGGGTAGATTGTGCGAGCATTTTAACGGTAATTCTGTCTCGCCCGGAAGCCGTACCTCGTTTCATTTTGGCTAGAGCGGCGCGAAGGTGATGTGACTGGAAGGGAGCATCCAGCGCCGAGTTCTTTCTGCCTGCATAGCGATACGCGGAGCCTCGCATGTTCTGCTGAGTGCAACAATATCGGTCCCGTAGTGATAAGGCTAGTTGTGTTGTGGAGCCGTGGAAATTGTGAAAGGCTCGGTGCCGTTGTTTTTGCGTTTCTCCTTGCGTTTGCAGTTGGATCATTCAGCACTGCGAAAGAGTTTTCATGTATTGCGACTGGACATTTGACTGCTGGCAGTGTTACAGCAATCTACGAAATTTGAGTTAGCGAGCTGGGCAGCGTACTCGGCCGCCTTCTGGGTGAGATCAAGTATCCGCATGCGGAGTTGCGGTTGAGTTTTTCTCGACGCCATCTCTTTGTGAGGCTGCGACGGGCCTCCCAAAGATGAAGGAGATGGTCAGGTACATCCGGATGACTATTTATGAGTTGTATTTTGGTCTTGTGTTTTCTTAGTGTATGAGCACAGGGTCAGCCCACTGAGAATAACCGATCTCCAGTACTGGAGAGTCAGGTAAGGACTGCCGGAAGGCTTCCCAGTTTGATGGGTGAGCCTGTGTGATGGGGCGTTGTAGGGGTCGTGTAGAAAATGTAGTATTGAGAATGCAGTGGTCACTACCGAGGGTGTCTTTGGTAGTGAAGCAGTCTGCGTGTCTGATGTTTTTCGTGAATGTTAGGTCAAGGCAGGTGTCTCGGCTGACGGATTTACCTACACGAGTTGGTTTCGCGGGGTCTGTTTGAAGAGTTGTGCCCAGCGTGGAAGTTAGCTGCACAAGTTTCCTTCTACGCGCCTTTTCCTTGCGATAGCACTAAAGCCTGCTATGGACGTTGAAGTCACCCAATAATAAAAGGGAGTCATGCCCGGCGAGCTTCAGTTCCCTGCTGAGGATGTCAGCGAATGTGATGTTTTTGAGTTCAGGTTTGCAATAAATATTGAGGATGCACACTGGGGGGTCGGTTCTACGCATGGGAAGAACCGTGATCATAGTGTGCGTGTACGAAATTGAAATTTCGAGGTTGACCTCTTGCGTAGTTAAGGTTTTGTGTACAAAAAGGCAGGTGAATGGGTTCCATTGAAAAGTGTTATAACCTGAGAGGCACACGGCATTGCCGGGCTCTTGAAGGGCAATGACGGCGCACAGGTGGTCAAATGTTTCAAGATAAAAGCGGGACTTTGCCCGTTTGATCCTATCCTTGAAGCCTCTACAGTTCCATTGAATTAAAGAGGGTAACTGGGGTTTTTATTGTGGCGATGTGGAGCAGTTAAGATGAGTCGCCATATTGAGAATTTGGGGTGGCTGGGAGGGACTCTACCCCTACTTCGGCACCCTTTGTAGGCGGGAGCTCGGAGTCCTCGGATGTTTCAGCGAGGCTGATGGCGTGTGAAAATTTAAAGGGGCGATTAACGTCCTTCAGAGGCTTAGCCCTTCGGCTTCTAGGGTTTACGCTATGGAGCCAAGTTTTAATGTTACTCGTCACCTGTTGGATAAGAGTGTTGGAAAGAGTTTCTAGGCTTTTGCTTATGGTGGTGAGTTGTGTCTTTAAAGCGGTAATAGTACTTTCAACAGCCTGAAATCACTCTTCAGTGTTAGAAGACTCCGAGACGGAAGGAATGGTGGACATGGACATCGGTTCTGAAGCGGGAACGGTAAGCGGGAGTGACGCGCGGGGGGGGGGGGGGGACTGGTGGACTACTTGTCTTCAAGGCAGCAATTTTGGCTTGAAGCTGCGCATTCTGTGCCCGCAGCACAGCAAGCTCTTGTTTGAGCTCGAGGAATTGAGGGGAGGAGGCAGCCCTCGCCCCGTGGCCTACCTGAGAAGCAGTTTTCTTGTTCAGCCGCTTACGGGCACCGGGATCAGTCAGAGGTGGAACGTCCCCAGATTGGAGCACGGGGACATCCTGGTCAGGTATCTTGGACGACGTTTGTTGTGACAGTGTCCTAGGGGGAGGTGGTGCTTGTTAACTGGTCGCTCCAGTAGCAGGGTTCTTCGTGGCTTGGTTGGTAGCTCCCGGCTAACGTCCTCCTGGCACGACGCCAGATGTCTTGGGCGTTGATCGCTGTTTCGACGAGCTGCGACTGCCATGATGCTCGCCCGGCTGCTGCAGGCGGCGAAACCTTGCTTTGCAGGCCTCGGACTCGGTGAGGTGTCCCTCACCGCACACCAGGCACGATGGCTCGCACTCGTGCGGTGTCATCTCCTCCTCAGAAGCACCCACAACTTGAACACAATGGCCACAGCGTTGGTCGTTTTGGTGGGTACACAGCTCCACCAGGTGGCAAACCGTGCCACTGCGGTAGCAGGCTGTAATGGTGCGTTTATATTCGTGTACTGGTGTGACATTGCCGTTGTAGTGCACGAAACGTGGCACCTGGCGGCCATCGAAAGTATAAGGGCCCCCGAAGTCTTGCCAAGCTTTCTGGTGAAATCGATGCTTCCACCACGCGAATAGATCTTTGCTTTGATGTTTTCAGTGAGATTTCTCGAGAGAGAGAATGTTCGCAGAGTTGATGTCTTCGGTCGAGACAACAATTATATATATCTCCCACATGGTCCACACACTGATAGAGTCACTCGAGGTAGCCTTCAAGTACGAGGTGAGCTTAGACTGCTGGCGACGCTTGCGGAGGGCCACCACGGTGTACAGTCCCTCATCCACGATATGCGTTGGTGGAGCGGAGTTTTCGGACACTCAGGTAGAAATTTCTTTCCCCGCCACCGTCGTGGGATCATATATGCGGAGAGCAGTGGCTGCAATCTGTGGCTGTGGTCGCGGAAAAGTGCAGACGCAGTCAACGTTAGGTGCAACGCTCGGTAGGGCGAGCGTAGCTCCCGCGAAGCCAGGTCAGCAAGTGAACCTAAAGTGCCCCAAAAATGGCCCACCTGGATGAGAAAGGTGTTGTCTATTGCAGAACAATGTTATAAAGAAGATAAGATCAATCTTGATGAAGTGTGAAGAAGGGTTCCACCACTCTTCACGAATAGAGCGGGAGCCGATGCGACGCGTGTCCGCTCTCGACACGCGCTCGTAGCGTTCCCCTTTATGCGCAAATACCTTTTGACGCCATCGTCTTAAAATTATGCACTAGAATATTGAAGTGTGCACAAGGGACAGAATATCGCTATCGTTTTCAAGGGTTCCTCAATTTTTTCTGGTTCTTGTTGACCTTATGTCGTCGGATAAATGCAGTGCAGCACCACTTGGACGAAGACAAGAGACATAAAACGAAGACGAGCGCTGACGTACTAATAAGGTAAATTGCAAATCAACGAACCCTTTTTACGCCCCAAACTTACCTCTATCAACCATTACACAGATTACCAAGACAATAAGATGACGAGAAAAGAAGCAATGATGTTGGAAGCAAAAAGAAAAAGAAAAAAGACGCATTCCTGAAGCGGGACCAAAATACTAACGCTATTTACTTCTTACACCTTTTAAATTATGGACGAACTCTTTTATGACGCAAGGCACCGCATGTTTCATGGCCAATCCTCCATGCTGGGTTGTGCAAGGATAAAGGGACAACTTCGAGCTATATAATATTTAGGAATTGAAACTATGCAACAACTGTTATGTGAGTTACTATTTTTGGAGTTGACAGATTCCTTTTTTTACATGCCTTAATAACTTTGTTTTGTGTCGACCGAAACGTCCATTTTCTGAAGTTGTATAAGAAAAGAGTTCACAAAGAAATGCATTTCAACTTCAAGTAGTATCAGTGGATTATTATATTTCTATATTTTCATATAGGGCAGAATATTGCAACCAAGAATATTCGCAGCAGCATTTTAAACAGTAAATTATTTCAGTTAGTAGTCCATCTAGCTACCTTAGTGCTGTGTCAGTTATCCCACTCCTCGAACCCCTTCTCCCATGTTCGCGTATCTTACATTTCACTAAAATATGGTTCTGATACATTCAACCTCAATGAATAACATTTACTAAGGAGGGTGGGCATCCTGCTAGAGACACCGGCCTGCAGGTTTTACGATGGGAGCTGAAATACCGGCATAAAAAAGACCGCATTGCTAGTAGCGTAGTACCCAACTACACGAAACGCCTCAGGCCGTCACCGTATATAAAATAGGTGTCAATGCATAACGAGCATGGTCTTGTTCGGATTCTCAGGTTTTACGAAAAGACAGCTGTACTATTTTTTGTCAGATCACCCATTTAACCGTGTGTAAAGCGGCACTTGTAGGAAGCCTTTGTTCTTGCAGTGCCGCAGCCGGCCATTCCTTTCGCAAGTAGACGCTCAGCTCGGTGACCTATATTTAGCCGGCCTATATACGGACAGTGACCGAGGCAATTCTTTCGCAGCTGAGCATTGGCGTTTGTGGTTCAGTGGTAGAATACTCGCCAGCCACGCGGGTGGCCCGGGCTCTATTTCCGGCCGACGCATGTTTTTTTTATCCTGATAGGTATCTTTCTATTGCACAATTTAGCTGGCGTTAGCTGCTCGATTTTAATTAATGAGGGGTCCTTAAGCAATGCGGAGCATCGATATAAAATTCTGCGAACCAAGCGAGAACTGTACTGGTAGCTGTATTTATCGTATATTCATAAATTTTATGTTTATTTGTCTACACTATCCAAGACTAATGACCCGTACAATATAAGTCTAAATTCAATTTTGCGCATATAATTTTCGCATATATATTGCGCATATAAACGACACATTGGGCACCAGAAAAAGCACAAAAAATAACTATAGGACATTAAGGACAGAACCCGAAAGTTCAACACGGTCGTACCGTCTGTGACACCTGGCGACACCAGTAGAATAGGATCACCAGTGAGCCCTACTTATACGAGTTATGGAAGCTGCTCTAGGCTTTTCTCTGGATCATAAAAAGCCGCAGGCGGTTTTCTATGATCTTACCCTGCGGCTAAAATTAAGCACTGCTAGCTCCTTTCCTTTATATAGCCAAAATAAAGAAGTTTTAGTTTCATTAAATATGCATAAAAAGAGCATTGCAAAATTATCTACATTATACAGGAAAAAAACAAACAAAAAGAATAAGTTACGCTGAATTTAAACAGCCTGCATATTTGTTAGTTTCGCTGTCCATGCACGGTATCTTCAATAATTTACGCTTGTGATTGCATTAGTGTTCATTTCCGCATTTATAAAAAAGATGTAGTGTTAAAGAAATCTCTGCCTGCTTTACCATTACACCATCTAACTTGTCAATTCTGGAATGGACACATTTCCGCGCATGCTATTTTGATATCTTTGGATTCCATCCACTAAGACTGTACGCAACGTTAGGTGCCGACCGTGCCGAAATATTTCACAGACTTCGCGATTGTTTAAGGCCATTTTGTTGGCATTGCCCGCAGTATGGGAACAGTCAAGTTTACTCGAGAGCTTACGTGTCCACCAGTGATAACGCAGGACTCACCACACACATATGTAAAAAACACATATATAAGAAAGCACATATATAAAAGCCGACGCGCTTTAACAGTCGTCACTTTTATCGACTACCGACATTCTGTTAGCCACGGTCATTGTGCAGTGTGTAATGCTGTACATTAAAGGAGCACTGACATCAAATTTCAAGATCGAAACGGGGCCATTATTCGATCACTTGGTGTGCATAGAACTTCTTGGCCAAATTTGAATGGCGTGCGTCGCGTGGAAGTTATTTTATTTTGACGTCAAGCAGTGTAGAAAAGCTAAGGAGAAAAAACAAAAGATAACTAACCCATTGATATCGACACTAGCTACGTGTTCGGTGTTATACATTCCAAAGTTACCATCCTGAGTGACGATACGCTAGTAACAATGATGTCGGCTATCTCTGAGTGTTCATGGAGCCCACTCCCAGCCATGATCTCACTAGTGGCTCTCCTTGCTGTGTTGAAGCATGCTGTGCTATCCATCGTATCGCATCGACTGATTTGCGTTGTGCTCCTACTGCGTGAGTACGATCATTCAGAGTGACAATACGTGCCATAATGTCGGGGAATCACTGCGTAGGGAATAACCTGCTCGCCAAGACGCGGAAAAAGCGGAAAGTGCGTGGTCGTTTCCTGCCTTTCCAAGCCACGAACCTCATTGCAACAAGTGGGCTTACTTCGTACGCACCTTTGGACAGAGGGACTGGACGCCTGTCAACAACAGCCACATTTGCGCCCTTCATTTTGCGGCGAGTTGTTATAGGGTAAGTCCTGTGTTGACTAACCAGTTGGATTTCACTGGCAGTAGGAGGTGCCTTCTCGAGGGCGGAGCTATTCCTACCGTGTGCTCTGCTGCAGCTGAAAGCAGCGATTCACTCGCCAAACGTCCGAGACATGAGGTGTGTAGTTGGTGTTCCTGAACTCCCACAGTACGGGCTGGACGGATAAATACATTGCATTTAATTCGGAGCTTGTAAAGCAAGGATAGTGAGCCTGCTGCTTCTTCAAACGCCTGCGACGTCAATGTGGTGAAGCCTGCAATATGTGCGTATAGTGCACAGTCGGAGTGGATGATCGGAGTAGTCAGCTATTCGCTTGTAAATATGACAGCTCACATGTTCCGAGTTATCTCATACCCCTGTCGTTGTCGTAAAACATTTTTTCAGTCGTTATGAGCTGATTCCGATTCTCACTACTACCCATTCACTGTCGATCGCGAGGTAGCCACAATCGGGATGGAATTTTAGGTATTGAAATAAAAGGCATTGGGAGAGCTCCAGCGCGTTTTGTCACGAAGTCTGAAACGCCTAAATAACTTAGCAGCTGCACAGCTTCCTTGGTTTAATTAACAGCGCAAATAAACTTCAGTATAATTTGATTGAAGTACTACACCAAGTAGTTTTCAACATACTTTACGGGAGTTGCAGATGATCGGCTAATATGGCGTACTTTTTTACCATGAATCACAAAGGCAAAAGTAATTTCTATAGAACAAAGGTCATTGTAAATCAATACGCTTATCAGGTCAACCTATTACATGTTTTGCACCTATGTAGTGACCCATAACATGGGCACTATCAATTCTTGAACAATGTGGCAGCAACCAAGTTTGTTGACACCCGAAAATGTGATCTGGATTAATGCTTCATCATAGTTCAACAGTTGCCACTTTTCAGGAATAATCATGTACCTTTCATCCAGCTGCATTCATTTTAATGTGGTCCTGTATAGATTGTGCCAAAACACATTGCTGGAATTTAGCATCACACTCCCCTTACATTGCTGAACTTTTGTTAGGTTGTCTTGGCACGTGATTGATCAGTCTTCTATTGAAAGGTACCAACGCATGTAGTGCTGTCACTATGACTAAATCAATAAAATATAGTTTTATATTTTGTTTTGTAGGGAGAAAAAGCATGGAAACGCAGTGCTTCATTCCCGAGGCACAAATGCATGCAGGCATTCGACAAAGTGGCCCCGAGAAATGCAGGAACTCTGTCTTGTGGAAATGGTGTTTTGAAGATCACCAAGGCATTCATCGGTGTCCAGCTGGCTACCACAAGGAAAAAAAAAGAGGTATGTATTATTTCAACTGCTTGCATTGACATCTATGTTACAGCAGGGGTTCTCAATGCATGATGGTGTCAAAGAACCCTGCTAAGCTCATACGCTGCAAGAGGGGGGCAGGTGACAGCTAATAGAGCCCTCAGTGTCCCTTTGAGAATCTGCCCCCCTCTGGCAGCATTAGCGCAAGCATTTTTCATTCAGGTCATGCCAAATTCTCGTGCTACAAGTTAAAACACAAGAGTATATCCAAAACTTCTTCACTGATATGCAACTGAACTCATTCCTCTTGCTCCAAAATATTGATGCGAAGCTCAAAAACACATAAGGTCAGCCGCATGTCGGCTGCTAGATTCAGCCGATTTCTGTGCTCATTTTTTACATAGGTTAGTGTGCAAATGCCTCATCCCAAGCATATGCAAATAGCTACAACATGCCCACTGCCATATCTTCTGTACCCATTCTTAAACAGGAGAAATGCTCTTGGAATAAATATAAGACAACCGAGATTAAAGTGCAATAGCCTAAACACGGGGCCTAGTTTTAGAGTCTGGCTGGCTACATTAAGCAGCTGGCAGGATTAATTGCACAGCTCGCGTTTTAATCTTATGCTCTGAGATGTGCTTTTTGACACTCGCGCGTGAGTGATGACGGCTCTCTAGATAAATCGCATCTTGGCTTCACCATCTACGTGGATTGGAGTGTCGGAACGCAGCAAAATTTATCAGTGCTAATGGAGCCCACCGGATGGGTCTGCGGCACCCCTAAGTTTTATTGAACCCACTTAAAAAAACAATGTGTCATAGCATAAAACGACCCATAATGCTAGGTCAGTGGTTTAGGTCTCTTGCTTCTCTGTGTGAGTTTAGGGAATAAAATTCCAAATACGGTAGCTGTATTTCAGCGGAAGTTAAGTACTACGAACCCCGTGTATTTGTATCGCAGTGTACTATTGAGGCAGCGCTAACGGCAGACGTGAAGAAAAACAAGAGTGCGCGGAACCTCTTCGTGTTTAAGTTTTCGTCTTCAGTGCTGCATCAGTCACGCAAGCATTATACCTAGCCCAAATTTGCATTCTACTGTTATAGTGTTCAAAAAACCCCGCAATGCGTTAAAATAAATCTTGAGGCCTCCCTTTTAGTGTCCAGGTCCCAAATATGCAAAGTTGCGAAGAGAAACTCAGCCATACATTGCTGTAGCGTGAAACCAGTATTCTGTTTGCTGATAAAAGTAGCGGATTCTCTACGACAAGAATATTAACTGATTATGAGCTTATTTGCGGACCGCTTGGTTGCCTGTTCATATCTGCAGCTTTATAAAGCACCATCAATATTTGTTCACCTATTGACGCAACTCATATTCATCTGGTTACATTTGCGGAATGCCAGACAGACATCGGCCTTACGGATGTAGTGGCTCATCTCGAGCATCAGCGCTGCTCCAAACCTGTGGCACTTGTTGACACCTGTTTGCCGAACACTTGTTTGACACTTGACACTTGTTTCCAGAACGATGGCGTTCTCAGCCATCGTTCTGGAAACGGGACGACCCCAATGATGATACCTATGAACCTCTTTTGAACAGCTCATAAGCATAAGCTTCCATAGGAGATGCCTCGTGCCTGTTAGCCGTATAGCCTCCACCTTCACTTGTTACATTGATCCTCATGAATTGTAGTTTGAAACATTTGGCATGAAAGCGAGTAGACATGGAGATTTGATGAACTACACTAAATGAAGGTGGCAGTATTTGGCATGTGGCTCAAATGCCTATGTATAAAGTAGAAATGTCATTTCCTTAGGCTACTGACTAAAGGAAGTTTTTTCTCTAGTAGTATCACCCCTTAATTTACTCTTCATTGCATAATAAATGTTTGCTGTAAGTGAATGAATAAAACAGCCGGCAAGGCTGATTGTGCATATCTCGAAAAGTTTTTTTTTAAGTGTGAAACTTGACTGAAAGTAAAAAGAGCATGTTGTGGTATTTTCATCTCACAGGTCCTTCAGTTCAGGTGTTTCCGTGAGCCAGCAGGAACGTCTCGTACCAAGAAAATTTCTTGTGTATGAAAACTCCGTCTTGGAGCTCTTTGAGACCTGCAACATTTGTGGGCTTCCTGGTGGGGCTTCAGTAAAGGTATATATTGTAGACTGCACTGAATGAAGTTTTTAACGTAGTGCCTTATGTAGTCATATGAGCTAGCTAAGTAGAGTGCCGATCTCTTGTATGCGCTTTTTACATTTTGAAGAAGCACTCACATCAAATTTATGCATGTCAACATTTTTGCACTCACGAGTATTTATCAAATCGCTATCAAATATTGATCAAATAGACCTCTACCGGGGTACCTCACAGCGTGACGTCACCGGTGCACGTGCAAGGTGGTGGTTGGCAAAACACTCCAGCCAGTGGCTGAGTGCGGTGCAGTCGCTCAGTGTTTGGGGCATTTTGTTTTCTTTTTGAAAGCTTAATCTTCATCTAACAGTGGCAACATTAGCTGTGGCATGTGTCAGAGAGCATCTAGGTGTGGTAAAGTGCGTGATGAAATATTAGCCACGCTGGCTGGCTGTTTATCTCGGAGAAGTGAACACGCGTGGCGGCCTGTGCGAGGAACAGCGGCATCGACTTCGAAAATGTGCAGTGTTGACTGTAACTGTGGCGTGTAGTGCGCGTTGAAAGGCATCGACGATATTGGTTCATCTTTACGGACGGTGAAACTGGGAATATGTGCAGTGTGAATAATGCGATGCGTCCTGTTTGTGAAAACACTGGCATTCGCTGTGGGCTGGTTTCAGTAACCGATTGTCAATAGAACTTTACGATCTGACATTGTAGTCAAGGTAAAAATACATTCGGTGTGATCATGTGTGAGTGGGTGCGCGTCGTGCAGAAAAATAAAAGTGCGTGATATCCTGGTGATATATACGACTACGCATGAGCTATAAGCATGTTGTAGCGTTGCCGAATCTGCATATATGCTTCCCCACGGCTATAACTTGTAATGTTGGATACCTGATATGTGTTAATGAAAACAGCGGAGATTTCGGTTTCTTATCTACTTTGTACTTTTCCTGCTCAATCCATATGAAGTGAAAGTGCGCGCCAGAAGTTTGTGTATCAGGCCTAAAGGAGCGACAGGTACGCATACACGTTATAGGTGTCAAATGCAGCAAGGTAAATGCAGCAAGGTGCCAGATAATATTATATATTATTGAGATGTCGAGTATTACATCAAATGAATTTTCACTCAGTTTTTGAGAAACGCAGCGGCAGAACTTCACTTTGATTTTCCCGAGGATATGTTAACATCAGCCTAACCCACGGCAACAGGTGTTTTTTATTCATTCATCTCCGATGAGACTTTTGGGCAATGAATGAGAATATTATCCGTGACTTTGCGCACAGCAGCTCAAAAGCATGCTGCCTGCCAATGCTCCTATCTCATTAAATACTGCATTGCACATGCCACGATGGAAATTGAGCAATTTTACATCCATGCCATACAGATATTTCTCAAGGTGCCAGTAATCGTGTACAATTCAAAACATTCGCTTTCGAAAAGATCAGATTTTTCTTTATGGCTGCCATCTACGTGGTGAAGCCCACTGCGTGCTAGTCGCTCTCTCAGTACTCTAAACAAAGTGTCTTCATCCAACTACGACGAGCCAATTCCCACACCATGAGCAGTGACCCTTCCATGACCCCCTTCTTTCAAAAGCTGTGACTTTAGAACATAGCAATGTAGAAATTTCTGTAGAAAGAATGCAGACACGCAGCTCTGCTATGCATAAAGATGCCACCGAAGGAACTTTGTTGCCAACCAGCACCTGCTCCGAGAGAGGGTGTAGGGGGCGGGGTGCCCACAGTGACGTCACACTGTTTACAAACAGGGACAGGTCTATTCACAACCCAAAATACAATTGAGAGAGAATAACTATCTGTTATATTGATTTATTATATCGCTGTTATCTAGCACCATACAAAACGTCCAGCAAGTTCGCCACTTGTAGCGTTGGCAGCACTTCCTCGGGTCACCTCCAGATCCCGCACCAGCGGAACGCCTGTCCACAGAAGCGAGTGACGTGAGGTTCAACTGCTCTGCTATAGTTTCGTCTGCTAGCTGCACACGTTCCGTCCAACTTAGTCACTAGCATTGCCATCGCCGCCGTCAAAACTGTCGTCTAGTGTTGAATACGATAGTCTAGAACTTGGAATCACCATGAATGTCAATATGACAAATCATCTTTGCTTCGATTGACCCTTTGCGAAACAGATATTAAAATGAATGGAGTTTGATAAAATTATTCAATGCAGTGCATTGTAGGTGAGACCTAAAGAGTAAGAGAATTTCCAGGCACCGGTGCCTGGCGCCACGATAAGAGCACTTGAACAGTTGTCACCGTTACTAGTGCATTTTCACTCGGGATGGTATGCACCATATCAAGCACATAATAGCAGTGTCGATACCACAAAGTGCTGGAAGCTCCTTTGAGATTTTTTACGCTCCTTGGCTTCACCGTAAAATAACATTGAGGTAATGGATGCCTTGCAAACTAAGTGAAAAATACTTATGTGTACCGGGCAATCAAATGAAGGACACACTTTGAGCTTGAAACTTTAGGTCAATGCCCCTTTAAAAAATTGAGAATTTTGCTTGAACACAAGCTTTGTATGTATGCATTTTTACAGATTAATCAGTGTTACACCGACGCTGTGAAGCTACAAAGTTTAGTTATTACTCAATCTACCATTTAAAAATCTTTCTGCTCTCTTTTTGGAAAAAATGAGGTACCAGTGTTACTCTCCCTATGCCTTATTTATTCTTTGTGCTTGACATGGAGAATGCAGGTCCTGTTAGAGCATCATTACCTAATGTTTATTTCACTTTCTCACACTTTGGCTCCTTTACAAAGAAAATAGTCTCAGACCTTACTAAACTAAATTCTTGTTTCAGATGTTGTTCTTAGTAATGAACAATTTAATTAAATTTATGCATAAATGGTGATTCATTGTCTATTCTTACTTTTCGCATTTTTAGATGCGAAGTATCTTATGAATGAGCTTGATCCGGTGACGTCGGTGCTCCACTGCTCATGCGCCTACTTTCTCTCCTATCTCCTTCTTTACGCAGGCGTTCAGTCACCTTCTCTCCTCCGCCTTGCCTTGCAGCCTGAAGACCCACAATCTTCTCTAACTCCTCCATTTCACATAGGCGTGTGCACTCTGTCGGCTTCTGCCATCCTCACTTTGCTTCAGTTGTGGTGCGCTGTAACGTAAATGTCGGTGCCAGTTGCAGCAGCACTACAATCCCCTGCTCAGGTCGAGATCGTCGCGGAGCAGCAGCAGTGTAGGGCTCAAGATGTATAATGTGAACACCTGCGCAGCTTAGGTGATCCCGGACTCCAGGGTCACGGAAGTGCAAGCCAAGCGTAAGCGTCGAGCTGTAAACCCCGAGGTCCGGTACACTGATGTCGAAACCAAGCATCAGCATTGAGCTACCGCTTCCGCTACACACAGCCAACGCGACTCTGTAGTGAGGGTAGCGAGACCTCCTCGACAATGAAAAAACACAATGTAATCATAAAACAATCACAAAATCAAAGCGCATACACTAACAGAAAATTCCGAGTGAGTGTAAACGGAAACTTGGTGTGCACCCCCAATATTGCTTCGCATGTTCTCATGGTGCCCTTTAGTAGGAGATGGTGTAATTTTTTTCTATCTTGTAAAGCTGCTGAAACACTTTTCAACAGTGTGTATCTGACTTCACGATCTCTTTTGCTACAACAACCTTTTGCAGATGAAAGTTTCCCTTGCGACTGTGCAAATGAGGTGTGGTGCGCAGCATATCTGGAGGTGGTGCAGTCAGTCAAAAAAGGGGCAGCGTACTTTGAGTGACGTGGCCCTTGCTGCGTCTATCCTGTTCACTGGATGCAGCCCTTTGCAGTGTCTCCAGTTCCTGAAGAATGCAGAATATGTTGCTTCACTGAAAGTAGCTTTCACTGCATGCAGCAGACCATTTTTTTTCCAGCAGTAAACAAGGTACCTATGTTTCACCTTTGGCTGATGTGGCGCCTGTCATGCAGTACTTTAGATGGGACCCATCTATGTTGATTTATTGTGAATAAATGGAGAATGGTAAAACTCCAGTCAACTGTATTCAATGAAACTGAAGAAAACAAGTTCGGCAGGCTATTTTAAACATGAAACAAACATTATAGAATAAAATAATAAAAGGTTAACATTGATGGTGTTGATTAGTGCATGACAATGAAATATGCGCAGAAATAGCAGATTTCATCATCCTAGAGTGCGTACAAACAAATATACTTATATGTTACGACCTGTTAACTTCTTGCAGCAATGGATGAAGGAGCCTGTGAGAGTGTAAATATCAATTCAAAAAGCTTGATACGCAACGTGAGTATAGAAACTGCCTGCACGTCACCATTGCACACTGAAGCGACCACTTCCGTAAGCCTACGAGCAACTGTAGTATAAAATGTGTGGAAACATTTTCGTTGCCATCCTTTGTAAAGTAGTAGGTTGAGAAGTGACTAAAGAGGTGGTGAAATCACATTAGCACACTTCAGCAGTGTGTGTGTGTGTGTGTGTCTTGTAACCGGCTAGTTCTACGCTTTGCTGACTCAGACTTACTTAAGGCAACAATGCGTTCTGAAAGCGTGGAAATGCCACATATGTATGGTGGAGCACCACAGTATTCAAGGCGCATACTATCCCAAGTGTGGAGTGTTTTAGTTTGTCTGTAGACTTCCTGTTATTTGTAGATACTCGGTTTCTGGGGCATTGACGGCAGCAGCAGCGGAGTATGTAACACCTTGTGGTTTGTTCTGCAAATGCAATGTATTTTTGGCCTTTTCAGTCAGTCACATGCGCCTGAGGCATTTCGCCTCCATTAAAATTTGACTGCTGATTTGTCGCTGGTATTGTACAGGTGGCAACAATGCAATGTAGCACTAAATTGTGTTAGAATTGCTACGTTGTCACCCCTTTGAAAACCATTTTTCATCAAGTTGTACTGATCTCGTTTGAAGTATGTCTAGATCAAATAGTGTGCAATTCGATTTATTTACCGCTTCTTAGACTGGTAGTCACGTGTTACGTGGCTTCATTTGTACTACACTTGTGCATATTTTAGGTCGGGCAACAACAGTGGATATCCCTACTTGATGGTGTCAAAGAGAACAACATGAGTGGGAAGCTTTGCGGCGAGAGCCGTTCAGACCCACCAGAGCATTGTGCCGAAATACGGCATGTCTTCGCTGCCGCAGACCTCTCTGAATCAAACAATCAATTAAAGAGGTGTTCAGGTATGAGAAAAAGTATGCAAAACTTAGATTTATATTTACGATTTCTTAGGACAATGCTTATTTGTTGCCTCTTTTGTCACCTATGTGACTTATTGCCTCGTAAGAGAGATTTGCGACTATGTTTTCGAACAACTTTTCTTGGCAATTAAGGGAAAGCTATGTGGGGGCGGAGCTACAAGGAGTGGAGCTACGGGGGTGGAGAGTTCGGTTCAGCTCGTGCTTCGAGTGATGGCAGTGTTCGAATAATAACACGGCATTTAATTTACTACGTTTGCTTATACAGCCATTTTTGAGTGAAATTCTTCACAAGCTTCTTCGGCGAGTTGTCAAAACAGCTGGATGGCGATGAGTGCTCTCCCAAAAAGGAAGACGCCATTTTGACAGTAAGGTGTAGGTAAAATTAGCGACGTTTTCATAAATACAAAAATGCGAAATAACACTGAATGAAGTAAAAGAAGTATGAATGTCATCGGTGTGCGCTGCTTCTCCTTATAAACAACATCCCGCAGAAAATAAAGTGATGTTGTTTGTTATGGTCTTGACGTGTAAAATACGGATGCAATTGTGGGACTATATTCTTCAGTGGTAGCACGCGGCCAGTTTGGCTTTATAGTTTTCCGTTCATTGCCAAGAAAAGTTGTCCGTGAGTACAATGCATTCTTTCATGAGGATTCAGTGTTCTAAATTCAATGTTTGAAACCTAACAAAAATATATATGTATTCTTTTGGTTGCTCAAAAGATACTTGCTAGCACTATTGCAGCAGTTCCATTACTCTAAGCTGCCCACAGGCTTAGGTCCGCACTAAGCGAGGACCACAGTGGCCTTACGTGGATGAATCTTCATGTTCATACCTTCTTGATTGAGATCTTTTGTGGGGTTAACAACTAGCAGCACAAGGTCATTTTATGGAAAGATCGGTGTTGTAGAATTTCTTACCAGGAATAACTTTTTTTGTAAATCTACAGCTCTAGATTTTTTGTTATGAAAATTGTGTGCATCCGACCTAATGTGCCTTCTTGTGTTCAGTGCAATGAAGTTACTTCAAGCAGCCGTATGGAGCTGGAAGGGCTCAAGAAAGCCCTTACATCATTGGACGCCCATGGTGTGGAGATGGCACAGCTGGTCACTGATAGACATCCGCAGCTGAAGAAGTACCTCAGAACTGAGATGCCAAGCATCGACCATTTCTTTGACGCATGGCATGTTGGCAAACGTTGGTATTTTTGGAAATAACTGCTGCGTTTAGAAAAGGTTTTTGTCTCCTCCATTACTGTCTTTCTGAGCGAACTTCGCCGACTTTGAGCGTATCTATCTATCTATCTATCTATCTATCTATCTATCTATCTATCTATCTATCTATCTATCTATCTATCTATCTATCTATCTATCTCTCTGTATCTATCTATCTATTTATCTATCTATCTACCTATCTATCTATCTACCTATCTATCTATCTATCTATCTATCTATCTATCTATCTATCTATTTATTTATCTATCTATCTATCTCTAGCAACCTACGACATTAAGCTCTCCTGCCTGTTTCGAAAAGATGATGAAGTTTTTCCTGAGCGGAACGCAGGTTTCAGTCTCTGTTATTATTTCTCGTTTTCATTGGTGCTTACGGAAGACGCCATTCTGCCTGCGGAAATGGACGTAGAATCACCAGGCCCTCCACTCATACCTTCCACGTCGTCTGTGACTACTCTAAGAAAGTGCTCCGGCCACCCAAGTGACGTCGACAGTGAGGACACGCTGATATACTCTACGGCCATTGATGAGCGCTCCGATGAAAGTGACTTTGTGCTTGTGGCAAGACGCAAGGCGAAGAGGAGGTTACTTACGACATCTCCTTCCCAAAGTAAGGCCACCCCGAATATTCTAGAGCCACCGGTTCACACTATGTTGTTTGTCCCGCTGAATGGCGCTGACAGCATGAACCGACTTAATCGCCACGTCACGTCTATGTCACTTGAGGCGCTCGTTCCGGGACAAATAACAGACGTGAGAACCAATGGCTGCAAGAACGTTCTGGCGATAGACGTTACGCAACGTACTGCTCTCGGCGTATTGACCCAGCTGAATGTGCTGGGGAACATCAACGTACGCTCTTTCATACCAGATGGCAAGGACTCAAGGGCAGGCGTTATTACGATGTCGACACTTCTATCAGCGATATTGATTTTCCCATTCTAATCAAACCATTGATGGAAGCTACTATTATCTTGCAAGCCCGCCATCTCGGGAACTCACGATGCGTGAAACCAGTTTTCAAGGGTGACAGTCTCCCAACTCAAGTAAGAGTTGGTCATTTTCGACACACAGTACGGCCGTTCATGCCGAAACCTCTTCTGTGTCGGAAGTGCTGTAAAATAGGACACATGAGTGCTGTTTGCACAAGTTCTACTGTGTGCTCCCGATGCTCGGAGTCGCACAACACAGAAGCCTGCCAAGCAGAACATCGCAAATGCGGCAATCGCCAAGGTCCTCACGAGGCGTCATCAAAGCAGTGCCCGAATGTGGAGAAGGAGATGCAAGTGCTGAGGCAGATGGCCAGAGACGGTTCCACCCACAGTGAGTCTGCTGCCAAAGTGTGACGTCGGCGTTCACGCCATAGGAAAACTCCTAGGACATCCTCAGCCAAGGCCAGGGATACACCGCGAACCCATATCACGCACTCACCACCACAAGCATCAACAAGTGCCAACAACAAGCATCCTCAGAAAGACGCAAGAAACATTAACCCTGACGCGTGGCCAGCGCTGCCGTCAGTGACACCGCCAGTAGAGCCGCAGCATCGCCTGCTGAACGCTACTTCAGAGCGAGTAAGTCGTGACAGTCAAGATAACGAAATAATAGACGTGATTAGGACCCTCATGAAGACAATTCGAGCACTCCTGAATAATATTCAGACTCCGGCTGCCCACAGCACTCTTCAAATATTGGACGCTTTGAATCCGGTGCTATCAAATCTAGAGAAGCACCATGGCTCTTTCTCTGCAGCCCTTCTGTAAACAAGCGAAAGAGGCATCAATTTCATAATGGAATGCCCGAGGTATTAAAACATTTCGGATTTTCGACCACATGTTTTCAAGAATCAGTTTCCAATTATCGTAATTTGTGAACCACGTCTTCACAGTGCTATACAATTTTCTAAATGCGAGGCTTTAAGATTTGCAACTCGTAACGAAAACAGTAGGGTCATTGTTTACATCAGGTGCGAACTCACATATATTGAGCATCCAGTAACACCGGACGACAGCAACCAATACATGTGCCTGACAGTTAAGCGTAAAAACATGAATTTCACACTAGTGGCAATATATATTCCGCCTTCAGGGCGCTTCGACCCAGCAAGATTAAGTGCCATTATATCAGCGACACCTCGACCATGGATTATTACCGGTGATTTATTACCGGCTCATCACCCACTGTGGGGAAGCCAGAAGATGTACCGTCGGGGAAGAAATGTGTCCTCCTTTGCATCGGACCACCAACTATATTGTTTAAATGACGGCACTCCCACGTTTTTACAATGTCTGACATATAGTAGCTGTCTCGACCTAACTTTTGTGTCAAGTAGCCTAAGTACCAAAGTGCAGTGGTTTGCGGACAATGAAACGCATGGCAGTGACCAAATCCCCACCTATATAAAGATCAAGGGGCTAAGCAAGTCGCAAATTGTGCCCGCTTCACGGATATACTGGTCAAAGTACAGATCATCCACAGAGAACCAATGCGAGAGAAACCAAGAAGGTTCTCTTGAAAGCCTAGAAGGTATAATGAAGGCCGATATCCAAGAGGCAACGTTTAATTGTGGACCTTTGCCAGATTTTTGCAAATATGATGTGGATTTGGAGCAATTTCGAGCAATCCGTCGTCACGCCGAGCGACATTATAGGCGCACAAAATCCATCTACGACTTGTGGGAGGCGAGACGTCTACAAAAGAAGATTCAACGTCGAATTAATGCGCTACAGTCGCTACGATGGAAGTCACTGCGGGAGTCGCTCTATCCCCACAAACCTCTTTCGCAAATATGGAGAATAATCCGCGACCTACGAACATTTCCACAACAGCATCGCCTGTTCAAATGCCTTGCTCTCCACCAAAGCCAACGTGAAATCGATGTAGCAGAAGACATCTGTGCCAGGGTTGCAAACAAGGGGTCCGGGTTCAACATGAGTAACCTGCGAAACACGCTGGTGTCCAGAGACACTCGCATGGACAACATGTTTTCTCTGGGGGAGCTTCAGGCAGCATTGGCAGCATGCAAGTGCTCGTTATCGCCTGGACCCGATGGAGTCACCTACATGGCCCTTGCTAACCTAGGACAAACAGCTCGGCGTGCCCTTCTAACTGTATACAATGACTCGTGAAGCAACAATTTGGTTCCTCCTTCGTGGAAGTGCAGCCGCCTTGTGCCCCTGCTCCAACCAGGCAAATCGCCTCTGGACATGGCCTCCTATCGCCCCATCGCACTTGCCAGCTGTTTTGGAAAGGTGATGGAGAAAATGGTGCTGACTCACCCGGAGTGGTACTTGGAACATAACACTATATACCCCGATGCTTTTACCGGCTTTCGACGTGGACGGTCTTCCATAGACAATGTTGTTGATCTTGTCACGTCTGTACAACAGCAGAAAAGCCTAAAAAGATTACCAGCGGCACTTTTTTTGGATATTAAGGCTGCATATGACAATGTACTACATGAAACCATCCTGGACGCCTTGGGCAGCATTGTATTGGGAGGCCACGTTTACCAATGGATCTACAGCTATTTGAAGGACCAAACCTTCTTCGTTCAGACAGAAGATGGTGCAACAAGGCACCATCATACTTATCGCGGCGTACCTCAAGGTGGGGTCCTAAGCCCCATACTTTTCAACCTCACGCTCATCAGCCTCGTTAACGTCCTGCCACACTCCGTACATCTGTCGATATACGCGGAAGACATCTGTATCTGGGCATCAGGGGTCACGCGTCTACACGTACGAGCCAGGCTTCAGACAGCGGCTACACTGACGTCAAACTACCTTCAAGGACGAGGACTGGAGCTGTCATCTGAGAAATGCTTACTGGTTGCGTTTACGCGCAAGACAATGACGCCATAGCGCATCAGAATTAATGGACACACGATCAGCTATCAAAAGACCCACCATTTCCAGGGAGTAATAATAGATCGTGACTTGTCTTGGAGCCCTCATATCGCTCACATGAAGAAGAGACTGACCATGATCACCCACGTCCTAAGGTTTCTTGTGAGAAAATCATGGGGTGCATCGGTACGAGCCATGCTTCAACTGTATGCTGCACTTTTTCTTCTTCATGCGCTACCGCCTACCAGTGCTTGGCAAGGCCCGCATAACAAACGTACGCGTCCTCCAGTCATTACAAGCTCAAGCACTGAGAATATGCCTCGGGCTTCCGAGATGCGCATCCTCAGCAGCGACTGTCGCAATCGCTCATGAACACCCTATCACAACCTACATTCGTGTCGATGCTTTGAGAACGCACATAAGACATGCCACCCGGATTCAATCGCATCACCTCGCCCCCCTTCCAACTTCCAGGCCATGGTCTGCGTTCTGCTCTATTATTGCCCTACATCGCACGGTGATTCCCACGAACTTCACGCACGCAGCAAGACCGTCGTTACCATTGTGGTGTCTACATCCACTGGAAGCCCTGATAAGCATCCCCGGATTGCAAAAGAAGAAAAATTTGTCAAATTTGGCCCTAAAACAAGCAACATTACTGTTTCTGCATGAGAAACACAGTGGACGCATTCACATTTACATGGATGGTTCGGTCACTTCAACAAGTTCAACAGGAACAGTGGTAATTCCGAAAAAAATCCATCACGATAAAGTTCAGGACCTCGCATCTGACATCATCCACGGCGGCAGAACTCGCCGCCATTCGTGCCACTCTGGAGTTCCTAGTTGAAGAACCGCAACAGACATGGTCAATCTTCTACGACTCCAAAGCAGCCCACCAGGGCATTGCCTCGCCATACCGTCATGGACCAAATGAACAGCTAATTGCTAAAACATGACTGCTTCATCACCGGGCTATAGAGAAACAACATGACATAGCGTATCAATGGATACCAGGCCACTGCAGCATTGATGGAAATAACCGCACAGATGAAGCAGCCCGATCTGGTTACGATTATGCCCCTTGTGCAGCTATACCATTATCAAGAATGGACGCCGCTGCAACGCTTCGATCACTTGCACGAGAACTGACACTCGCTCAGTGAAATTCACCGGCATTCACCAACGTCCGCTTTCATAATTTGGACCCATACCTACAGCTCCGTCTCCCATCAGGAATAACCAGAGCTGAGGAGACACTTTTGTGCCGTCTGTGGATTGGGGTGTCCTTTACGAATGGTTATTTCTTTCGAATCGGAATGGCCAGCAGCCCGACATGTGACAACTGTGGCTGCGCAGAGACTTTCTCCCATCTCCTCTGCGAGTGTCCTCGCTTCAGCGTGCCAAAAAAAAAACTGTCGAAAGCTTTAGATAGACTAGACAATCACCAATTGCCGGAAGAAAGGGTATTAGGGCACTGGCCGAGACCGTCCTCTGCACGCAAGGCATTGAGAGCGTTGTTGTGCTTTCTGCGGGCAAGTGGTCTTAGAGACAGACTGTAAGCAGCGTCGGGGATCGTCTGACGACCTTCTCTCTCCTTTTTTTCACAACGTCTCTTCTTTCATCTTTTATCCCCTTTACCCCTTCCCCAGTACAGGGTAGCCAGCCGGTCTGAGAACTGGCTAACCTCCCTGTCCTTCCTCTTTCATTCCTCTTCCTCCTCATCCTCCTGGCTGTTTCGATAATGGTATCGATACCAAACTTGGTATGGCATTACATGGCTGTATGAAGAACACATTTGACTAGTAATAACATGAAAATCATGGCGTATTTGTCATGAATGTCGTGATTTACATTTCATGGTCCTCCAGCTTTTGCGGTAGTTTCGTTCACTTGGCATGTTGCAAAACTGTTATGGTATGACACGACTGCATGGCGAACACAACAGACACACCCTAACATTAAAATCATGATATGCATTCATGTAACAACATGACAACATGCCACGCTTATGTTGCGCTCGCGGTCGTTTCGCTAGCATCTCATATAGCAAAATTGGTATTACGGCACGTGAATGGATGACGAAGGTATGTGACTGGTGCAAACGTAATAATCATGAGATGCGTGTCATGTAACAACATGAAAAGATGCCACGCTCTTGATGCGCTAGTGGCCGTTTTGCTAGCTTCACTTTTACCAAATTTAGTATTACGGAACGTGAATGGTTGACGAAGGTATGATACTGGTGCAAACATGAATAACATGAGATGCGTGTCATGTAACATCATGACTACATGCTACGCTCATGATGCGCTCGGGGCCGTCTTGATAGCTTCACTTGTACTAAACTCGGAATTACGTGACGCGAACGGACGACATGGGTAAATGACACATCCAAACATGATAATCACAACAAGCGTGTCATGTAACAACAGGACTACATGCCACACTCATGATGCGCTTGCGACCGTTTCATTAGGTTCACATATGCCGAATTCAGTATTACGTGACGTCTATGGATAACGAAGGTATGTGACTGGTGCAAACATAATAATCATGAGATACGTGTCATGTGAGAACTTGACTACATGCCGCAGTCAAGGCGCCAATACATTTCGACTTGGAGCGATGCGCGTGCTCGCCGACGTTCATTTCGTCGCATCACGCTGGCGTTGCTACGACAGGCGCCGGTCCTGCCATATACTCGCAGGAGCACGCCGCGCTGCATTGCTTTTAGGCATGCGCGTTTCAGCACGTTTGGTGTCCTTGAGTCACGAAAAGAGGGAGACGCAGTCTTGTCTAAGTGACGCATCGGTGCGAAATACAGCATGTCGCATTTCGTGCCGTATGTCGTCAGACCGCGTTGACAGACGCTGGTCGCGCCGGTCGCGGTGGGCGTCAGACTCGCGTTTCGCTGACGTAGCGTCGCTGTACCCAGCCCGCGCGCGCCAACGCTTCATTGGAGTATATTGGCCCCTTCATGATGCGCTCCCGGCCGTTTTGCTAACTCCTAATATACCAAACTTGATGTTACGTGACGTGAATGAATGACGAAATACATTACCGGTGCAAATATGATAATCTTGACACGCGTGTCATTCATAAACATGAAAACATATCACGCTCATAGCCTGCTCGCTGCCGTTTCAGTAGCTTCGCATATACTAAATTTTGTATCGCGTGACGAGAATCGATGACGAAAATAAACGACACATCCAAACATGATAATCAAGACATTGAAGTCATGTACGGCAACATTTATCTTCACCTCGTAACATTGTGCTGATTTTAGAGTGACATATCAACCTTCCTCATTTGTGCTTCACATATTATCGAGTCTCACTGTACGTGGGATCTGCCAATGTTTTTATTTCCACATGCATTGGTACTTTATTTGTTCTGCAGAAGTGTTCAAAAAGCTGCTCGCCGCATCAAAAGCAAAAGGTTGCCTTGTGATACGACTATGGGCTCAGTCGATTGTTAATCACCTATACTTTTCAGTGCATCGGGGGGGAGGTGATGGCGAACTTGCTGTAGCTCTGTGGCTGTCACTACTTAACGACATTCAAAATAAACATCAGATCCACAGCCCTTTGTACTCCGAATGCCAACATCGCGTGCTCGAGCCTCGGATGTACATACACTAAAATGCAAAATTTACTGCTATTTATGGTATTTGTTGGGGTGGTTGCGATGTGTGAAACTGATATGTGTGGAATATTTTAAAATAGAATTTACTTATTATTCAGAAGGAAAGAAGTGTTAATTTAGGTGCGAGTTTTGCTTTGTTAGGCACAGTGGTAGTGAGAACTAATAGACAATAACAACAGTATATATATAGGGGATTTTATTAGAAGTATTTGGTTATGGGAATCTTAAGAAAGAAAGTGGATGAAGAGATAACTTGCCACTGGCAGGGACGAAACATGGGGCCTTCGAACAACGTGTCTGATGCCTCTCAGGCACGTTATTCGGAAGTCGCAGATTTGGCCCCTGCCGGTGACAAGTTATCTTTTTTTCCACTTTTCTTTCCTTGCTTTTACACTGTATTTTACTTTTTAACATACTCTATATTTTTCTTGGCATCATCGTCTGTTAGGTCAAAAGCATTTTCTGAGTTTCACGCTTTGAATAGTTTTACACATGTGCTGTTTTCTGAAATCCATTGCAGGCACGGAAGCTTTTGAGAAGCTGCACTTTCTGCTGACGGCAATGCATCTACTCAGTGACAGGCAAATATCACCTCAGCAGCAAACGTACTCGGTGGAGTTGTTCTACGCCGTAATAAACCGCTTTTCTCCACAGTCTTATGCATTCGACTATTATGGAATCTTTGCTTAGTAAGAATATTTCTGAGCCTGCGTTGATGCTCAACTGGTTCATGATCAGGTGGCATTGAATTATTCGATCTCTGCCACAAGGACATTGGCGATAGACTAACCTGTTAATCCGAGAATTCTTAGTCATTCCAGCAAGCAGCTCAAAAAGTTACGATATTAAAAAAAGTAACAGCACTTAAAATTTGTAAGGCCACTGATAGCATACTTCTAGATGTTGAGCATATATTTGCTTGCTGAATAATATGCAGGCTGTAAACTAATAGGTATGGAAGTGTTACCGTCCCACTATTATGCGATGGTTTATTTTTCTGCACTAGTGCATGACAAAGTGACAAAAGTTTGGATGCAACGTGTACTATGTTTGCAGGCTTGCAGAATGGACAGTTTTTTCAGGTAGTGGCAGTCCCCTCCTGTTTTATTGTTTATCTGCAGGTTGTGTTATCACCTGTGCTTCAGAGAGTTGTGCCCCAACCAGTTTACGTTACCCTGTTCTGTTCATTTTCTCACCACTATTCACATTACAGCCATAGTAATGACAAATGAACAATGCTTGTATATGCTGATGCACATATATGTATATAATGGTTTTTTCTGCTAAAAAAAGTGCTGCGTCAAACTCAGATCGAAGATTTACTTCTAAATGTAAGTTCAGTTCCAACTATTATTTTATTTTATCTATTTTATGTAGCGTGAATCGTCGTACATACTGTGTACTACAACGTGCTCCTATACCCTTCTTGCAATTTGAAAATCATCATAGTCGTAAGCATGCATAGGCTTCCACTTTTGTGGGGTTCATTGTTCGTCGCAGGGCTCCCCTTCTCCCTAATATGTCACTGTACGGGGTCGGCTTTCCCCCCCCCCTCCCGCTCTTATAGGACAATGGGGGGGGGGGATGCTCTTCATGCTCATGCCTATGCTCATGGTGACAATAAACAAAATGAACAGTGAAAATCTATTTGCAATTTGCCAGATATTAGAAATAAGCGAGAAAGCATAATGTACACAACTAGCTATTAGAATAAACATGTCAGTGCACTTATACCTCATGATACTGGAGTAATTCAAGCTTTAAGCTCAAAAATTATTATCATCTCGCAGATTCATTCGTATGACTGTTGGCTTGATAAACATATTACATTCATAATTAATTTGCTCTTCACTAATGTTGGACTGCATGTGTGCAATTTGTGTGCTTCATTAAATGGGAATGCCGACAATTGTCAAGCATCAACGCAGAGTGGGTAGCTCCTGTGGCGGGTAAGGCATCCCTAGGTCAAGAATGGAGAGGCCACAGCCTCCTCAATAAAGATGGACCCTAGCTACGGGGCCTAACATCTAATGTTTCGCACCATTCATCTTGTGGCCATTTTCTCACGACAGTGCTGCAAAAAAAGAGAGAACCTCTGCGAAGCGGACGACGTTAGCGGAAGCGGCTGGGATATGCGCGGTTCCACCGTCGGTGAACCGCGCAAACTCCAGCACTTGTATCTTATCGCATGTCACTTGTATTTCATAGCTTCACCTCTCTCTGGCCGGCATCTTCTACGTGGTGTCTCCTATGTCTGGGCTGCCTTCGTGCCGCCCTTGCAAACTACTCTGACGCATATACGTGGGTTTGCAGCAAAAAAATGCTGTGGTATGTTTCGGCTCTCGCAATGTTACAAATTACAAAATTAGATTGGTCCAAAAGTCCGCTTCTCCGACTCACGAAATTCCGGACTTAATGAAATTACTTGCGTGTGGTCATCACTTCGCTACATTACGTTGTAATCTAGCAAAGCGAGGTCATCCTGCCATTGTGCATCAGCAACACGCCATCGCATTGGAGCAACCAGCAAAAAAACAAAAGGCCACCCCTGACAATGCCTCCACGCTCTCCCTTTCTCAGTCTTACCAACGCCCACCCCTTACTTATCCTATGGAGTTCACGTACACCCCCTTTCATGCTACGACATAACTTCAGTGCCCACCATGCACGTGCAAAGGATCGTTGACCATGCTCTTGAAACCGAAAGATACAAAGGGTTCACAGCATACAAATCGACCAACGCGACTATTGGGCACTTGGTGTCTCTCAATGATGGGCAGAACTTACGCTTTTAACATCTATACCACTGTCAGAAGATTGGCAGCTACCTGTGCAGTGCTACTTGGCATCGGATCCTAATATACAAAATTGTGTTGCCTAAAGCCTTGACCCGGAAGACTCTCCTGAGATAATATGTCGCAAATTGTACTCCATGGCACACAGGGTTCTGGCGGCTAGATTCATGGCCTAAATGTGCTTCATCTGATTCGCCACATTGCATCGAAACCAGCTGAAGCTCGCACAGACGCAGCTCGATGGCTCGAGTGCACAGTTCTGCAGCCAAGGTGCAATTTTAAGTGTTAGCTTTGGCACAGCAGTGACAGGTCGAGACTATTAGCCATGAAATGATGCGCATAATAACAGCATAACCCCTCATCACTCCCATACCATCTTTACAGGAGAATGCCAGTTAAACATAGTCGAAGAGGTTATTTCTCAAAGAGAAAAAGCTCGTGAACTCAAAGAGCAAATTTTCACGTTTGTTACTGCGTTCCATGCTCACTTTCAACATGGTTCTCGTATTGACAATGAGTCCGAGCCTATGCCCCTCTGGGAATTCACCGCCATCACATCTAACAAGACAACAAAGTTACGGCGCACCCGTAAATCGGCTACCATTGACGAAAGCTTCATCATCGAAGCGTCATGCACTAAAACCTGCAAAGTATATACACATGCTGCTATCTCAAAAGACGGCGGAAGGTCATCACTGCCGAGTACTACGCATAATTTTGTCAATGGTCACCAGCGTTATCTATTTACGGAAGCCAGCCTTCTTGGGATGAAACTTCAAGCCGCGGAGAAAGAAGAATTCTTGCTCCGTGCTTCAAGCCATTCATGACGCAGTCCAAGATGCCTTTCTAAGCTCCTGCAATTAGGCCAATTGGCGTATACACTGATTCTTAGGAGCTAGTCAGGAGCTCAAGAAAGTTCACATGACGACGAAAATGTGCAAAGCGATTCATAAGATGAACCACGATACAGCTATTTGCATCCAGATATATTGTATTCGATGCCATGCTGCGAAACCACACAACATCGCTGCAGATCTGCAGGCACACTGCCCTTCATATATAGACCTTCTAGCAGCTCTCCTTCTACCTTAGCCCCCAGATATACTCTGTACCCGTAAAATGTTATCCAGCCGGATACACGAGCTCTTATCCCACCGTTTGTGTGCTCTCTCGACCCTCACCTTGCTCGGGTGAAGGATGTCGTGCTTAGAGGCGTTGGTCAAGGAACTGGTCGTATTTAATAGTCAATGATACCTGTCCGTATTGTACCACTCCAGTGATGCAAGCAGGTGAATACCACTTCATATGGACATGTCAAGGGCTGCAGCCTAAACGCCCCCGTCACCTCAGTCAAGCTGGTCATCGCTACAGCGACACAGCCAGTTACGACCGCTAAATACATGACAAAACATCACGCAAAACACAGCTTCACCTCCTACAAAACACCGGCCCAATGGCGCAACTTTTATACACATGCACGCAAAAAAACTGGTATACCTTAAACAAGTCTATGTCACAATAAAAAAAAATCTGTGAAGTGATGTGGCGCCCCAGCTTTCCCGAAGACTTCACCGTGAAAGGCACTATCGCAAGTTTACATTGTTCGGGGCGATGTGGCGCTCGAAAGCCGATGGCACAAAGTAAAAAAAGAAATCACTGAGTGACCCTGTGCATTCGTTGCTGAAAAACGAGGTATATAAAAAAATATGCATATACGCAACGCATGTGCTGAGACCACTCATTGAAGCGCTTTCAAACCACAGTTTAATAATAAGAAAGACATTGCCGCAGTTTAACATCTCGAAACCATATTATGTTCATAGGGCATACGCTGTGACTATGAAATTATTAATAATGCTGTTTGTGATCATCTCAGTGTAAGGGCCTAGAATTGTGCCTTTATTTTTCATACTATACGGTGTAATCTCCCGCAATGCATGTTTCTTTTTTGCAGTCACAACATTTATTTTGTTTTGCGAGTCCACCTCGGTGGAACAGTGGCTGCGGTGATCAGCTGCTGACTGAAAAGTCCTGGGTTCAATCCCGGCATTCCGATGGTGGCAAAATAGTACAGGCCAGTGTACTGTGTGATGCCAGTGTAGGTTAAAGAACACCAGAGGGTAAAAATTTCCGGAATCCTCCAGTGGACTACGGCGTCTCTCATAATCATATCGCGGTTTCAGGACGTAAAAAAAACAGATAATATTATTCGGCTCTGCGTGTTTTCGTAAACATGCAGCAGATTGGAGCTTGCAAGCTTATTCAACAAGATAGTCGGAGCGAAGGAGATTTATGAAGTTGGTCAAGAAGAGTTTTGCGATGAGAATGTTCGAGCAGAGGAATAGTTAAAGGGGGTCGTGAAACGTTCGCTCTAAAGGGATAATGCGAAGCCACCGGCGTCCACACGCACTAACTAGGTGACGTCATCATAAGTAATTCTTTGCCTATCGAGGAACGCGGAACTTTTCGGTACTTGAGTGCTTGCAACTGGGACACTCGTCAGCGTCTTCGTCATACGCAATCAGCGCTAACTTGAACTCTGACGTCATATTAAGCAGCGTCTTTGTGGAACGCGGATCGCATATGGCAGACGCCGATGAGTGCCTAGTGCGCGTGCTTGGTATGCCTTAAATTTCCGCGTTCCTTGATAGGCAAATCCTCTATGCAGGTCCACTCGGGCTGATGATACCGTTAGCACATGTGACTGCCGATGGTGCCGCATTGTCGTTGTAAAGCGACCGTTTGACAAACCCTTTGAGTACTGCACCCCTGCATCAAAATTTTAGTTTGTACTACTTGCGTAACACTGCGGCACGTTTCTTGTAGAGGTAGGCTATAAATAGGCCCTATTTTACAAAAATACGAGCATCATGAAGGAGAAAAAATTAAGGACTGAACAAAACATTTTTCTTCCTTGACGGTACACGTCTTTTTGTGTTTCAGTAAACATGTACCAATTAGCCCAACAAAAAGTTCTATCAAGAATCGGCACTTCACGTAGCACACAAAATGAACAGCTCAGAGATGGCGGTAACTGGGAATGCCCTGGTAAGATCAGGTGTCCTGTATAATGTAGGACACCTCCAATATTTCTGAAGTTATTTCGTCGCGGTTACTAAAATATCCTTCAAAGACACGAGATCACATGCATGTACAACTCTATGATGAGCTACGTTGCCATATCCGACCTCTCAAATGTCGAACAAATTCGCGGTAAATGTATACATAGTGGTGTCATACGAACCAATGGGAAACATTTACACGGTATTCTCAAGATGAAAGTGCACGTGCCCATCTCGAGGATGCAACCTAACGTGCAAGTATAGTAGCTGTATACAAATCTATACGCATCTTGATCCTCGTTTCTAGCCTCAGAACATTTCGCCGCAAAACCAGGATACTTATGTTGTTCACGTATATACTAGCAAACGATAGCGCTTGCATCTGATTGTTGTACTCAAAAAGACTCCTTCCACAAGACGTGAAAGACAACTCAAGCTTCCAGAATACTCTAGCAAAACCAAGAAACGAGCAAACAAAAGAAAAATGCAAGTACCAATGTCACCTTTCAATGGCGTCTGCTTGGCTCATATAACGCTTCATGCATAGCTAAAAGCATACCACGTTATGCTCCAAGGGTGCCAGAATCCCGACGTAGAAGTAAAGGTATACTTTGATGCAACGTGGTGAAAATAGAAACAACGCTTTCGAATACTTGACTTATAGCGTGTAAGGGCTTAAATTTCGGTGATAAATACAAAAGTCAATTATTTACGTTAATTTCCTATTCTCGCAACGAACCGATCATCGCAAGTTTTAAGCGTAAATCATAAGCTTATTCTTTACGTGTCCCTCAGTGAAAATGTTTGTTTCAAGTTGATAAAAAATCAGTCAGTAGTAAGAGAGGACTTGAACATAGCAATCAGGGATGCAGAGTATACGAAAGCAATAAAATGAAACTGTTGAATTTTCAGTGGTGCGTATATTAAAAACAAAATGTGCGTTCTATTGGCACGTATGTAGTTTTCATGTTACGAGCTGGAAAATTTAACCGGAACAGAGGCGCACTCACTAATGCCACATTGTTGACACAAATGTTGTTTCACAAAAGGCCAGATAATTTTTAAAATGTGATGAAAACCAGAATGTTATGAGCTGTGCATAGCGCTTGACGAAATTCCACTGGTACTCATAGTGGGCGAAAATACTCTACACAAACCTTGTTGAAAGGGCGACACGGTAGGGTAGCTGGATATTGTTCTTGAATAATCAATCAAACTGTTATGCGCGGCGGAAGAATAGAGCGTCTCCCCTGCTGCCGACGGGGAAGCCAGTTTTCGCAAGCGAGGACTCTCGCGCCTGCTGACCTATATTAAGCCGGTCCAGCTGGCTCGGTTCCAGACTGTCCGGACACCCTGCCGTCAGCGTCGGTGGTTCAGACTCGCCTGCCACGCGGGTGGCCCGGGTTCGATTCCCGGCCGACGCAAGGTTTTATTTACATTTTGCTACCAACATTGTTTATGTGACGTGTGTGCAAGGGCATGTTTATCTGACTAGTTTTTGCTAAGTCTAGAAAAATCTAAGCAGTAAGAATATAAACTATACTTCTAAACTTGCAATCTCAGAAAAAAGTGTGTGGCCTATAAATATTTTTAGGCTTCAATTTTCTTTATAGCAATAATGTTCTTGATGCTTCATGTGCAGTGTCATTCTAGTTTTTTTTTTAATTGCCAAGTTTTTTTTAACAAACATATTATGACAGTGAGGGCATTGGCGTCATTTCAGAGGAACTCCTCGTCGAGGTGAAAATATCTTGCCGTTGCTCAACCTAAACTGAAATGACTAATCAACTCTAATTGTTTATTAGCTTTTTTCACTAACCTGAGTGCGAGAGAAGAGATTGAGGCGCTCGTTTATTCGGAGTGACGCTCCTTAGGTTCTCATCATATCTGCTCACGTTGTTGTCGTAGCTTCTCGTCGGACCGAAACACAAGTGTTACATACCAATGTTGTACACGTTCCTCATGCTTTCTTCGTTTTAGATTGAGTTCCCATTAAAAGTTCTCTAAATGCAAAAGGAACTCGCTGCAGTTACATTTCAAAATTTGAACATGTGCTGACATTAACGTCACATTTGAATTTTTGATTAAAATATAGTGCTGGGTAATCTCGGGGCCAGATAATGTCAGAAATGTATTGAGCGCTACATATATTTTGCGAATTTAACATAGATAGCGGCAGGTTATATGTAGATAAAAGGAGTGTAAGGAATGATCTCAGACCAAGTTTTAGAGGCCAACGATCATACTAAGAATATTGTAGCGGCAATTTTCATCCACATCATCATGAGCCTGACTACAAACACTGCAGGGCAAAGGCATTTAGCATTATCCGCCAATCAACCCCGTCTTGTGCTTGTCGTTGCAACGCTATCTCTGCAAACCATTTAATCTCATCGGCACACCGAACTCTCTGTCCCCCCCCCCCCTCGTGCGTTTGACTTTTCTGAAAATCCAGTCAGTTACCCTCAATGATCAGCGGTTATCAAGCTTACGGGCTACGTGCCCGGGCCATGTTCATCTTTTCTTCTTGATTTCTACTATGATATCCTTAAACACCGCTTGTTGCCTGACCCACTCTGCTCTTTTGTCGTCTCTTAGGGTTACACTCATCATTTTCCTTTCCATCGCTCGCTGCGTCGTCCTCAATATAATCTGAAACCTCTTTGTAAGCCTTCATGTTTCTGCTCCTTAGGTAAGTACCGCAAGTTGCAGCTGTTATGTACCTTCGTCTTGAGGGCTAGTGACACATTACCATTCATGATTCATAAATAGGTGCTGAATGTACTCATCACCTTCTTTATTCTGGTTATTTCACTTTCATGGTTCGGCTCCGCGGTTGACTCCTGTCCTAAGTAGACATATTTGTTTACGATTTCCAGCGTCTCTCCACCTTTTGCGAAGGGTTGTTTTCCACCGAGACTTTCCACATTACTTTTTGTGCGTATAATTTTCAGACCTTCTCTTTTGCTTTCCGTGTCTAGTTCCGTAATCGTGAGCTTTAGATCTTCCCCTCAGTTGCTCACCAGGCAATGTCATCAGCGAATCGCAGGCTACTAAGATATCTTTCCATTACCTTTTATTTCAAACTGTTCCTAATCTAGGGCCCTTTAGACAAGCAAGACAAGATCTTTAGTGCTTGTTTATTACAACTGCAACACATATTGCAGTTTTTACATCAGCCTTAATATGCGCAGACAGAATACTGTACTTCAAATATAACACACTAGTGTTAGGGAGCTTGTATCGCTGAAATGGTGGTGTCGGCATCGGCATTATCCGTTGTGTGCGAAAAAATAGGATTGCCAATAAGTGAAAATTTGAGATAAATACAAATAAATAAATAATAAAAAGCAGTCAGAGTGCTAATTGTACCCAATCATTTTTGTAGCAAACAGCTGGCACTTTACCAAACACTCGGGTATTTGCTTGAAACTGCTACGGGAAAAAAAATAAAAAACGCTAGACCTGAGGGGAAGGCGCAGTGTAGTCACAGCGAAAGCTAGAACAGTGGCCTTTCAGAGCCTTTTCGAAACACTTATTTGGTAACTACTGCAAGCACACTTGCTTGATACCCACTAAGTAATTATTAGAAAATTCATTTGGGTAGTAGGCAGGCATTCGCTATGCTATTTTTTGTTAATCTGAGAAGCGTGGTATTTGCTAAATACTTGCAAGGAATTTTGTGCCAATCGTTCATAAAGTGGCTGACTACGATGAGGAATAATGGGTGAAGTGGGTATGCGGCACAGTAAATAGGGGAACAAGAAGAAGCTTTTGAGATGGTTAGGAGCATTGGATGGCCCACTCGTTACGCTATTCGCATTATGCGAAGACTGGTTGTTTTTTCGCTGCTATAAAACGATTTGTAAGTCGTATTAACACGATTCCTTTCCCGACATTAAACCTATTTAGGGCAAGTTTCACAACAAGTCACAAGCACATGCATTAAAGAAAAAAATGGTTTAGGTCAGTGGTAGAACACTGGACTGGCACCCAGCGAACCCGGGTTTCAGTCCTGTGTCATTGGCGCTCTAGGTCAAGCCTGCGTAAGGCAAGTTAGACAACAAGTTACAAGCACCGGCGTAACTCAATGATAGAATTCTGGGCTGACACCCAGTAGACCCGAGTTGAAGCCCCACTGTGTCAGGTGCTTGGTTTTTTTTTCTAATTTCACGCGATGTGGTTACGGACACCGGCGGCAGCGGCGGACAACTGTATGACCCGAGTTGTGATCTCTTAACAGCTTTTGTTGTAACAAATATACAAATATCATGTAATTAGATGAGCCTCTTGACGCATATAGTGGGTAGCAGGAGCTAACAATCACGTCAGGCGTCACCACATAAGAATTGCGCAATGAGTGGGTGTTTTCAAGGCCCACCCATTTCAAGGCCCACCGTTCAAGGCCCACCGTGTTTTCAAAACCCACCGTTGTCTCGTCAGCCCCGAAGGGGCTGACGAGACAACGTCAGCCCCTTCGTACGTTCGCGTTTGCCAAATCGACGCATAGCGGACTCTTCCCTACTTTGCAAAAGGAAGAAATATGCCATAGTGGGCACTTCGCAACTGTATTTGCAGTAGGCATTCTAAAACAGTTTAAAACGGCTAGTGTTGCGCATGCTAAAGCTTCTTTTTTTTTGGCATAGTGCGAGCATTTACCAAGAACCGATGTCATGCTAGCGACTGATGAGGCGACACACATGGACCCCGAATATATTACCGCGTTTTACTCTTGAAGGCGAAGCTCAAGCGTCATATAAGTTTTCTTCAAGTATAAATTGCCACAGATGCAACAATACAAAATTTTCACGCTGAGAAAGCCACACCGAACGCAACAATACGCAGGAGATTAATTAGTGCTGATTCAAAATTGTGGTGTGAGAATACGGTTACGTAAAATGAGATGAGACGTGTACTGACACCAGTCAAGACGGAGCACAGCACGAACAGCGGACGAACCAGTCCTCTTCGTCGTCTTCTGTACGCAAAATGGTTCAACCTGCATGCACTATCTATATACGTTGCATTACCCCCGGCTGTAAAGTGCCAGCTTGGCGCACATTTTACGCGGTTTTCAGAATATGGTCAGTATGGTTTCAACCTCACTGTGGTTGTTTGCAGACAGGTTAGGCTCGTAGACTGAACGACCTCGTATGTAACGTCCGTGGCCCGTCGTATGTATGGTAAGGTCCTGAGACAATAACTTCTCCGAAAATGCAACACGACCAGTTGGGTACCACAAAAAACTAGGGGACCACGCGGGACAGAACGTCGACATGCTTTCTGTCGTATAGAGCCTTCTGGTTTGCTTGTAAAGCCAATAGCCTTAAGCGGGCGATCTGACGTGCGTGGTTGGCACTAGTGGTAGCATCACGTGCGTATTCGCTCGACAAAGTTGTAGTAGTCGGTAGTAGGGTGTTCAATGGTAAAGTTGGAATACGGCCATAAAGCATATAGAAAGCTGAATAACATTTGGTATTATGACATCACGTGAGGTAGCACTAGACCCCAATCATAGTTGTCACATGAGACATACATCGAGAGCATGTCCGTGAGGGTGATATTTAGGCGTTTGGTGAGGCCATTTGTTTGATACTGGTACGAAGTGGTAAACTTGTGCTGCGTTGAGGAAGAGCGCTGAAGATTGTCTAGTACGCGTGACTAAAATGCGCGGCAACGATCCGTGAGTGATTGGCGAAGAGCGCAACGGTGTACGATTGCATCGTGGAGCAAGAAGTCGGCAACGTCAGTAGCAGTGCTTGCAGCAAACCTGGTTGCATGGTCTATTGCAATGGTGACCCACTTGTTCTAAAGTTTGATTCAGGAAATGGTCCGAGAAGGTCTACACCAAAATGGATGAAAAGTTCGGTAGGGATTGAGATAGGGTGAAGGGGTCCAGGAGGAGTACGGCAGGTCGCTCCCGACGTTGGTATTCACCGCAGGAGGCTACGTAACGTCGAACAGACAGGGCGAGACCACGCCAAAATAAACGGCGCCGGACGCGGTGTACGCGTGAGATATGCCCATGTGGCTGGCAGTTGGTTCATCGTGAAGCTCAAGCAGGACCGTTTAACGCAGATGTTTAGGCACGACGAGAAGTAGCTCAGGGCCATCTGGTTTGAGGCTACGACAATACAGCGGACCATTTAGGGGGACAAACATGCGGACTGATGCGTCGTTGGTGTCAGACTAAAGACGATCAATGAGTCACTGCACAGGAGCATCGCGAAGCTGCTCGTCACCAATCTGAAGAGACATAGACATGACGCTGGGGCTAGGCTTGGTGACAAATCCATCTGGTTGATCTACAGGGTAGCGGTACAAACAATCGACGTCGATATGGAGGCGTCACTGCTGAAAACGCAATACCCAGTGAAAACATTCTCCAGTAGGGTCCTTCAGTGAATTAAGAAAGTCGACATTGGGTGTGACGACAAGGAACTGGTGGCCATACAAGTAAGGACAGAACTTCAAAACCGTACAGACAAGGACAAGGCATTTCTGTTTTGTTATAGTAGTTACGCTCTGACTTCTAAAGCGAAGTTACACAATCTTCGAAGTTGCACGATCTATCCGTTCCCCGCTGAGTTTGAGCCAAAACTGCGTTGATGCCGTGACCACTTGCGCGTCGGCGTGCACTTGTGTAGGAGCATTTCGGTTAAAATGTACACGTACCTTTATAAAATAGTCTCCAAAATGCAAGTCAGTTCCTTGTTCGCACTTAGCAAGGGTTCCATCTCAATGTTGATATACGACAGATAAGCTTTGTTTTGTCGTTAGAATTTCATTCGCAATGTTGAACAGTCATTTCATCAAGCGCTTGAGGGATCTGCCGTGTTGTACACGATTATTAACAAGTCGATCGAGATATTAAGTGTGAGGGCAGGCTCAGCGGTTGCCGCAAGAATGTATCGCTGGACGTACATCTATTGCTTGTTGCATGACAGTCCTTATCGGCGTGGTGGCTGTTGAAATGAATGACGATAAAAATTATACACTGACAACCACGCAGATATCTGGCGTGTTAAATAGATGCCTTGCAAAACGCAACCGTCACAGTCACTGCAGATGCCACTGTCGCATCCGCTTTTAATACGTTTCGGTTCTTTTCCTTTTCACCCAGGCACCCGGGTGTGAAAAGACAGTTTTGCTAGTAGCTGCCAGCGGCATACACGAGATACTGAAGGGCCGATTGAGCTATGAAGCAGCTATAGTTCACGCGCCGAGAAAAACACTCCCGGGAACTAGGCTAAAACTGTGCACGCATGCACGAAAAAAAAACATATATAAACGTCTGAAGCGCACACTGCACGTGGCAAGGAGGCTCACGTACAAGCGACAAATTACAAGGTGTAGCTTTGCCACTTACGTTGGGGCCCAAGACCGTTCATGCGCAATGGGAAGTCTCTGTGAAGTATTGCGGTGGTTAGCAGATCACTGCTTTATTCTATTTCTGTGCCTCAAGCGTTGTGATTCGTTCGCCTATCTTATGCGCAATTAGCCCGTTTCACGACGATCATTCACACCTTTAGAAGACATCACGAAACCACACGCAGGTGCCTCAAAAATGCCGACAAGGTCACATGATTGCGTTGCTGGACATCCAGAATACGCACGCACGCCCAAATGCGCAAAGAAACACACACACACACACACACACACACACACACACACACGTTCAAACGCTATGATTAGGCATACTACTCGGCCTGGTCAAAGGATTCACGTACCTCCAAAATTTGTCTGGGGATTCTTTCAGAAATTGTTCCAACGTTGAGTTATAAAACTTATTTCTAGAAGTATTCACACTTTGCCGGAGGCTTTTACTTAGAACCTGGATGTTCTTCTTTTTTTGAATGCTTGGATTGACAGAGCACGCCTGTCGCTTGCGTTTAAGCTTTCTTTTAGCGTGTATTATATCGCGCGTAATCCAAGGATTGCGTTTTCTAACATTTTTACGACGTTTGGGAATGAATTGTTGGATGCAAAACATTATCGTAGAATGAAAAAACCGCCACAGTTCTTCTGCTGAACGAGATGTTCGGTACATTTCCAGAAATGAATAATATGACTGCTCCAGATGTTCTAGTATGGCTAAGTCGTTCGCGACACTAAAATTTGGTATCATAAGTTTTTCATCATCGTGCATGACATTGACATACAGATCTAAAGAAAATAAAACCATTTTATGATCAGAAAGAATATTATTATTATTATTATTATTATTATTATTATTATTATTATTATTATTATTATTATTATTATTATTATTATTATTATTATTATTATTATTATTATTATTATTATTATTATTATTATTATTATTATTATTATTATTATTATTATTATTATTATCATACTTTCGCTACCAACAAAGTCGCGGTGAGCTCCTATTTTTTTACAAACTATTTCACGGTATGATATCCTGGGCTTTTCTTCTGAGATGCGCATGTTTTTGGATTCAGCGGAAATTGACGAGAGAGAATCCACCATTTCATTTACCTGCCAACTTCTTTCAACACTCTACCATTCACAAAATACAAAGTCTATATAATGTTAACTTTCAAGATCTTGAAGTTTTTCACAGTCCACTGCCATTCGTTTTGTCTAAGCTTTGCGCTTTCTTAAGATACTTTTTTTTAATGCACAGATTCTTCCTTTTTTTGTTTTTCAGCAAGCCTTCCACATAGTTGTATATATTCGTCTTTAGTTTTCACTACCACTCCACAATTTTCGTCTTGTCTTCTATTCATCCCGTTTTGAGCTGATTTATTTTTGTCTCAACGTGTTTGCTCTTTTATTTCACTTTTTTTAAATGTTCTACGTTCTCTGTTCAGTGTATTGTTTATGTTTATTGTTTTATTTTTTGTGCCTGCATTAAGACATCACGACTGTTCCAGGACATGTTAAATAAATAAGTGATTGATTGATTTATTATTCTTAATTGATCTATAGCAATACCATCATAGCATATTATCTTTCTTCGAATGATTTGATAACAATAATCATTGTCAAAATACCTCAAAGGCCAAAATTATGAGTGTATCTCGCAAAACGTCTATCGTGTCAATTCCATTCAAACTCTGTCGATGTCATGCGCTTATATTGGGTATATGAATTCAGTTATTTTGATGTTCTTTTCGGCAGCATGCTAAAGTTTTCTGCTCACACTTAACGTGCTGCTATGCGTGGCCTTCGTTCTCTCGGCTTCCTTTCTATATTCTCTCGAGAATTCAGCTCGCCTACAGCTTTCCACAAATTGTACACCGCCATATGTCTTCCTCAACCTGAATATGCATGGGTAATCTGGAGTGGAATTGCTAAATATGGCAGTGACGCTATTGAGCGAGTTCAGAAAAATCAATGAGAATTCACAATCATCGTATGAGCATTTGCAAATGACTCTGGATCTCATTGCAGCACAGCTAGATTATTATCATTGTCATCGCTTCACTGCCGAAGAAATCGCGCTGACCTATTATTTCTTTACAAACTAGTTCACTGTATTGTATATCCTGCCGTTCACTTCTGAGTTGTGTACATTTTTGAATTCCGCGTAAGTTCACCAAAGGCAATTGACCATTTCATGTACCTGCACACTTCTTTCAACACTCTACTGTTCACAGAATACAAAGTCTCGGTAATGTTATCTTCTATGATCTTGTTGTTTTTCACAATCCACTATCAATGTTTTTATCTCAGCTCTACGCTGTCTTGGCATAGTTTTTCACAATGCACACATTATTCCCTTTTCCGTCTTTCAGGAAGGATTCTACGCAGTTGTGCATATTCCCCTTTATTTTTCACTTTCTTTCTATGATTCTCGTCTTGTCTTTTTATTCTTCCCATTTCGCGCTTACGAGTGCTCACACTTATCCCACGGTGGCGAGAACTGTACGCCTTGGGCTTTCACTGCGACGATTCTGTTCTAGTTCCCGGGTGCACAAAGGTAACTGCCCTCTGGACAGTGTCCGTTTGCGAAAAGGGCGCGCTTCTCATACACATTGAAGTAACAACTAGAGACACTTATTCGCCTTCATTTATGCCCGGGAGTACGTTTCCTGCGTAATTTGTGTGCTATCAACGCGGGGCACGTTTCGATCTACTTTCCATTCTTCGTCTGACGTAAGTTCCAATTTGTTGCTATCACATTCATTGCTTCACCTTTGCGGCAAAGCTGTGACTTTTCACGTGCGCCGGCACTAGGACATCAAGGCTGTTCTAGGGCACGTTAATTGATATATTGAATAATAATTTTAATATTATCATTATTAATATTTTGTTTATAATGTAACATTGTCCTAAATATAATATTAACCATAATTACTCGAACGGTCACTAAACGAACCCGAAAAGAATTACAGTAGCAAATAAGGCTAGTTCGATCCGACTCTTACAATCAGCGCATAAAAAGGTCAAAAAACACAAGAAAGTGCGCCACACAGTAGCGGTGTATAACAATTGAAAGTTTAATGGAAGAAACGTGTCATATATATGCAAACAATGAGGCATAAGTAACTGTAACACTTTCCCACCACGCACGTAATCAACTGTGCTGTAGATACGTAATCTCCGTGTTTGTGAGAGCCATTGAATTTGCTGAATCGTATGAAATATTAATAAAACCTGGAGAAAAGTGCATTAGCCAACCTTTAATTGCTTTCACAGATGCTGGGATTACTTAACTAGAGCATACTTGATTACGCGCTTAGCTGGGGGGGGGGGGGTGTCAATGATTTGTTATGCCTTCGTGTTTGCATTTATATACGACACTTTTTGCCATTAAACTTTCAGCTGTTAGACAGTGCTTGTGTCGTGCACTTTCTTGTGCTTTTTTTTGTCCTTTTTGCGCGCTGATTACAATGATTACCCGGAACGTACTGCACAGAATAAATCTTCCATGCCTCTTATATCGGATACACGTTAAAGGAATCGTCACAGGCGTTTACCGTATAGACATGAATGTGCATGAGAGAAATTTTGTTGAGCACTCGAAGAAGCAATGCAGTAGAATAGTTCAATTATTTTTGACATTCTGCCCAAATGCACTGTCTGATACAAAAAAATTTCTTGTTTCGGCAACACTGCTAACTACCGTTGTGCTTTTTAATTGAGCTCTCACCGGCTCAGTGACCTATACTTATCCGACCAAGGGGCAGTGACAGAGGCAATCCTTTACGTACTAGGCATCAGCGTCAGTGGTTCAGTGCGTGCGATAGTCCCATTTTTGTGCTCGAGGTAATGATGTGTGTGGAAAATTTTTAATTTCGTGTTAGCCAAAGCCTGGCCAACGTTTTCTGTGTATATAACGTCGGAAGAACACAACAGACGAGGGTTTAGTGTTAGAATACTCGCCTGCAACGCGGGTGACCTGGGTTCGGTTCCCAGCCGCCGCAAGCTTTTTTTTTTTTTACCATTTTGCGCGAGGCTTCTGCATCCCTCTGGACCTTTTATCTCAAGCCTTAAATATTGTCTCCTTACCAGCCGACGCAATCGGCGTCACCATAACATAAAATTCTGAGTGTAGCTTTTGCCAACAGCGCAATGTCACCAGAACGAATTGTATTCCTCTGACTTCGTGGAAACACGCATAATCAGATGCTCGGCACGTTTTACTTTAAGCTGATACTTTCCTTGAGCATACCCCTAATTCTCTCAGCTTTCTTCAGTCGGAACGTGTCAAGGCAGAGTGTTGCGCGCCCAGAAAATTAATCACAACAGCCGATCCCACCTACATTAAACAGATTCAGGCTTCTTTTTCCGCCAAGTCCCTTGTTGAATTTTTAAGTCGCTTGACACGTTTATTTTTTGTTTAGATGTATGTTTTCGGCGTATATATAGTTATTCTATTATTCATCATGTTCACCAATAGCGTGCTTGTCGTTCCCTACTAGTGGGCTTGTCGACGAAGTTGCCTCTGTATATGCTGAAGTCGAGCAAACGTTGGGATACCAGAAAGTAATGTTAATCAAGCACTGGCAAACATAGTAAATTCAACCGAACCCTGGAAACAAGGTTAAAGGGTAAACATGCGCCTTCATTCACAGTTGTGCACACTCTCGTTGTGCAAAATATTTCATGCTATTTTTAAACCCCCTCCGTAACGAATTGGCATATGTTCCCCACAATTAAAAATAGCTTCATGAATGGGAAAACCCATTCAATAGAAGCTTCTTTGAACATCTAAGCGAAAGTTGCACTGCTTTATTGAGGGGCTTCTTTTGTAACCATTATTCGCTTGTTAGATGGATAGCATTCACCAACTTTGGCGGGTTTTTACAACACCAATGGAATTGAGTCATATCGCCATTCACCCAAATTTGGACGCACAAAACTACTTTCAAACACATTAGCTTGGACTATATTTGTTATAGATGGAACAGGAACACATATGAAAATTTCCCAGCAAAATTAACATGTTTCAGCTTGAATATGTGGCATTGGGGCCTTTCCAGTCAACATTTATATTCATAGATGTTGACAGTATTTTCCTTGCTTCAGGTTATTCTCACGAAGCGATAATCGAGCAGCCTTAAAAGCCCTGTTTATTATCACAGACGTACACTAATTAAAAACGTTCGCAGTTAATAACAGCGTTCATTTGCCACTCTCAAGTGTATTTCACTACCTTCGCGTCATACCTTCACTAGCCGGCAGCTTGTACCCCTTGTAAACATTGCTGCTACTAAACGGGAAGGCTTCCTTGGCGGTAACTACCAAGTCACCTATGTTGCCAGGTGCTTCGTAAATGAGTTTCTTTATTATGTTGTAATAATGACCGTCACTCAAAACTTAAAATAACTTTAATTTACTTTACTATATCAGAATTGTAGTTTTGTGCTACGTGATGGCGACCGTACGGGGAAATTTCAGCTACAAGATAACGGGCACAAAACATTTTTCGCAACTCATCGGCTGCTAAATGGTACATGACATGCTATCCCAATGTATAGGCGTAAATATAATTGAAACTGTTTTTAGAGTAGATATCAGGGACATAAATTTTTATATTATGTGTGTGCGTTTATGTTCATTCTAGTTTGGTGTCAATTCAAGTTGCTGGGCATGTTGTCATGTAATGTATACTGCCCATGATAACTACCTTGGGTGATTACGGGTTATAAATCAGTGTAACATGAAAACACTATCTACCATTCCACTTCTCTTTCTATCTTGTGCATATACTGCGGTAATAGAAGCAATGTTATAGGGCAATGCACACAGCACATAAAAAACTGGGCAAAAGACCTAGCCGTTCATTTGTAGGTCATTTGTTCAAGTGTGGCTTCCATGTTTCAAATGCAGTTACCCGCAACTTGGTAACTAACCAATAACAAACTAAACACTTGAGTTGATACAGTCCGCTAACTAACGATGGTAGCTAATTTCACTAACCTGCATTTTACTACCTTGACTTACTGAAGGTGTGGTGCCTTTTGAGGCAATTCAATGGTTAGTACTTACGCAATGAATATATGAACCTATTAGCCGTATGTGAACTGATCTGTGAAGTTTAGCTATTGTGTACTTTTACAAAGTGCATTGTACAGTCTGGCACTTTGTGTCTTTTTCATTTATTTTACTGCATATCTTGTGTACAAGCGAAAAGGAGTGGCTGGTGCCATCATAATGGCCCCAACCTCTCGTGTTTCATCATTTTAATAAAAAAAACGCTGAAGAAATTTTTGCAGGTAACCACTGTAGCCATGATTATGAATAATGAAAATTCGTTTCAACGTTATATAAAGCAATTCAATGAAAAAGCTCGACTATTTGTCAACAATGGAGCGTGCACATTGCACTTTCTGCGACAAGAGAAATTTCACCAAGGCCCCTAGTTGCCCTTTTTCGAGAAGCGCTTGCAGGTTCTACATACGAACCAGGTGTTGAGAAAATAACCGTCGTTTCCTCAAGAAAATGCACCAGCACTTCCACTTTCTAGTGTTGATATGCAAAGCCATACAGAAAAATAAAGTGCCCCCTATCCCTTCCCGAAGGAAATCTTGAGAAAATGCGAATGCACTTATTGCGCCGAGAGTACATGGTGTAGTAATTAATTTTTATGGTGTATAATAATGACGAGACTAAAATTTCTACAGTAACGATTTATTTACTCATTCATCAGTCAGCAAATGGTCGAGAGCGAGGCGCCCGCTTCACTCCATTTACATTTATGTACGAGCCAGCGGATGGGTGCAGGGAGGTGAGTTAGCGAACGGTGAGAAGAGCCGCGATGCACTGTACCTACCCTCTCCTACACTCTCTCCACACACGCAGGAGCTCCCCCAGAGAGTTTACTGAAATTAACTAGAGGAAACTCTGGCGCTGCAATCGTTCACTCACCACGGGGATTATGTGTATGACATGGATTATTTGCCTGTTCTTCGTGCTCGCGGGTGGCAAACGCACTTGTTGCTTCGTTTTTCTGCGGTGTTTTGGTTTTGAACAGTTTTTTTTTACTTCGTGGTCCGGTTTGAAGTGGTAAGCGTAACAGATTAGGGTGGTGAAGCATAACTGCCCAACACTTGTCGATTGTTGTTTCGTGACAAAGCAACTTCAAGCCACGCGGAGCCTGAACAAACGTAATGTATGAGGACTAGGCAAATCTATGTCATACCCATAATTCCCATGCTCGCAAAAGCGCCATGTGTTGCAGCTCCCATAGACACCAGAGCCAGAGTTTCTTGTAGTGTATATTTAGGAAACTTTATTACCTCCGCCATGGCCTTCAAAATGGCGGAATGTGGCCGTCCCAGTCACACAGATAGAGTGTGTTTCCAGAGGTGGGCGTGGCATGCTCTTATCTCCGCAACATGGCGCTCCTTCATATGGTCGACACAAAAAAGGCTGCCGGGCTGTTGTCGAATCTTGCATGTGGCGAGAATAAAATGGTTTTGCGCTTTTATATACTTTCGCGCTAATTTGAGAATGTTCGCCCAAGGTGTACGTAAGGGACGCCAATGCTTGGGCGTATATACTAATCAAATTGTTTTTTTTTTGTATGCTGCAGATTCACGCCGCACTTATAAGTGCGATGCCTCTGCAAGAGATCTGCATAAGCTGTAAACTTACTATACTTAGAAGTTTGCGGGCTCTATAAACCCATTCCATGTTTGTCAACACAGGTAGGCCAATGTCGCCATTATGGGTAGCACGCGACGCAGCACGCAGTCAGGGTTTGTGTATGTGGTATTAAACTGCGCGTGACATAGCAGTGACAATTAAACATTTTTCTTTCTCACTAGTCTACCTTGACAAATACGTAATTTAAGCAGGGTCGCACATGCGGCCGTTCTGCCGCATGTGGGACCTTTTAACGTTGGATGCAGTCTAGAGTACAGTAAATGAACCCAATAGTGATATTGCCATTGTGACACCTAAAACATAATCAAAATACAGATGACGAAAAAAGAGAAAAAGTCAACTCAGTCACTTTCTCTGCGAAAGACGAGGGGGTGGGTAAATGTCGGCCGGTTAATTGAAGCCTTTCACAATATCCGGCAAAATTGCTTATCACCTTATTTCAGTGATATGGCCGGGGCACTCATTTATTTAGTGCGTAGCTGTGCTTCGGTAGAGCAGCCCATAAAAATCCTTACGCAATAAAATGCTAAAACGATGTGTCACAATAGGAGCGCAATATACTTCAACGAAAATAATTAGCCCAGTTTTACCCTATCGACGTCTTCAGAAAGAAGCAATGCTAGAATGCCTCTATATTTCTAAAATCAAGATATTTAGCACCGAGGTGAAACGGACCGTAATGAAAAAGAGTAATACTGCCTCAGATTTAAACAAATTCATAGCTCCTTATTTTGACATATATCAAGAGCATTGGGCAGTTGCCACGCTTTTCTTTGTGAATTTAACCAAAATAAATGCAGGAACAGAAAAAAAGGCTTGCTTTAAGTGCATCCCGAAGATTTTGGCAGCGTCCCTTATCGCACACGGAAAAAAACTATAGGACCTTAAAGCTCCGCCTTTAAGAGTTGAACGCGATAGCGCAATCCGCCCCTTAGTGCAGTCTTCAACCGCGAAGTGCATTTCTAATAATAATATTTATTACATACACACGCACGCACACAAACAAGCACACAATCGCTTGGACCAGTGTGCAATATTATCGCCAAGTGGGCTTGTTTTCGTCGTGACACCTGTCAAAATGTGTTCAAGGGGTCCTGAAACACTTTTTCAAGTAACCATGGAATGAATTCTCTAGAAAACCTTATTGCCTCTTAAATTTAACGCCGCAAAAATTTTAAGAATCCGTCCCGTGCGAGTGGAGTTAAGGCACGAACACACTAGCGGCGCCACGCTCTGCCGCGCGCCGCGCGCCGCTCGCGAGACACCGCTTTTCTCTCTTTCTCCCGCCGAGCGTCGAGGAATTTCTGCCGCCGACTCAATCGCTCCTTGCGCTATTTCTGCCGCCGCCGCCCAAGCAAAGCGCCAATCAGCGACGTGCGTGGTAGTCGCCATAGCAACGCACGGAGCTTGTTTTCTTTTTTTTTTTTTCCGGCTGTCATTTTTCTCACGCCGTCGTTTTTTGAAGCACGCACCATGGACACCGAACGCTTTTTAGAGGAGATTGGACTCTACCCTTTCTTATACGGCAAAACGATGCCTGATTACAAAGATAAGGAAGCAAAAATGAACAGATGGGATCTTATAGGATCTATGTTTGGATTGACAGGTAAGTGGCGATTGCGTGGCTCATTGCATGTTGAGCGCGAATGAATTGTATGTTTTATTCACTCACTTATTGTGCAGGAACACAGGCCATGCTGAAGTTTAAAAATATTAGAGACAGGTGGATGAAGCTCGTGTCGGGAGTCGAGGCGAACACTCGGAGCGGTGCGCCAGGCAATAACGGCAAAATTAAGTGGCTCCTGTTCTCAACTATTGACAGCATGCTGAGGCAGACACCTCACTATGCGGAAAAGTAAGTGATCAATGACGTGCCGTTTCATATTGCAGCGCACGCAGGATACCTGTTTCATGCCTTCAGTATCTCTGTACCTCCAAAGCGGATGGACCCAATATCTTCGCGGCGCATTTCGAGAGCGGCGACGCTGAAGCAACAGCATACACGCCATTACGGTAATGTTGAGCGTTGCGCGGAGATCGTCGTCGCCTGCCATTGTTCGCACGATTGCACCGTAAAGTCGGAAAGCTCAGAACCAACGGTTCCTAGTACAGGAGGCGTTGTCAGAACAGACGACGAAAAAGCGCGCGAAATCTCGCGAGCTGCGAGACCGCTCGAGACTGTTGTCACGTGACTCCCGCAGATGTGGCCAGCGTGCCGCTTTTCACCGCTCGGAGGCGAAGACGCGCGTCATGCCGCGGCGGCACGCTTCCCGCTAGTGTGCTCGTACCCTTAAGGTTTGTCGCATGTTGCAATTGCATTATCTCTTCTCTCGTCCCGACGAAAGCGCTGGATACTTAGCAGAGAGAAGTGGCAAGGCAAAGTAACTACCGCTCCTCGTGACCTTGAGCACTTTTTTGTTCTTCAAATGTGCGGCTTTTCTAGTATGATCGCGCGCGCATGCGTGGACAAGTAGCGGCCTCCCGTGGCTATCTCAGAAACTTGATTTTTTGGTCACAGACACACACATGATTTTTCCCTCACAACCGATGGAGCCGATGCCGGCGGCGGGTTTTCTGCAATATAAGCTCTCTAACTCTATCGCGTTAAAACCACACGCGCTCTGGAATCCCGTGTGCTCTGCTCAGAGTTATTCAATCATATGAGTTGCGAAACTGCGTTCCGAAACCTGGACACGCCATTGGCTGACCTAGCAAGAGTGAGTAGATGGTCGCGCCCTCTGGGAGTGACAATACAAAACACTGAACCACCACTTGCGCGTGCGCTTCCTTTTAGGCTGCTCAACGCCGCGTGTAACACTGGGGCATGGTGTGAGCACTGGGGGTCATCGCCTCAATAAATGATCTTGGCTTGCACGGCGCCCGCCACCGCTGTCAGCTGTTTTCGCTCTGAAAAGACGTAATCAAAGCGTCAAGTTATATTTTGTCGAAGGTGGTGCTTGCAATTTGGGGCTACGATGGTTTTAACGCTGCGCCCTGATTATTTCCATTACTCCTCGTTTGCTGGTTTGAAAATGTGCGCCTGAGATTGATTGCTCAAGGGAAGTTTGACGAATCATTTTAACTGTGCCACTCTGCGGTTCACGATGTGTCTCACTAACACGACGTGAGTGATGGTTGCACAAACAAGACACAGATACAGTAGAGTGCAAACCAAAGCACAACAGTACCAATCAGTACTTACCGCGAATTGGCCGCTTTGTACTGCACGCAGTGGTCAAATTCAACTAATCGTGAAATCAATGAGACACTGGCTGGGATACGATATAATTATGAAAGCTCGAGGACAAGAAAGTGGGAACATTCAACATTGCTATTTACTTGCAACTAGCACTGCAGGCGCTCTTTTCAGGTGCGATGTTCGTGAAGTCTTTCTAATGGCACCGGCGTTTGCTGCTCGGGCAACCACGCCTGCTGCCGTTGACAGGCTTGCAGGTTGGATCCACCTGGTTCAACGCTGCATCCCGCTTGCATCACGCCTTGCTGCTCACTATTTTGCCGAAATGTAAATATCGTGGGCTCTCAACATGAATCTGATAAACTATCGACTTCACTGCACCATCCATTTACACTGTGCTAGCTGTGTATACCACACGAACACGCCGCTTATAGTCACGTTACTTCTAGCGCAATGCGGAAAACATAAATAAGGACAGAGCATCAAGAGAGCAAGCAGCTCTTCTATCCTTTATCACGTCTCCACCACTGCGACAAAGTAACATGTTCAGCATTGTTAAGCACCAACTCACTTAATAACAAGTTCTAGGCGCTGCAATGCTGTTTGGCAGAATGCGGCGGCGCTCACAATCTTGCTTAACGAGAAAACACAAAATATTGTGTTTTCTAGTTAGTTTGTTTTCACGAGAGAGCGCTACAATCTACTCGATTCCGCTATTTCGGTCAATACCGTGTTCAGAGTTTGATACACAGAGCCTATGGTGAGTTTCGCAACTCGTATGATTGAATAACTCTGCGCTCTGATCTCAGCCATGGCCTCCGCCACCACCGGAATCTGCGCCCTTTCCCAGTAGCCAGGCGCATGAGGCGATACTCGTTCTTAGTTAACTACAGAAGATGCCACAAAACGTCGAAATTGCAAAGCAACACCTGGCCTGCGCAGAGCGTGCAGCACAGTCACAGCGAAAGCTAGAAAAGTAGCCTTTCAAAACTTTTTCTAAACACTCCTTGGGATGCTACAAGCACACTGCTGGGTACCCAATTCGCCATTATCAATAATAAAGTTTGTGTAGTAGGCCAGCATTTATGATGATGATGATGAAGATGATGGCATAAAAGCATGGATAGCACCCACTCTAGGAGATGGGCCAGGAAACAATTAGATAGGACGGATCACATAATACTTGTAAATCTAATGAATGACAAAATGGTTAGACGAAATCAAATTTTACTAATTGAGAGATACGAAATCAAATCGCCTTGATTCGATTAAGAATCTTTCTACAGCAAAACAGACATCCCGGTGACAATGACCTAACGAGGAGGCTCACAAGCAGAGAATGTTAGCAAATAATCAAATCCAACATCATTCGGCTGAAAGCCGCCTTAAAATGTCTTTAAATGAGAAGGATTTCTTAGCAAACTTTGGTGACATTGAGCGTATCTCTCTATCTAGCCGCTTACGACATTTAGTTCTTCTGGCCGTTTCGTTAATATTATCAATACCAAATTTGGTATAGCATAACATGACTGTAGAACGATTACATATGACTAGTCATAACATGAATAACATAATATCTATATCATAAATGTCATGATTTACATTTCATGGTCTTCTAGCTGTTCCGGTTGTTTCGTTCACATATCTTGCGAAATTTGTATGGTATGACATGACTGCATGGCGAACACAAGGGACCGACTCTAACAAGGAAATTATGACATCCATGTTATGTAAGTCATGAATCATTACTACACACCACGCTCGTGATGCACTCGCAGCCGTCTCGCTAGCTTCACATATACCAAATTCCGCATTACGTGACGTGGGTGGATGACGAAGGTACGTGACTGGTGCAAACATGATAATGATGAGATGCGTGTCATATAACAACATGACTACATGCTACGCTCATGATGAACTCGAGGTCCTTTCACTAGCTTCACATGTACCAACTTCAGTATTACGTAACGCAAACGGACGACGCAGGTAAATGACACGTCGAAACATGATAATCATGACATGCGTGTCATGTAACAACATGACTACATTCCGTACTCATGATGCACTCGGGGCCGTTTCGCTAGATTCACATATGTCAAATATGGTATTACGTCCCGTGAATGGATGTGAAGGTATGTGAATGGTGCAAACATAATTATTATGAGATGTGTGTCATGTAAGAGCATGACTACATGCCACACTCTAGACGCCAAGACACGTAGACGTGACCCGGCGCGCGTGTGCTTCAGCGTTCGTTTCGTCGCATCATGCCGGCGATGCCACGACAGGTGCCGATCTGCCTGACATGTACTCGCAGGCACGCGCCGCACTGCGTTAGGCCGCGTTCACACTGAGAATTCCGGCCGCCGAAAATGCTCCGAATCCGGTTTGGCGGCGGCGAGATTCGCCGAAAGGGCCCTCTCCGTGCCGATCGCTCTCGGACCGATTTTTGCGGCGTCTGCCGTCGAATCGCTCACCTCGGACCAATAGGAGCGCTAGTCGAGGGATTTTGAAAAATGGCGGCCAAGCCCTACTCACTTGTTATGCCGCAGTGCACATAACTGAATATTGAAACCAACGGGAGTTTAACCTACTGTGTGCCTACTTCACGTCCGTATTTCGTGGAATAGGTGACCGAGCTTGCTGTTGGCGTGACCGAGCTTGTTGCGGTCTTGCAGAGCAAAACAAACCCACCAACGCCGCTGGCGTCGGTAGTTTTTCTGCTCTTCGTGCATTACAAGACAGCCACTTGCCAGCAAAGTAAGCAGTACTGTCTTTTCTTGCTTCTTGCGTACGAGAATCTTCCAAGTATACACCAACGGATAGCGTAGTGGCGTTTGCGAGCCGCGACAACAACCAGGTGACAGCGCGTTCATCCCGCGTTCGCCCCGTAGTAGATGGCATATTCGGCGGCGCGGCGCGCATCCAGTGCGAACAACGCTGCGTTTCGGCGGCAAGGGAATTTCGGTCGCTGTAGAAAGCGGATGTTTCAGGGTGAACTAGGCATTACAGGCGCGTTGTATTCTGGGTAACGTCGTCGACACAGAATGCAGCATGTCGCATTTCGCGCCGGTTGCCGCCGGGCCGTGCCGACAAACGCTGGTCGCGTCTGGCGTCAGACTATAGAGTGTTCGCGTTTTGCTAGCGTAGCGTCACTGCACCCAGTGTGCACGCGTCAACGTTACGTCGCAGTATATTGAGCCCTTCATGATGCTCTCCCCACCGTTTCGCTAGCTTCACATATACCAAGTTTGGTATTACGGGACGTGAATGGACGCCGAAGGTAAGTGACTGGTGCAAACATGATAATCATGAGACGCGTTTTATGTAACAACACGACTACATGCGACGCTCATGATGCACTCGTGGTTGTTTCTCTAGCTTCACGTATACCAAATTTGGTATTGCATGACGCCAATAGACGATGAAGTCAAAGGACACGTCCAAAGGTTATATACATCACATGCGTGACATGTAAAACTGGACTACATGCTACACTCATAGCACGCTCGCGGCTGTTTCGAAAGTTCCACATATAACAAATTTGGTATCAGGTAGCGTGAATAAATGGTGGAGGTAAACAGCACGTCCAAATATGATAACCATGACATGGAGTCATGTACGGCATAATTTACCTTAGTCCCGTAACGTCGTTAACTGACATATAAACCTTCTTCCTCATTCGTACTTCGCATATCACCGATTCCAACTGTACGTGGGATCTGCCAATTTTTCCCTGGTGACTTGAAGCGACTACACGATAAAAAATAATGCTCAACAGTTTCATCGTTGTTACACACTGAGAAAAGAGAGGAAAAAGCCAGACCAGCTTTATGCATGTAGTAATTTAGTTTAAGAACTCTACAGCGTAATTTAGTAAAAATAACTTCTTCTTTGCGTGTTGAACAGAAATTGTTGCGCCATAGAAACAAAAGGTGTCGATATTCGTTGAAGTGAGTGATTTTCGCTTTACCAGAGTCTTCAATTATGGCACGCCTTCAAATTCTATCCTGTATTTTTAGTGCTGTTGGGGGAGTAATCTTAAGTACCGGACCACTGAGAGCGGTTTTCGCCTGTCCGTCTGCCATTTCAATAATATTTATTCTCTTGTGTCCCGGAAGCCAGATAGATGTGATTAAACTTATGTGAGTTGGCCCCGGAAAATTACACTTGCGTGACAAACACGAAGAACTATTGGAGGCAAGCAGCCAACACAAATGTAACGAATTGGATAACGTAGGATAATACAGCATTCACTATGCTATCCTTCATCATCTTTCATAGAAGATTGGTATCTGATACACAGCTGTCAGGAATTTTGTGCAATTTTTATGCAGCGGCAGACGACGACGAAGAAACACGCCTGAAGTAATTGATTGATTGATATGAGTTTGACGTACCAAAACCACCATATGATTATGAGAGACGCCGTAGTGGAGGGCTCAAAAAATTTCGACCACCTGGGGTTCTTTAACGTGCACCCAAATCTGAGCACATGGGCCTACAACATTTCCGCCTCCATTACGCCTGAAGTTAGTACGCGTCAACTTTAATGGGCGATCAAGAACAAGTTTTTTAATGGGTTCAAGTATCGGACGACCCACTCGTTACGCGATTCCCCCTGTGTGACGCCTGGCTGCCTTTGATGTTCTAAAACGCTTTATTACTCACATCAACGCGATCGATTTCCCGGCATCAAGCCTGCCTAAGGCCATTGGCTTATTCGTCCAATCTTCTATCTATCTATCTATCTATCTATCTATCTATCTATCTATCTATCTATCTATCTATCTATCTATCTATCTATCTATCTATCTAGCCACCTCCGACCTTTAGCTTTCCTGGCCGTTTCGATAATAGTATCAATTGCAAACTTGGTACGGCATTACATGACTGTATGAAGAACATACTTGACTAGTCGTAACCTGAAAATCATGACATGTATGTAATGAATGTCATGATTTACTATTCTTGGTCTTGCAGCTGTTGCGGTGGTTTCGTTTACATGGCACGTTTTAAAACTGGTACGGTATGACATGATTAGATGGCCAACACAAGCGACAGACCCTAACATGAAAATCATGACATGCGTGTCATGTAACAACATGACTACAAGCCACGCTCATGATGCGCTCACAGCTATTTTGCTTGCGTCACATATACCAAATTTGGTAGTTCGTTACGTGAATGGATGACGAAGGTGTGATACTGGTGCAAACATGATAAACATGAGATGCGTGTAATGTAACAACATGACTACATGCTACACTCATGATGCGCTCGCGGCCTTTTCGCTAGCTTCACATGTAGCAAACTCGATATTACGCGACGCGAACGGACGACGTAGATAAATGGCACATCCAAACATGATAATCAGGACATATATGTCATGTAACAACATGACTACATGCCACATTTATGATACGGCCACGGCCGTTTCGCTAGCTGTACATATGCCTCATTTGGTATTAAGTGACGTCAGTGGATGACGAAGGTATGTGACTGGTGCAAACGTGATAATCATGAGATGCATGTCATGTGAGAACATGAATACATGCCACAGTCAAGGTGCCAATACATTTAGACGTGACGCGTTGCGCGTGCTGGCCGCCGTTCATTTCGTTGCGTGATGCCGGCGTTGCTACGCCGGGCGCTGGTCCTGCCATATACTCGCAGGCATGCGCTGCGCTTCGTTGGTTTGACGCATGCGCGTTTTAGCGCGTCTGGCGTCCCTTCGTCACGAAAAGAGGGAGACAGGGCTTTCTGGGTAAAGCATCGGCATGAAATGCAGCATGTCGCATTGCGCGCCGGTTGCCGTCGGGCCGCGCCGACGCACGCTGGTCGCGCCGGCGTCACAGTATAGAGTGCTCACGTTTTGCTAACTTAGCGTCGCTGTGCCAAACGCGAGCGCACGTCAACGCTACATTGGAGTATATTGGGCCCTTCATGATACGCTCGCGGCCGTTTTGATAGCTCCACATATACCAAATTCGGTGTTGAGGGAAGTCACTGGATGTCGAAATATATGACTGGTGCAAACATGATAATCCTGACACGCGTGTTATGTAAGAACATGACAACATACCACGCTAATAGCAAACTCGCGGGTGTTTCGCTAGCTCCTCACGTACTAAATTTGGTATCACGTTATGTAAATAGGTGACAAAGGTTAATGACACATCCAAACATAATAGCCATGACACAGAAGTCATGTACGGCATCATTTACCTCCACCTCGTAACGTTGTGTGAATTTTAAGTGACATATCAACCTTTCTCATTCGTGCTTCGCATATCATCGATTCCCACTGTATGTGGGATCTGCCAATTTTTAGATGCGGAGCATCTTATACTCGCGCCTTGTAGCGTCCGCGCCGTCCGCGCCGTCCGCACCGCTTCTCGAACATTCGACAGCTGACGCGCGCGCATGCGCCGTCGCGCCGTCGCCCACTCTTCCACCATCTGTGCATCCCTTCCTCCTCTACACACCGCGCGCGCTTCACTCCTCCACCATCTGTGCACCCTTCCTCCTCTACACACCGCGTTCGACATCTACAATTCTCCTGATTCTCCAGTGGACGCGCATGTGGCGTCGCGCTTCGAGAACATTCAACAGCTGACAGTGCATGCGCCGTCGTGCTGTATATATACTCAAGGTCGGCGCTCGCTCGCTCAGTTGCCGCTCGTCGGTTGGTTTGTACGGCGCGTCGACGTCCAAGGTCGCGGTGAAATGAATTCCAACGAATCCACAAACACAATTATCGACGTCCCTTCGACCAGCGCCACCCTTTCGCATACGTGTGTACGTGTTCACTCATTTAACACCCCCTCCTACAACCACGTTAACCAATTTAGCCATCGACCCAAGTAAGTCGCAATTTAACACCCCATTTCACAACCCCGTTAACCAATTTAGCCATCGACCCAAGTAAGTCGCACTTTAACACCCCGTTAACCAATTATATGCTCCGCATCCTCCTCAGTGTTCCCCCGAGGGAAGCTGCGGGCAATTTTTTTACTTTAATTTATTTGTTGTGACTTCGCGTAAAAGTTTTGCCTTTTTACGTGCACCTCAAGCGTTAAGCGGCGTCTTCTTCTACAAAAAAAGCTGATGGTTCGCCCTCGTCACTTTCCAAGGCATTACGGGACGCGAGCCAAAACGGACTACTTACGGACTACTTACGGACTACTTACGCAACATGTGCCGCAAACGGCACATGTTGCGTAGTGCAACATGTGCAGAAGCTCCGCCTCCGTAGCTTTCCATTCACTGCCAAGAAAAGTTGTCGCCAAGTAAAGGCGAGATAAGTGCGCGCACCTGCCCGCGCGCGGACACTGACAGACGTTCGACATGCCCCGACTAAGAAATGCAATCGCATTCGATAGATGGGTGGATGAAAAACTTTAGTAAATGCAAAGTATTTCTAAGCGAACTTGGGTGACTTTGCGCGTATCTATCTATCTATCTATCTATCTATCTATCTATCTATCTATCTATCTATCTATCTATCTATCTATTTATCTATCTATCTATCTATCTATCTATCTAGCCGCATTCGACATTTAGTTCTCCTGGCCATTTCGATGATTGTATCGATACCGAACTTGGTATGGCATAACATGACTGAATGAAGAACATAGTTGACTAGTCATAACATGAGAATCATTACATGTATGCCATGAATGTCACAATTTAAATTTCAAGGTCCTGCAGCTCTTGCGGTGGTTTCGTTCACATGGCATGTTGCAAAACTGGTGTGGTATGATATGATTCCATGGCGAACACAAGCGACAGATCCTAACATGAAAATAATTGCATGAGTATCATGTAACAACATGACCACAAGGCACGCTCATGTTGCACTCACGGCCGTTTCGCTAGCGTGACATATTCCAAATTTGGTATTACAGCACGTGAATGGATGACAAAGGTATGTGACTGGTGCAAACATGATTATCATGAGATGCGTGTCATGTAACATGACTACATGCCACACTCATGATGCGATGGCAGCCGTTTTGCTAGCTTTAATTTTACCAAATGTGGTATTACGGGGCGTGAATGGATGACGAAGGTATGATACTGGTGCAGACATGATCAACATGAGATGCGTGTCATGTAAAAACATGACGACATGCTACACTCATGATGCGCGCACGGCCATTTAGCTAGCTTTACATATGCCAACTTTGGTATTACGTGATGTCATGAATGACGAAGGTATGTGACTGGTGCAAAAATGATAATTATGAGATGCGTGTCTAGTGAGAACATGACTACAAGCCGCCAATACATTTTGACGTAACGTGGTGCGCGTGCTCATCGGCATTAATTTCTCGGGTCACGCCGGCGTTGCCACGCCACGCACCAGGCGCGCGTGGCGCTGCGTTTATTGTGACGCATGCTCGTTTCAGGACGTGCGGCGTCGCTCTGTCACGAAAAGAGGGAGACGCAGTGTTGTCTGGGTAACGCGCCGGTTGCCGTCGGACCGTGCCGATGGAAGCTGGTCGCACCAGTCACACCTGGCGTCAGACTATAGAGTGCTCGCGTTTTGCTAACGTAGCGTCGCTGTGCCCAGCGTGTGCGCGCGTTAATGCTACGTAGGAGTATATTGGGTCCTTTATGATGTGCTCGCGGGCGTTTTGCTAGCTCCACATATACCAAATTTGGTGTTACGTGACGTCAATGGATGAGAAAAGCATATGACTGGTGCAAACATGAGGATCCTGACCCGCGTGTATTGTAAGACCATAGCAACATACCAAGCTCATAGCATGCTCGTGATAGTTTCGCTAGCTCCACATGTACTAAATTTGGTATTACGTGACGTGAATATATGACGAAGGTAAACGACACATTCAAACTTGATAATCATGACACAGAAGTCATGTACGGCGTCATTTACCTCCACCTCGTAACGTTTTGCTGATTTCAAAGAGACACATCTACCTTTCTCAGTTATGTTTCGCATATCATCGATTCCCACTGTACGTGCACGATCTGCAATTTTTTGAGGTACTGAAGGATTCCACCCCCGTTTTATAGGCATAGCGTCACGGGTCGCTCCAATTAAAAAAAATGCCGTACGCATCTTCTCACAAAGGAACTCTAGTAAATGCGTCGCAGAGTTGGGGGAAGGGGGTTTGGTTTGCAAATGGTGAATTTTTATTTCGTCTTTATTACTCCTATTTATTAAATGAAGGAGAAGCGCTGCCTGCAACGAGTGGTGGGACGCTAGTGTGTGATGCAGTGCCTGTACATTTTGCAGCGATTGAGGAGCATGTTTTTACTAGCAGACGCTGCTTGCGTCCGCCTTGCGAGGCGAGAGAGAAAGCGGGAGGGGGGGGGCGTGTAAACTAACAGTTCGCACAAGCATGTGGCACGATATGCTAGGTGCGAGCATGCTCAGTGGGGGTATGGATAACGCCGACGCACGACGTCTGACACCGTGCGAATAAGAAATTCTCCGCATTTAAAAGCACGTGCGTGCATCATTGGTTCATGTTAGGAAGCCAGACGTGTGACGAATGATACGCTCCTATCTATGCTCCTATGCCACTCACCTGCTTCCTTGAGCGGCTTTCGGTAGTCGTTATTCTAGTACAGTCACCCTGAGATGTTGCAGTGCGTCTGAGTTCTTCTGCTGATGGCAACGGTGGCAGAATTAAATGGTAGTACTTGGGCAGTGATGGGCATGCGACACCACGGGAAGTGTCAGCTGCTTTCACAGCTATTGATGAGCCAGCCATCCTGCGTCCGCACTCGTACGCGTCCAGAAGCAGAATGAAGACAGGTGAGGCCAAGAAACGCTGGCATACTCTCCGTGAAAGACTGGCCTTACCTCGTCGTCAAACCAGTGCGGCAAGAGTTTCACCTCAAGTTGCACTGGGTAAGCTTCGGTGTTAACGTAAAGACTGTACGGCGTGCCTTCCAGGAGTACGGTGAAGTTGAAGAAGTCATCAGCGAGGTTAAGACATGAACACTTCGAAGGAATGGAGTCAACTACACGATTCGTTCGACTATTACTAAAGGAAGTCGTTACCACTGCTTGCATACCACACCACAAGCGTCTCGGAAGCGGTACGGCACTGGTGGTCGTGCTATATACGATGATCGTCGCTGTCCCTACGTTGTCGAAACACTGGTAACATTCCTCGCGACAGCAGGGTGCCCAGGTGCGCTGGTAGCCACGCTTACGGGCTTGAGGAGGTGGTGTGTAGCCGTTCCCACGTCAGTGCAGCAAGCCGAGGAACATATGCGGACGACACTGAATTGCCCATGAAGGAAGAGGAAGCACAGAAGGCCGCTGCGCCGGAGGCAGTGGTGGAAGCGTGTCAAGCAGTGGTGACCAGCCAAAGAAAGATGGAGGAATCTGAGCATGACACGGATGAAAATACATATATGGGCACTTCAATGCATCGGCGTTCGACTCACGTGGAGACCCAACACAAGGTTGAACCAGTCATCAGCCCCGAAATGCATACAGCGGAAACTAAGCTAGTAAAAGGACACCTGATTTAGAAAGACGTGGCATCTAAGTAGCGTCTGACCCAGGAAGACCAAGGACAGTGGTGAGTCAGACTTATTCAAGGCGAGTGGCTGGGCTCCATAGCTTCGGGGTGATGACCGCCTGCGTTCATCACCGCTTTCACGCGGCGGCGATGGAACGACACCTTGAGTGTCGACCTAAGGTAAGCATCGTTCACTCGGCTTACTTAAATAATCAACAGGAAACAACTCAACACCTGTTTATAAATTGCGGGAGTGGGGTGTTTCTCTGGCACATATTTCTGAGAACGTTGAAGAAAGAATCATCGTAGTTTCTACATTTCTGTTAAAAACGAGGCCGGTGTACCTTATGATCTAATTACGCTTCTGGGCCTGCACAGTGTATGGCAATCCCGAAATGCCTTTGAAATTGCGGATGTAGAAGTGCGATCTGCGCGACATTACTTTTGCGAACCAGTGTGCCATAGTCTTGAAGTGCACTGAAGGGGCAAGAGGATGTACCAGATGGATGTATTGATAAAGAAACAGCTTAGAGCTGACGGTTCTTCATGGTATTTTGTACATGTGTTTTGTGGTACACTTGTATTTTGTCAAGTATGTGAAATGTCAGCCGTTTTGATACGCGAGGCAATACCAAAAAAAACAGTAGGTGGTTCAGTGGTAGAATACTCGCCTGTCATGGGGATGGCCTAGGTTCCTTTCCCCAGCCGACGCAAGGTTCTTTTTAGGAGCAAAGCTTCTTAAGCCGTGGGTGGTGCGTCCGCGATGTATGCAGTAGTAGTAGTAGTAGTAGTAGTAGTAGTAGTAGTAGTAGTAGTAGTAGTAGTAGTAGTAGTATTTGTAGTCGTAGTAGTAGTAGTAGTAGTAGTAGTAGTAGTAGTAGTAGTAGCAGCAGCAGCAGTAATCGTCGCCGTCGTAGTATGTAGCCACCTCCACGGCCGGACTAGAGGAGCGGCAGGCATGCACTCTTTCGAATTGAGGAAGAAAGCCCCGCACAATAATCATAAATAAAAAAATAGTTGTTTCTGATGAACTAGCCTACATAGCCGAGTACCGGTGGCTTAACCTACAGTGAAACTCGCCTTGAATTTGATGCTTACTAAAAAGAAACAGTAACAAAAGAACGCACTTTGACCACTATCTGACCAGAAAAGCTTGCCACGTTAAACTCGCTGGGTTTAAACTCTTTGGCTTTAGCAAGGTTTAGCGAGGTTGGGCATCAGAGTCATGAACTAGTGGCGGTAAAAGTGGGAACTGAACAAGAAGCGCAGGCCGTAAGAGAGTGCGCGCGTGACGCTCCTCTAGTCTAGTCGTGCCATCTCTTATGTAGTCCTTGGAATCTCCGCTGCATGGCGGTACTTCTAAATTATGAATATAGGATGAAAAGAAGCGAGATGGTGGTACTTGGAGTGATGACGAGATGGATGAACGAATGTACAGACGCACGCAGGGACGGACGGATGGACGAACAGAGAGACAGATGCACGGACGCAAGGACGAAAGCAAGGACTGACGCACAGATGGACGCACGAACGGACGGACCCAGGGAAGGAGGGATGGACGCACGGATGGATGGTCGCACGGACGGACGGAAGCAAGAACGAACAGGCTAACGGAGGTGCGGACGAACCTATGGACGCTTCGCCCCACTCATCATCATCCACAGGTTATGGGTTCGAATCCCGGCTGCGGCGGCTGCATTTCCGGTGGAGGCGGAAATGTTGGAGGGCCGTGAGCTCAGATTTCGGTGCACGTTTAAGAACTCCAGGTGGTCGAAATTTCCTGAGCCCTCCACTACAGCGTCTCTCATAATCATATGGTGGTTTTGGGACGTTAAACTCCTCATATCAATAAATCTATCAATCCACTCATCAACATGGACTGCGCGGATGTGCTGTGATTTTTCGTTGATGCGGCCTCTTCAAGTGTGAGGCCCACGGGACGGTTTTCAGCTCTCCAATATCAGAGTACCGAGTACTCTAAAGCGTTAACCACTTTTAGGGGCGAAGCTCTTTGTGCCATGGGTCATGCTTCCCCGATGTATGTAGCAGTAATAGTCGTAGTAGTAGGTAGCCACATCTCGTCTAGTCCTTTGAATGTCTGCTGTATGGCGGTACTTGTATATGATGAATATATGACGGAAAGGTGCAAGATGGTGGTACTTGGGGTATTAACTATATAGACGGACAGACAGACGCACGGATGAACGCAGCGAAAAACGGAAACGTACGGACGGATGGATTTACGAGAGCAAGAACAAACGGACTGACGAAAGCGTGGACGGACGGACCGATGGACACTTCGCCCCACTGATCATCATTCCCTCCGTGGATATGCTGTGATTTTTTCACATTGATTCTAACCTGATGTTTTCCACAGACACTTGACCTATTTTTTCTAGGCCTGAAAGATTGTCTCCTTATTAGCCGACGGAAAGTCCGTTCACAAAAATGAACTGCCTTCACCAAGGTGAACTGCTACGTGGGGCAATTTATACTGGTGAAGAAGCTCTGTGCAACAGTTAACCAAAGGGAACCGAGGGGTGAGAAGTTCCCAAATGGCATCCCCACAGCCATTGGTGGAAGCGCAAGGGGACACTCGAAACGAACAAACGTCGGGGTACTGGCACAGTCCTGGATCATGTAAGCTGTCCCACTCATGTTTCGAAATTCTCAAACAATACGTAGTCTCGGCTTCTGATGTGCAAATATATTCCACCAAATGCGCGTGCGTGAGGCTGTTCCACCTGCGCACTCGCCGTCTAGTAGTCTTGTTTGGTCACTCATTTGTACTTTTTGCTTTGCGGAACTACATTATACGATGCCGTAGCAACTAGTCCAAATTAAAGCTTTGCTAAAATGATGCCTACTCCAACCCTTTTCGTCTTCTCTTGGAATGCTATATCCGCACCTTTGTAAAAGTAATGAAGAAGTGATATAGTATCTGGTGACGTCTTTGAAGTGGTGGCGTCAATGACACGTGAATAACTAAACATTTTTTTCATTATGCTAACTTTACGAAGTATTTAGAAGCAGCGACGTCTTCATAATATGGCATTGTAACAATAGGCTTTGCCGTAGGTCCAACCATCACCGGTGGCCACAGTGGGAATTAAAAACTGTAATGGTGCGGGGCGCTGCGAATCCTGTTTGAAAAATAAATGGAACCTCAACTTTCTTTGCATGCAAAACTAACAAAGTGAAAGCTCCATTATTTTGGCCACCTTAAGCAAGCTAGCTGTTTTTATTGGTTAAAAGTAGAGGAACGGAGAAAACAAGGCCACCTGTGGTTATGTGGCATTTCGATGGCTCAGTGGAAGGTCTAGAACAACTGAATATCTTGTATGAAAGAAGCCTCACTGGTGGTCATACGCTCCTCACAAGTGACTCGGTGGAACACTTTAAGCAGAAATACCGCAGTAGAAACCCAAGTACAGAATATGTAACTTGTAGTAATTTTTACGTAAATGCAATGAATCAATAGTGGACGAAAAGATGACTTCATGCTGGCAGGAACTGCAACTGCAAGCTTTGAATAATGCGTTCGATGCTCTACCAACTCAGCTGCAGTGGGGATCATTCATTCGCCCCTCCAATTGACGGCGCAATCAAACGTAGAGTTTCAGTCAAAGCCAGTCTTTTTTGGAAACGATATATGAAAGAGCTGTAACATTTATCAATAACTGATAGGTACACAGCTACCGACGTATACTTCTTGCTTCACCCAACAATTTTATAATATTTCTTGTATTATGTGAGTTCTGTTCTGTTATACCTGTTTTTCTGTGAACAAGTTGAGGTCCGCACTACCTCGGCTACTTCATACCGACGAGTTCTGTAGTGTAAACTGCTGCAATCAAACTGTATATTGCCATGTTACTTCAACTGGTTTCAGATTGCTATTATGCTTTCTTGCTGATTATTTATTGTGTAAGTCATGCTTATCAATTACCCTCAAGCAGCAATAAAACTTTTTATTACAAAATATTGAAAGAAAAAAAAACCTTGCGTCAGCCGGGAACCGAACCCGGGCCACCCGCGTGGCGGGCGAGTATTCTACCACTGAACCACCGACGCTTTTTTTTTCTTATTATTATCACCAGTAAAGTACACAGAACATACTTCATCAGAAGTCAGGCAAACACACACAAGCGTCAAGAACGGAAAGCCACTCCGGAACGGGGTCAAAAGTCTCGACAACACTGCGCACTTGAGCAGCTGCTTCTCATAAGACAGATCTCGTAGACCGTGGTGGCTCGGCGTGTCTATCGATCATGCGACTTTTCCATAATGAATAAAGTCCTAACAACAGAAACAGGTCGTAAGGAGTACTATCAGTCAGACTCTTTTTGAACGGAAGGAACCTAATACTATGTGCTGTGATTGGAAGTTCTTTTCTTAACGTTCTTTTTAAAATGTCCCAAAAATAAAAAGCATCACGACAATAAATAAAACAATGCTCTATAGTCTCAGGTTGGTTGCAGAGTCTACAATTCACCGTCCAGGGTACGTATATTGATTTTTCATTCAGCCACGTTTTCACTGGCAGCGTGGAAGTGTGCAGTTTAAAGAAAAATGTTTTCGCTGAAGGAGATATACACATTCTACGTACACGAAATAATACATCGTGACCAGACAGAAGCGAATATGGCTTTCGATTAACAGGTTCGGGGAAAAGATTATTCACAAGTGCAGCGAATAAATTTGTTCTGTCAATAGTATACAAACACTCTAAGGTAGACCTGGCTTTCAATAACACTTTTTCCTGTCTGTATTGCCTGTGTACATACAAGATTCACAAACAAATACACACCGAACAAAGGAGAAACATGAAACAAAGAAAAGAGGTAAAAAGCGTCATACTTAACAGGCTTTTTAAAGTTCCTTCATCTGTAGAAGGCATTCTACTTGATTAAGCCATTCGGGCACCTCTTGTTGAACCTTTTGTGATTCCACGAACGAACAGACAGATTGAAAGAAGTATTGCCTAACCGGACGTACATTACCATTAGCATGGCGCACCGCCATTCTAGATTGCCATATACCGTGCAGGCCCAGTAACATAACTAGGTCGAAAGGTATTCCTTCTTTATTTGACACTGGTATAAATATGATGCCATAGACGTCGAGAGGCAGATCCTTTTTCAAAGTCCTTTGGAGAACATCCCAGAAAAACACTGCATCCCAGCAGTCCAGGAAAACATGTTCGATTGTTTCCGGTTTTTCGTAGAGAAGGCAATCAACACACCAAGGAAAGAATAAGCCTTTTTCTTGCATCCATGTTTTCACGGGCAAGGTCCCAGTGTGCAATTTAAAGTAAAAGAATGTCGCTCCAGGTGATACCTTCATTTTAGAATCTCCTATTTCTGAACCGGAAGTGACAAAACCAATTATTGCCCTCCATTAGGATAAGTCCCCAGGACCTGATGGGTTAACAGCCGCAATTTATAAGGAATTCAAACACGAACTAGCACCGATCTTAGCAGCAGTTTTAACGAAGCTAGAGACATAATGATTCTGCCACCTGCTTTTCTGCTATCTCATATTACACTAATTCCAAAAACTGAAGACGCAGTTAAATTACGTGAAGTAAAATCGTACAGGCCAATCAGTCTATCAAATATTGACTAAACGATTTTGATAAAAGTGCTAGCAAGGAGACTGCAGACAGTTAATAAAACATTGTAGGCGACCACCAGACATGTGGAATTAAAGGGCGCACTATATTCACAAACATTCACGAGGCATGAAGTGTATTGGAGTTCTGCGATGCCACAAACGATTACAGCGCGATGATCCAGATAGATTTAGAAAAAGCATTTGACCGAGTACTGCACGAAATTCTTTTTCTTTTGTTAAATTGAAACCACCAACGCCGTCGTTGAAGGTTTTCTTTTTCATTGAGCAGATAGTGAGTCTTGCATGCAGTCTAACGTACAGCTGAGGCATCCGCTTCCTTAAAGCCGTTCTGCCGATGCTTGTTCACAGGAAACTGGGCCTCTTCAGGAATAAAGAAGCAAGATAGATAGCCGGCCAAGATGCTAGGCCTGCGCGAAAGGCGCAGCACATTCACAGCGAAAGCTATAGAAGAGCGGCCTTTCAGACTCACTTCTAAACACTTATTTCTGCTGCAAGCACATTTACTGGGTACTCACTACGGCAATAATATTAGGAACTTCTGGGTAGTATGCCGGCATTCGCTATGCTATCCTCCGTCATTCTTCTGAGAAGTGTGGTATCCGATAAACACTTGCAAAGAATTTCGTGCCAATTGTTCATGCAGTGGCTGACGATGATGAGCAATTATGGTTCAGGTGGGTATGCGCCACAGTTATTAGGTGATCAAGAACAAGCTTTTGTAAATGGTTGGAGCATTTGAGGACCCACTCGTTACGCCATTCGCATTGGGCGACGTCTGGTTGTGCTTTCGCAGTTGTAAGACACTTTATAGGTCGTATTAACGCGATTTCTTTCCCGACATCAAGCCTGCCTAAGGCAAGTTCGCAAACAAGTCCCAAGTACCGGTGTGGCTCAGTGGTATAATCCCAAGCACCGGCGTGGCTCAGTGGTACCAGCCCGGTACGCAGCAGACCCGGGTTTGAACCCCACTGAGTCCTTGGTACAACGTTTTTTTTATTTTGTGCAGAGTGGTTAGGGACACCGGCGGCGGTGGGCAACTACTGCTCCACGCATCATCCGAGTTGTGATATCATGACAGGTTTTCCTGTAAGAAACAGTGCGCTTCTTGCTGTTAGTACTCAAGGCTCATTGCAGAAAGGCAGCAGTAGGACACAAATTGTTCTGCGCATGACACCCCACATCCGAAAAAAATCCTCATAGCGGCAACCACACTCGCGAGTCCTCTTTCATTCTTTAGCATCTTTGAATATGCCGATTTTTCACTTGCTTGAATTGCGTGCTAACCGCTCTCTGGAACTGTCTGTAACTTGTAAGTTCTTCACTTGAAAAAAAAAGTAAATGTTGGTATATTCCACACACAAGGTCACTTCACATCACATGATAGGTCACGTACGCCTTATAGATTCATGTGTACACTGTGTCCACTCACAGGCCAGTTAACACTGTGTCAAATGAATACACATAAAAGGACGCTATCTAAATATAGATTATTTTATCACGAAGGTGACATCACATACAGTAGGTAAATATTTCCATAAAATATTTCATTCTTCAAGACATTTCTTCAAGGTTACCAGCGCTTCTTTCTGAAAAACTGCAGCTGGCCATGCACCTAGTATTTTTGTCACTGCGAAAGGCCTCCTATCTAAATGTTGCAAACTTGCACGTAGTACTTTTTTTTGTTGTCCCATATTTCGGGCTCTCCAGAAGCAGGTGACCTACATCTACGTCAATGTGGCTGTAGGAACACTTTGTACTAGGCGCATGCTTTATCCTGTGTAGGAAGTGTCGTGTAAATGCTCTACCAAACCGTAGGCGATAGACCAATGTTTAAAAACTTCTATTTTTCTCTTAATTCTGATAGAACGCTTAATATTATGCGAGGGTCTATTAAGTATAAGTGTGAACTTTTGTATTTTTCGTCGAACCATTTGTCTTAGGTGACGATACAGGTTACATGTCTGAGGAGTAGACGCATTTCAGTGCGTAAAATTATAAGGGCAATTGTCTCTTCGTTATTGTGGTCCCTATTTGCAGTGACGTCCGCTGAAGTGTTTCCTGGAATGCTGCAGTGACCTGGTGTTCATTGAAATGCAAATCACGTAGTTCATTTCTCTTGCTTTTGCAAGTTCTTCTAAGGTCTCACACAACAGGGAAGCATTTAGAAACAGTTTTCTATCACTTTGCAGTGACGCTAGAGTTGCCTGAGAATCGCTAAAAATTACTCATTTTTGTGCCTCTTTTTTCGGATTTTATAAAGTGTAGCGCAGATAGAATTGCGAACAGTTCCGCAACAGTAAAAGACGTCACTCGATATAATTTGAATGCCTGCTCTATTCCCAAGTGTGGGATGACAAAAGCTCAAGAGGAGCAATTCGCCCGACCAGAACCGCCTGTATACACGAGCATATAATGCGGATATAGAGAATAAATCTGAAATGGTGCCAGCTGTTGGGCAACTGTCATGAACATGTCCCTGTTAAGTATTATTCCCTCGACCCACAACAGTATTTTTGGTCTTGGCAGCATCCAAGGAGGGAAATTATCAACTCTGCTTATCTCATACTTCGGATATTATTTCTCCATGTTGCTGAACAATATTGCGTACCTTACATTTATTTCTTTCTGTGTGTGCGAAGTTCAATGAATGCGTATCGCGCTGAGTTGAGTTACGGAAAACATGGCGATAAGTTGCGACCTTTCGTATTACACAGAATGGCGGATAACGAGCTTCGGCGATTACGAGGGAACTCGACAGTTCTCTGAGGGACTCCCATGCACACCCTTAATCTCCTTGCCAGTAATCTCCGAAGACACTTTTCTGTAGTTTCGAACAACCCCTGGAGAATCGGTGCTGAATAAACAATCTTTTGCTTTATTAGTGCGTTATCCACTTGCAATAGGGAAGAGACTGATGTCCCCTTGTTGCGCCAGCGATTCGACGTAGTACGTTTATAACTATATGTTGAACTATTTTTCTAGTACGCGAGGGTGTGACGCCCACAACAGTTTCTTATCAAGGGTAGCGCCAAGAAATTTGTGCTCTTTCGCCAGCGTCAACATCTGTATACACCCAGTGCAAGTTTCAAAGCGTTCATCTATCGTCCAGTGAAAGGTAATGCCACAGTTAAAATGTATGAGACATTCGGGCCTCTGCCCTGCAAAAACTTGTTTACAACCTCAAGACCACGTTGCAGCAGTGCCTGTGCTTCGTATATCTCTGGTCCTGTGGCCCATATACAGATGTCTTCTGCGTATAGTGAATACCTCAATTCAGTTAGTAACTTTCTTGATAACGCCGCAATAACACAGTTGAAGAGGAGTGAGCTTAGAACACATCCTTGTGGAACGCCTTGTGTGACGAAATGATAACTAGTTCGTCCTTCAGTGGTTTCCATGTACATTTTCCGGTCGCTCAATATAAATTCAAATTCATCGCAGTGATCAACCACATAGTCCGAGTTCTAACATCCACGCCAGGACGTGAATGTGACCAACTGAGTCCAATGCTATGTGATTGTCGAGAAATACTGCTATTGTATCGCTTACACGCACGTGTGCTCAACACATGTGATACTATCTAATATCGCTTCTAGCAGGTGTTAGAGGTGCCCAAATTTTCAGCTCTGTATAGTAGATTATCAGCTACTTCAATATATTATTATTATTATTATTATTATTATTATTATTATTATTATTATTATTATTATTATTATTATTATTATTATTATTCAAATGGTCCTGTAACGTAGCTGCTGATCTACTACAGAGCTGAAAGTCCGCGCACCTTACGTATGTGTTCCACGTTAAAGGAATCGTTATCGACGTTCATCATAGTGGTGAACGTGCGTGAAAGAAATTCTGTTCAGCGTTCGATGAGGCAAAGGAATAAAAAAGCTGGATTCTCTTTCAGAACTCTGCCACATTACACAATAAAAGCCATTCACTGTAGCTGCTGTTGTGCTTTTCGAGCGAGTGCTCGTAGCCTGCGTGACCTATATACTGAACAAGACGACGAGAATAGAACCGTCATCTCCCCATAAGAATGCACCAGCACGTGCAAGCGTCGGTGGTTCAGTTAATAAAGAAAAAAAAGCGTCGGTGGTTCAGTGGTAGAATACTCGCAAGCCACGAAGGTGGCCCGGGTTCGATTCCCGGCCGACGCAACAACTTTTTTACACGGTATTTTATCTGAATCTATGTACAGTCTCTTTACGTATTTTTTTCATAATGGCTTGGTAAAGATTGTCTATTTACTAGCTCGATGCACCTACACCATACCGAACACTTTCACAGACTTCTTCAAGCTGTCCGGAAATCATGTAGTAGTCAAAGGTGCAAGCATGACATTATGCTAGAAAATAATAAATGTCGTATATAGCCGACGTTATGAACTCGTCACTTTTATAGTCCGCAAGATGTACGCCGTCCTCTTTTATTTACCCATCCAACATCGTCTAACTCGCGGTTTCTGAGAAGCAAACACGTCCCACGTTGCTAGAGATACAGCACTGGCGCGTAAATTGGGCTGAAATCAGGGCCCTTTCTAAACACCGCGTTTTCTGTTGCGACACAAGTTCGCGTTTTTTTTTGTTTTTTTTTTCAAAGTGAAAAAATCGCTGTTATACATGCTTCAGGACTTCTTCAACCAGTGGCATAACGTTATGACGTTTGTGAAAACGGTTAAGTAATCATGACATAAAATTTTGAGCACGGCTTTTGCCGCATGGCTGATGGTTTCATTGAGAGTTTTCTTTGTCTAGATTCATTCCAACACGACGATCTGGCTTGAAGAGGTCGTGAGACGAAAATGAAGGCGCCCTGTTTGTAATTTTTGCCTGCTTCAGTAAGGATTAGACACGCCGACTACAAAATATTTTGGTACAGTATACTGTTTAAACTAATGACGCTGGTTGGAAATCGCAGTTTTCTTCAGCTTCTTAGCGACCATGCGGCATTACTGGCCGCCTATACGTAGAAACGTGTGACGTCAGTGAAACTTCATGGTAAAAGAAGTCATAAACTGGGCGTTAGCTTTCTCTAGCTCCAACATGATAGATTTATAGGAACCTAGTAAAGAAAAGAAGTAACAGAGCAATTTTTGCGATCTAGGCAATGGAAGTATGGCAACTGATATGGTCGATCGATTTTGCTTAAAACACAATCGGGCCAAGTCTCGTGCTGCCTTCACTCACTCAGCGCAACATCCCGATTTTTTTCTTGGTGGTTGCGTTAGATGGTGTTTTACGGGATGTTTAAGCGAGCTTAGTCCTCGCTAGGCCCATCGTTCCCACTGTCAGCAGTGCCGCAAAACTTACCAAAGTCGAAACAACGTTCTTGACGGCTTTACGGCACTGCATTGCATGCAATCTACATGATGTGGCGCTAAAAACCTCGGTCAACTATGGATCATTGAACGTTGCTGCATTACCATTTTGTCGTCGTAGGACAGATACTTTTCATTGCTCACTCAAAGTGACGCCACCTGTTTATACAGTTGAGGGGAACGTGAGCGGGGATGATGAAGTTGCGCTTTTATACCTATAATATAATCTGGACGATGAAACGAGTTGAGGTATAGTATACTGAAAGAATGGCCAGGATTTTGAATACACGAGTAGTCGAAAATTACCGGGAAGCGTCTAACGACTCCTTTAAGTGAGCGCGTTGCGAGTATTGGCAGAGCTCGGCCGCTGTCGCATGTAGATTATGTAGCTTGACTGCTAACCCGAGGGTCCCGAGATCGAATCTCGACTGCGGGAGCTGCGTTTTCGATGAAGGCAAAAGTGCTTGAGACCCGTATGCTTTCATTTACGTTAAAGAACCCCATGTTGTAGAAATTTCCGGAGCTTTCTACTGTGGCGTTCCTCATAATCTTAGCGGTGTTTTGGGATATTGAACCCCAGACATTATTACTATTCTCAGGTGTCCGCACTGTTGATGAGATTTTATTGAATTGCCGTTCAGTGAAATAAAGACGCAGTGTTGTTGTAGATGGGGAGAGAAAAATATTTATTGATTGAAGCTTGTGACTGAAGGTGGGAGGGTCCCTTATTCCAGGAACCATCTGGCTTGGACAGCCTGCCGGGCTCGAGCGACGAGTTGACGCTGCTCGAACAGGTCCTGCTGGGAGATCGCAACCTCCCACGCTTCACTGAGGAGGTCTTGGTCCGCATGTGGTGCTGCTGCTTGTAGTCTTGGTACGCTCACTTTGCACTGCAGAAGAAGGTAGGCCAGAGTGTCTGCCACATTGCAGTGAGGACAGATGTAAGTGTGCAACGTTGGCCTCACATGGTGCGATAGTACGTCGAGGGTGAACGTGTTGCTTTGAGAACGCCTGTAGTCAGTGCCTTCGTCTCTTGTGAGTTTTGGATGTGGCGGAGGGTATGACCTGCGTTCGAGCTAATAATGTTGCAGCAATGCATGATACGTTAGTGGTACGGGTTTCCTTGCCTCTGATTCTGTTGTTGAGTGGGAGGTGCCTCGGTTCTCGTACGGAAATGCCCGGTTGACGCATTCGCCGGTAGCGGCGTGTGCCGCTTCATTTCCCTCGAGACCTTCATGACCCGCAATCCACACGATGCATGTGTAGGGAGGAGGATCGTCCATACGCTTTAGTAGCCTAATCGCCACCGTAGAGACCCTGCCTTTCAGGTAGTTCCGTGCCGCTGTTTGTGAGTCGGTAAAGACCACGATGGGATCCTCACTCGTATGGGTGGCGAGTGCTATAGCAGCCTCTTCAGCTGTTTCCGCACGTTTGGCGAGGATAGTCGCCGTTGCCAGTACCGCGTAATCTGTGACGGTAATCGCCAAGGACGTTACGTCCCAGATATTTTGCTTCGTCCACGTATCGCGCCTGCGGGTGATCGCCGTGGTTTTTCCGGATCATGTTAACCCTGGTGAGCCGCCTTGCTCAGTGATGTTGAGGATGCATGTTCCGAAGGATCTGCTGAATTTCAAGGCATTCTCGGAGCTGTGACGGTATTTCGCTTTTGCGTTCTTCATTGGGTTCTAGGGTGGTCTCGTAGATGGAACTGAAAAATAAGTCGAGATGGCTCACCAAGGCTGACGCACTCCAGTCTAGCTGGAAATTAGTACAGTAGCACCGCATTAGTACACGTTTTAATTCATAAATGTCGCCTCTATTTCCTTTGATTTGTGTTATTCTCACCCAGTGAAAATCGAATCACATGAAGAGCCCTTATCAGGCCCAGAAACTCAGCGCTAGATTCGGTTTCAAGGAATATGCGCGCTCATAGCGTTTGCCAGGCGTCCGAATAGCCGATATAACGAAGTGAAGTTGATGAGAATGTTCGCAATTCTTTGCTTTCAAGGAGTTGTTACAAAAAAGTAAAAAAAAATATCACTGCAAGGAAGCTTATATTTTTCAGATGTCTTTTTTCTTCCGAATATGTGAATTTTAATTTAAGTGAAGAGCGGAAATTGGTTAACTTGAGTTCGCAGCACTTGCCTCCGCTCCTTCTCGCCACTTGCTGAGTGATGTTACAGGTTGGATCACGGCCAGTTGTCTCACTTGGTTGGTTTGCCAACTACGAGAAAGATAAAGGCAGCAGGCTGAGGCGGGCAGAGAACAGAGGCCGCAGTACGTTACTCCGAGAAAGTGATTGATGATTGATTGATTTGAGGGGTTTAACGTCCCAAAACCACAATATGATTATGAGAGACGCCGTAGTGGAGGGCTCCGGAAATTTCGACCACTTGGAATTATTTAGCGTGCACCCAAATCTGAGCACACGGGCCTACGACATTTCCGCCTCCATCGGAAATGCAGCCTCCACAGCTGGAATTCGATCCCGCGACCTGCGGGTCAGCAGCCGAGTACCTTAGCCACTAGACCACCGCGGTGGGGCTACTCCGAGAAAGTGAACCGTGCATTCGACGTAGATGGCTTAATCGGGCAACCCATGTTTTTTGCCACTCTGTGTGGTGTTAACCAAGGTATTACAGTTATGCGACGATCTTTCAAGTTTTTGGCTGTCAACGAGTTATCATATCTATTTGGACCTATTATTAAGAAGGTATTGATTTTACATGAGTACACGAGCAAACCAAGTTATCCGAAAGCTTGACTAGACTCGTGGAAGCGCAGTGTCACCACACTAATTTGTCAAGACGGCACCCAAGCTGCTTTCGCAAAAACAAGTTTAATCAAAGGCTTGAGGTTTAGTAGGCTCTGCTACGCAGTTATCGCAACTTTTTTTTCGGCGTAAAGTTCAAATGATGTCAAATAGGCACCTTCCTGTTCATAAAATTTATGTAGCCGCGGTTTGAAAATGTGTGAGTCTTTACTTCTCATGCCGTCACTCAAATGCGCGTCATCTACTAAATGCGTTCGCGAAATCATTACAGCGAATGTCACTGGAGCCAACACTCTGACGAATGAACTTTTTTTCGTCAAAGCGATGCTGTTGCCCTGACGAGTACAAATTAGCTTTCCCCAACATTGTTTGCAGCTACTTTCTCTGTTGAAAAATTTCTGCTGGCTTCAGCCCCTACGTGCTTTTGAACTTCATTCTCCTTTTGTACTAAATTTCTGTACGAAAGCTAGGTACGCCGTCATAACAAACGTGATTAAGTCAAATACGACGTGTCCCACTCGTGATTGTCGATTATATTTGCACTCGTTCGGATATTCTGTATTGAATGTTGGCTCAACATTTCCATATATCATTAAGAAACTGAAGCTGCATGCATAAATTTACACTTTCGCACACGTGTATGTCTCTGTTTTTCATTACAAAACATTGAATAAAATTAATTTTACTAGCGGTCATCGAGTTTCGTCTTACTGAGAAATCAGTCCTCTAAACTTTCACCACTTCAGAACGCACGAGCAATTTTTAAAATAAAGAAAAATTGATTAGCAAAATTTCACGACTGGTCCCATCACCAAAGCGGCCAGCGGACCTATATAGAAGAAGCACGAGCGGATTCCGCTTGCATATACGAAGCAGGAAAGGATAGCTTCTCCGGCAACCTCCCCCTCTTGGTTTTTTGTTCTTTCCCTCTTTTTGGTGACTCCCCAGTGACGTCTTGTAAGAAGTGTCCTGTTCGTGATTTATTTCTAGATGGATGCCCGGCAGCTGCGCCCTCAATTAGTAAAAGGGGCGCTGCCTCAGCGTGTCAGCATGCGGGAACGCGCACGTGGAAGATAAAGGTAGTTTCTCTTTCCTGCCCTTATTATTATCACTGACCTGTAGCTTTACCGCTGCAGATAGTTGGAGAGCACGGTTTAAACGCAATTCAAGCAAGCAAGGGGCAAGTTTGAATCGCGTTAATGGAAGGTGAATGAAGACTCGCAATGGTGGATGGCGCGTGAAGGTGTTTCGGGTGTAGAAATTTATCCGCATGATGATTTGTTTTCTACTGCTGCCTTTTTTAAATGTGCTTTTAGTACTGACCACCACAAGCGCGCTGTTTTGTTTTTCCGACACATTCATTTTGCCGCACATGTTTTCTTATAAGAGGCGCAGTTTCCTCCAAGCAAACAATCGTGTGCAGAACGACCTTGAAAAAGCAGATGCAGCAGCTGCACTTGCTATTTGGAGAGTAAAAAAGAAGCCTTGAAACAGCGGCGTCGGTGGTTCAGTGGTAGAATACTCGCCTGCCACGCGGGTGGCCCGGGTTCGATTCCCGGCCGACGCACAATTTTTTTACAGATTAACAGAACACACTCAAACTCTTAACACACTCTTCGATATCATTTTGTTCGTTTTGTTTCTTTCGTTTGGCCGAATTGTCTATCTGTATATGTCCAATCTTTTAGGACTCTCTATTTCAGCTACTTTCATTTCGTCAATCAAGATAGCTCAATTTTTAGGAAGCCTCTCGCTCACGTTAGCCTTGTAATACATTTCTTTCCAACAAAAAAAAAAGAGGAGGAGGACGAGCATAATCATCATTACTGATCTGGATTAGGCTTTGAAAGATAAGCGTTCCAACATTACTTTAAAGACAGATTGCTCTGGGGTATTCTATACAGGATAATAATAATGCGCCATGATGGATCACTAGTTACGGTGCTCGGATTCTGACACAAAGTTGAGGAGTTTGATCCCGCCGGATGGCCGAGTCCCGTGTACTGTGCGAAGTCAGTGCATGTTAAACAACACCGGTTGGTCAGATATTTTCGGACCCCTCTACTACCACATCTCTCATAATAATATACCGGTTTTGCGGCGTAAAATCTCTGATAATAATAATGGTAATAGTAACAATACCAGGAACATTACGATGTAAGCCAGATAATAAACATCATCCAAAGCACTCACTGCTGCTCCTCCAAACACAGAAACACTCTGTGTTCGGTTTCCTCGATTTTGCAGGTACAAGGATAGATAGAATATAGCATAGATCCATCTAACCTAAATAGCACTTCCCACATAATAGCCACTTGCCACATACCAGACCATGAAATTATTTTCAAATTCTAGGTAGAGTACATGCAAATTACTAATTAGTATAGTGGCTGTAAATGACAGTATAACGCCTGCTTACGCAAAAGAAACATTTACAGAATTATTAAAGCTTATGACGTAGCAATACTTAATTCACTCTGCGACGACTTCACGTCATTTTATGATTTAGCTTTCGACTCCACGACGAAGTTGAAACGTTGAGACATAAATTCAAAATAAATTGTTATTTATTGCTTACATATTCACGTTACATAGGAAAAAAAAGGACTAAAAATATTCTGCTCATAACACGGGACGTGGTACATGCCAAAAGAAAGGTGAAACATTTGAGAAAAGAAAGTAGAAAGTTAAAGAGAAGCCAAACATAGGTGGCCAACAAAATTCATGCACAGGCATATTTGACACGAAAACTGAATTGAAGGCAGCCAAATCTATTTATTTTGACAAAAAACTACCTTGACTCTCGCAAAGTTCACCTAGAAAGTTGTGCCAATTCATAAATTCCGAGGTTCATAAAGCTACCAAGAAACGACGCAGAAAATATTCATTCGATGAACGCTTAAAGAGCTATTTCTAATCTATTCTTGCAAGATATGGCGGAAAGTATAGCCTCAAACAGAAAATAGAGACGAGAAATATCTGTAGCGATTATTCGTATCAGAAGTGCGAGTCTTTAACTTACGAAGTCTTTAACTACTTGAACTTCGATGGGAAAAAATGTTCTAGGCTGGAGAACACACCTTTTGCATTATGCCGTGTGAATATCATAATACTTTAGTCTACATTTTTATTAATCACTGTCATTGTGGCTCTCGTTGCATACCCTACCGAAGGATTGGAAGGAAAGTAAAAAATGGTTCTCACCCATAGGTCTGGTAAAAAAATGAAACTCGCAAATATAGGTCAATATCAATAACATGCATGGTTGGTAAACAGCTCAGACCCCTAATTTTAAATGAGACAGCGGAACACCTTGAAGAACGCAAAATACCATTCACTTCTCAGCACGGCTTCCATGAGGGCATGTCTACAAAAACACAACTGAGTGAAGCAGTCTGTTACATCTCATTAAGCATCGATCATCAAAAGCAAAACGACCTTATTCTTCTGGATTTTTCAAAAGCATAAAGGGTCTCATAGCAAACTCATCCTGAAACTCCAAATCACTCTGGGCAAGGATGAAATTCTTGACTTCCTCACAGACAGGTCCCAGATCATGGAAATAAACCATGTCCAATCTTCAACCGTTCTGGTGACCATTGGCGTACCACAAGGTACGCAGCAAGTACGCCAGAGGTAACTGCTATGATTTTTATATTACCTTTTTGTTTATGATCTGCCTTCATCTGTTATTGTTGGATGCAGGTTATTTGCAGATGACTGCATCCTATACAAAAAAATCAACTCTCACCATGATTATATATGTATACATATCGGCTTAAATACGGCCTTCGAGGAAGTTTAGGCTTGGTGCATTGATTGGCAAATGCACATAGACGAAAAAAAGATTGTCCTCTGAACCATATCTAGAATTAAGCATTCATGCGAATTCAATTGCATCAATAATTCAGCTATAGTTGATAACGTCACTAAACCTCAATATCTCGGATTGAATTTGGCACATCGGCGACGACGGGACGCTGATATAATTGCACAAGATCATCTGCACTAAAAGCACTGTTATCTATAAACACTATAAGCATGCGTTTACAGCAAACACCGCCCGAGATAACGATAGTGGAACACTTATCTATTCCATCCTGGAATGCGCAAGCATCTCTCTGGTTCCCATATATAAAAAACCTTACCAGATAGCACGAAGGTGTTCAAATAAAACCACTTACCATCATTTTCAACACATTTAGGCACAATATCGCCTATGACATTGCTTAAGAAGGCTGCATTACTAACCACAAAGAAAAATAAAAACGGACCAAATTAGCACGTTTAAAGGGCCAGTCGACAGGTTGAGTCTTTTTCTTTTTTACTCACCAAATAAGCTCGGAAACTGTTAGAGTAGAACACGACGATCACGTTTTCTGAATATTTCAACCCCGCCCGCCATGCAGAGCCCCCATCTCGAATCACAATTTCCTCGCTCCTTTTCTATGTCTTACCAATCTTCCTTTCATGCCCCATGACGCAATGTCACTTATCGGCGACTTGACGTAGCACGCAGCTCGGCGAGGCCAGTCATGACGACGGGCTACGCAATCCCCTCCGTGTGAGGAAGAATTGTGGCGAGACCGTGAGAAAATTTGAAACCAGCTCAAACAGATGTTTTAACAAATATTCTAGGAACGTCGGTTTTGATCCATTTATCTTCTTTAACATAGCATGTCGAGTTGTGTTTCTTCTTGTCCTCTTTGTCCCCGTCAAATTTGCGCTATTATATCATATGTTAAAATGATATCTCACCAACTAGCCCGACTCTCAACCCTACTGAATTTCCTTCAGTGGCATGCTCAAAGCAAAAGTGCACATTTTTATCTTCATAACAATTTTTGGACCTCCGGGTCGTTTGCTAGCTCTTTAAAGCTAATGTAACATCTATTGCGTAGTCCTCTAAACATATAGAGATGAATCCGGCTGCATAAAGCTATCCGCAACTATAGGGCAACCCGTCACAAGTACTGTCATATCTTTGGCTCTCAAGGAACCCCGCCGCGGTGGTATAGTGGCTTAGGTACTCGGCTCCTGACCCGCGGGTTGCGGGATCGAATCCCGGCGTTGGCGGCTGCAATTCCGATGGAGGCAGAAATGTTGTAGGCCCGTGTGCTCACATTTGTGTGCACGTTAAAGAACCCAAGGTGGTCGCAATTTCCAGAACCCTCCACTACGGCGTCTCTCATCATCATATGCTGGTTTTGGGATCCTTAAACCCCACATAGTCGATCAACTCAAGGATATCACATATATGCTTTCTTGTTCTCGTTTTTATTGCTTGCGATCACAGAAAGGAATACCATATATACCTCCCTTCATTAGAAGAAGCCCATTCTTAGCCACTTTTTCAGAAGTAGTGCAAGGCGAAACGATAGCCTCAATATTTAACACTCCTAATAAACAAAGCGCGATTGCATACATTCTTTCAAACATTCGTCAAACGGCAACGGTTTGGTTGACCCAGGCAAACTGTTCCATTTTTCTATAGTGTGCTGAAAGCTGAATATAAATAGGTTACTACGTGCACGGTATTGTGTCGGATGGAGTTTGTGGCTGTTTCTTTTGGGCTTCAGTTTATCGGGAGACACATATTTTTTAGCTAATGTGTAGCGTGAGGTATTGATCAGAATATGTAGCGAGTTTAGGCTTTCGAGATCACTTCGCTCGGACAGAGTTTGTAGACATAACGTAGCAAGCTGAGAGGAGGGTGAGAAGTTCCAGTCGTAACATCGAAAAATGAAACAGATGGCTTTCTTTTGGACCGATTCTAGTGCGTTGATGTCGAATACTTTATGAGGGTTCCAGAAAAAGCTGCCACATTCTAGGATGGAATGGATAAGTGCTTAATATGTGATCAATTTTCTTTTGCATGGAACATCTTTTAATGTGCGAATAATATAGCCCACTATCTTTAAAGCTTTTGAAAGTGTATTCGATATGTTAAGACCGAAACATGTTAGCGGTGAATACGAGCTCTAGGTACTTATAGTCGAACACACGTTTTAAAGAGGAGCCATTGAAAGAGTAATCGAACAGAGAAACAGAGGTGCGTTTGCAGAAAGAAAGAGTAACTGTTTTCACAAAATTTATGTCCACTTGCCTTGTGTGGCACCATCTACCAAATCGTGTGCAAGAATCACCAAGTAAAATGTGGTCGTCATTTGTATTATTGACACTATACATTGCACAATCGTCAGCGTAAAGACGGATTTCGGCAGACACATACTTAGGTTATGCATGCATACAGTTATGTATAGCAAGAACAAAAGTAGCCCCAGGATCGGGCCCTCGGGGACACCCGATGTCACATCCACAACCGACGAGTTTGAGTAACTGAAAAAAAATACTGAGAATGGTTGTTTAAAAAACTAGCAATCGTTTCAACAAATGAGGAATTGTTGAAAATAGCATGATGTTTATGCAGAAGTTTAGAATGCGAAACAGTGTCAAATATATGCCTTTGAAAAGTCGATAAAAACTGCATCAATTTGGTAACCTGTGTCCAGAGCGTGTGAAATGTCATGCGAGAACTCCACAAGTTGAGTGATTGTGCTATATTGGCGAAAACCATGCTGAGTCTCACTGAGTATGCAATTATATTCAAGAAACTCCATAATGTGCGCAAAGATGATGTGTTCTAAATGTTCACATGATAGAGATATCAATCGAACCGGGCGATAGTTTAATGGTGACTGCTTGCTGCCCCATTTATGAATAGAAAGAATTACAATAAAGATATATTCAAGAATGCGAAAACTCAATCGTTATCAATTCTGTTATTTGAGCTTCCCCTCGAAAGTCGGCCACTTTTCTTTCGGTTTGTTTTGTCAGAATGATTCGCTTGTTAGATCAATTTTGTCTGGGAACCCTGGAGTGAAGGAATAGACAGGGGGACTGTTGACTGAAACTTAGATTGTGTCTACGCACTATTAAGAGATCTTGGTGAAAGAAGCCTTAGTCATTTACCTATAGGCATTGGGTGCAGCGGTTTTCCAGAGATCGCAAGGGTACATTTCAAGGACTGTTACGCACATCAAGCATAACGTAAGAATTTTTCGCTTGCCGTTAACGATCGTTCGGTTACGCAGCATCACCATTTTCGTTGGTAGCAAGTACATAGGCTATGAGGCGACTATAGATGCTTGTGTACTTTTACTACCTTGAAATTTTCTAATCGTTTCACCACAGAATTATCACTGCACCACAGAATTTAAAGGAGTGCAAGGTCGTAGCAAAGAAATTCTTGGTTTTAACTCAACGCTCATCTTGTGTATTCCTTCGCTCGAGTTTCGTCTTCCTTGGCGCTGTCTTTCCCGTTTACAAGTCGAACAGTCATTTGCCACAAATGTACGCAGTACAATACTTTCACCATCCAAGTGCTATTTAAAAATAAATTGTGGCTCTACGATGTAGTACCTTGCTGTACAGCCTTTTAATCACATGCTTGAGCAAACACAGGTGTGCACCTGAGACAAATCCAAGCCTGGACAAATCACGGTTGTAGCAAACCCAGTCCCTACTGAGAAATACCTTTTCATGAAATCGCTTGAAGGTCAGAATCAAATTAAAACTAACGTAAAATGCATGTTAATAAATCAAAATGAAATGTTATCAGATATGCAGATATTAAGGGCAGATGAGGTGGTTTCGAGCCTAACTCGTCTCTTTTGCAGTCGGTATAGCTCCTAAACGCAAAGACATACACAAGTGTCATTCTAGCAAAATAGGTTAGAAGGCCTAGCAAATAGAAGTTGACGGAATGATTGATCGTTTACGGGAGGCGAGAGGATGACACGGAACACCAAAAAAAAATTTGGCAGATCTCACGTATCGGCAGAGGAAGTAGTGGCGCTGGTTGCATGGTGTAGGACTCCATTGCGTGTGGTGGCCGTCACCCTGGCCACTCTAGATCCCACCTGTGACACCATCGTATGTGAATCTCGCTCAGCTATCACTAACTACAGCAAAGGCCGCATTTCTCCTCGAGCGCTTCGCATCCTCTGCCAGGCATCACACTCCAAAGAAAACATGATAACGCTGACAGGGATCCCCGCTCACGCGGGCCCAGTCCACCCACGCCTCCCCAACCTCAACGAAGTCACCCACTCTTTTGCGCGAGGCCTTGTCGACCACGCTGGAGCTACTGGAGACGAGATGGACACCAGGGACAAGCTGACTTACTACAATGATCTAGTTAAGAAATTTTACCTCAGACGTCGAGCCTTTCCCCCACCTCTCCACGAGCTCAACCGGGCACAGGCCACCACTTTGCATCTACTTCGAACAAACATGCATCCCTCACCTGCCCACTTTCAGCTCATATTCCCGGATGTGTACACAATCTCACACTGCTGGTGCTGGGGCACTCACCCTGCTAAGCTTCCGCACATGCTGTGGGAGTGCCCGGTACAGTACAGACACACTAACGCCGCGACCCTTTCGTCGAAGCTCCATGAGGCTCTGCGGAGCTCCGCTCTTTACGACCAAACCTGTGCGACCCAGAACACCCGCGAGGTGACGTCGAGGCAAGCCCTTGTCGTCCCCTTATGGAGGCTTAGGCCCAGCCACCTAAACCTGCTGGTTTCTTATAATAAAGTTTATTTCTCCTTCTCCCACGTACCTCCGAATCGACATTATGCGACGTATTCGAAGTGAAGGTGGCCATGTTATAATTCTTTTATTGAGTGTCACGTCATGGAATGACGCTGCATATATGTACAAATGTACGCGCTACATTTGTACATATCATGATGATGATGATGACATGTACAAAATGAAGAGTTTCCGATGTTAAAATAACCATTTGTTTGCAAATGCTCAACGATGCGAACTTGAACATGCCTATTAGCTTCACCAGAAGACGATATGAACCGCTGATGCTCACGAGGATGCTGGCCCTGGACACGGCTCATAAATCTACTTCAGCGCATGAAAGCTAACCATAATTGACGTTAATCCGACGTGACGACTCTATCAAAACAGTACACATGTAATTTTTTTTATAAAATTGGGTAGGCAGCACTGCAACCACAATTGACATTTCACGAAGATTAGCGTCTCCCCGCCGCGGTGTTCTAGTGGCTAAGGTACTCGGCTGCTGACCCGCAGGTCGCGGGTTCAAATCCCGGCTGCGGCGGCTGCATTTCCGATGGAGGCGGAAATGTTGTAGGCCCGTGTGCTCAGTTTTGGGCGCACGTTAAAGAACCCCAGGTGGTCAAAATTTCCGGAGCCCTCCACTACGGCGTCTCTCATAATCATATGGTGGTTTTGGGACGATAAATACCACATATCAATCAAGATTAGCGTCTATCTGGAAGCTAGTTTCGAGTCTTGGCGTAGATCTGCAGTAAAATGCTTTATTGTCACGCTGAATGCTCGAGTTTGATTCCAGCTGGGACCCCGATATTCATTCTTTGCATTCGCTGTGCCGAAAATACACATGTCGGGTATTTATTAAGGCTCGCGCGTTAGAATTGCCCTTGTGTGCTCTCGTCGTTCGGTGGTATATACTAAGTGTGAAGCACCTGTGGCACAATTCCGCATACCAGCAGCAGATACCCGCCCGGGGTATGTGCCACTGTCTGGCGGGAAGTGTTTGACGACGTACGCGACGGTATGACGAAATTATTCGTGTCTTGAAAAGCACTTCATAATCGTCAAACCATCTTACTCTCCCATGCTAATTTTGGTTAACGCCAAGTCAAGTGAGTGACCACAAGAGTACCCAAACGTAAGTGGATAGATAGATAGATAGATAGATAGATAGATAGATAGATAGATAGATAGATAGATAGATAGATAGATAGATAGATAGATAGATAGATAGATAGATAGATAGATAGATAGATAGATAGATAGATAGATAGATAGATAGATAGATAGATAGATAGATAGATAGATAGATAGATAGATAGATAGATAGATAGATAGATAGATAGATAGATAGATAGATAGATAGATAGATAGATGCTCAAAGAGCCTACTGTAGACAAAAAAAATTTCGCATTTAATGACAACGGAAGAAGACCAGCTTAGCTTACACGGGCATTTAATGAGGTAGTTGATTGATGTAAGCAATGGCGAATGTGTATCAGTTTTGAAAACACGGTATGCGTGTGCGTAACAATAGAAAAGAAGCCACAACTTAATTTCAAATGTACTGTACACGTTCTTTGCTCAGAGATTACTCATTAATAAAATCTGCTTTCTTGCATAAAATGTGATCGGTCTTGGTAAAAACTCCTTGACACGGTGATAGCAAGCTGCCACCGTAGGTTCCTCTTTTGAGGACGCCTACTAAGATCATCCGCACCAGCGACACGCCTCTTCGCATATAAAACACTCGTCCGCCCGGAATTAGAATATGCTGTACACATATAGAACCCTTCACTAAAACTGACATAGGAAAACTCGAAAGCTTACAAAGAAGGAAAAAAACTGTCAGAATTGTCTAGAAAACGTATGGCCAAGCTTCAATCATTAACCTGATTTCTCAAAAGAGCTTACCTGCTCTAACTAATCGAAATCGGATATGTCATCCAAACTCCTTTACTTATTTAATAAAAAGTTGGTAGAAGATCGACACGTCCGCCTTTTTTGCATATTCGTCAGGTTACGCTACCAAGAGAAGGCACTCATTAGCTTTATTCCTATTCACGGCACGTTTACTCTGCTTGAAGTACTATTTTGCCCTAAAAAGATAGTGCCCTGAACAGATTGCCCGATGTAAATGGGACACGTAATTTAATTTCGCAGTTTGAGTCACATCTTCAGCACGAATTCTTTTCTAGTCTGACTTTGATGTCGTACGCGTGTTTTTTTTCTTGTCTTTAGGCGTGACGATTGAATGCATGTTGGTTCGACAAGCATTACGATAAAGTCAGGGAGGAGGAGGAGGAGGAAGGGAAGAAATGAAAGGCAGGGAGGTCAACCAGACGCACGTCCGGTTCGCTACCCTGCACTGGGGGAAGGGGTGAAAGGGTTAAAGGAGAAGAGAGAGAGAAGTGAAGGGCAACGTGTGTGTAGATGTGACCCTGTCCATTGCACGCTTATAAGCGGTCGCGTAGTCCGGTCGTCTTTAGAAAAATTAGCAGGGCTCGCGTCACTTTGGCGGCCTGTGACGCGTACAGCCATGAACCAAACATCTTCTCTTCGGAGAAAGGTCTACTGTCAAGGGTCTCTAACGTTTCGCGTAGCAAGTTGCGTTCGCTCGAAAAACGTTCACATGAACACAGTAGATGTTCTATTGTCTCGTCAGTGTCACACGATTCACATTGGGAGTTATCCGCCATTCCTATGCGAAAGGAGTACGCCTGTGTAAAAGCTACTCCTAACCACAGGCGGCACAGTAAAGTTGCATGCTGGTGGGAGAGGTCCGATGGAACTTGAAGCTTTCTAGATGGGTCCAATTTGTGTAGGCGGCGGTTCCTGACACTGGGGTCACTCAGCCAAGTTTCCAACATGGTGTTAGCGAACGAGTGAAGGCCCCTTGCAGCGTCGGTTCTCGACAATGGAATAGGGGTTGTGGGGGCGTCCGCGTGAGTGGATCGGGCAGCATTATCAGCAAGGTCATTACCGACAATACCACAATGTCCCGGTAACCACTGAAGCACTACGTCAAGTCCTTTCGATAAAACTTCGTGAATCACTTCTCTTATTTCATTCACAAGTTGTTGATGCTCCCTTTGTCGTAAAGCTGATTGCAAGCTCTGAAGGGATGCCTTGGAGTCGCAGAACACAGCCCATTTTTGAGGTCGGGCTTCCGCGATATAAAGTATAGCAGCACGTAAGGCGGCAAGCTCCGCTGCTGTGGATGTTGTCCTATGCAATAGTTTGAGCTTTATAGTGACCGGGTACGCCGGGATGACAACAGCACCTGTGGAGCTGTCAGCCGAGACCGATCCATCGGTGTAAATGTGGGTCCTCTGGCCGTATTTTTCGTTGAATAGCGACAATGTCACCTGTCGTAGGACCACTGTTGAATGACGGCTCTTGTTCGTTATTCCCGGAATAGTGAGGCACACCTGTGGTTGTTGTAGGCACCACGGAGGTGACGCTGGTCTTGTTGCTGGAGTGAAGCCGAAAGGAAGGCGTTCTCTATGGGCAGAAATAATCTTTGAAAACATCGCTTGTGGTCTTTGAAGTGGCAACACTGCAACATGGGGACCAGGAACTCGGCAGAGATGTCTTATGTGGGCTCTCAAATTGTCAGTGGTGGTGTATGTTTGAATTGGATGCTCTCTTGCGATCATAATTGCCCCGTAGGTTGAGGTGCAGCGCGGCAATCCTAAGCACACGCGTAGTGCTTGTCCTTGCAGGCTTTCGAGGGTACGGATGTTCGTCTTGCACGTACTTGCCAGTAACGGCAAGCTGTAGCGCAAATATCCCAGAAACAGTGCCCTGTATAGCTGCAACATTGACCTTATCGATGTGCCCCAAGATTTTCCGCAGAGGAACCGCATTATATGGACGATGGAAGTTAGCCTTCTCTTCAAGTAATTGCAGTGGGCACTCCACGAAAGGTCCCCGTCAATAATCACACCCAGGAAGCGATAGTTCTTCTGGTATGGAATATTTTGCCCATTGATGGTAACGGGGTATTGTGTCATGGTTCTGCAAGTAAACGCAGCCAATGCACATTTCTCCGTTGAGACGGAAAGACCTTGCTTGCGGAGATATGAGCATGTAAGGTGGCAGCCTGCTGGACTCTTGCACGTACTTGTAGACGAGTTACAGCTGAAGTCCATAGACAAATATCATCAGCATATATGAATATGAGGATAGTACTTGGCAAAATTTCACGAAGTCCTACCATCACGAGGTTAAATAAAGTGGGACTTAATACAGCGCCCTGAGGGACGCCACGGGAGGTGTAGTAATTGGTGGTAGGTCCATCTGAGGTTTGTACAAAAAAGGACCTTCTCGTCAAATAATCCTGGATCCATTGGAACATCCGACCACCGATTCCAACAGCTTCCAACGAGTCTTGGATGGCTTTATGTGTTACGTTATCATAAGCCCCTTTGACGTCGAGGAAGAGTGCCAGTAATATGCGCTTGAGGCTCTTCTGTTCCTGGATAAATGTGTTGAGATCAATCACGTTGTCCAGAGATGACCTACCTCGCCGAAAACCCGTCATGCAGTTTGGGTATACGTTGTAGCGCTCGAGGTACCATTCTAGGCGTGTAAGTATCATCCTTTCCATGACTTTTCCTACGCAACTTGCGAGGGCAACAGGGCGAAACGATGTGAAATCAAATGGTGACTTTCCCGCTTTGAGTAGTGGCACAAGTCGACTTATCTTCCAATCCTGGGGAACAATGCCCGCCTGCCATGAGTGGTTGTAATAGCTTAACAACTGTCCCCTTGCCTCCTGTTGAAGGTTGGCTAGAGCGGCGTAGGTGATGCCATCGGATCCTGGTGAAGATGATCGTCGGGAAGCCGCCAAAAATGCGTCAAGTTCTTCTATAGTGAAAAGATTGTCCATTTCGGAGATGCGGGGTTCAGGGATAACACTCCTAATGGTGCCAGCGGACAAGGCGGACACACCAGCAATTCGCGTACAAAATTCTTTTGCCACTTCAAGTTGGGTGTGGCCTAAATGTAGGGCTGAAGCCATGAAAGGATGTCGTTGTTGGGGAGTCGAGCGCAGGCCACGAATAGTGCTCCACATGCGTGACAACGGCTTTCGGGGATCCAGTGATTCGCAGAACGATTTCCAGCGTTCCTGTTCAAGTTTGTCTAAACGTCGTTGGACTTTTTTCTGTATGCGTCGTGCCAGCCTCAAGCCGCATATTGCTTTCGTCCGCCTGTATCTTCTTTCCTGGAAAAGCGCACACAGCTTTTCCAGTTCAACGTCGAAATCTGAACGCTTGCCGGTGAACGGGAGGAGACAGGAAGCTTCCGTCATTGCCTCTTTGATGACATCCTCCAAGTTCTGGTCAGGGTCTTCACGGCATGTATTTTCCATGAGTCGCTGAAATTTGGACCAATCAATTCTTCGTATTGTGGTCTTAGGAGAGGAGTTAGTAAGACCCCTTATTCGCATATAAGTTGAAATGTGGTCACTCCCATGCGTTTCAATGTCTGAAAACCAGTGCACTTGCGACCGGAAGTTTCTGGATACCAGAGTCAAATCGAGGCAACTGCTGTACGTAAGGCCCCGCAGGTATGTAGGACTGCCATCATTTAAGAAACATAGGTCATGCTTGGAGGCGAAAGACTCAAGGTTTCTTCCTTTAGCGTTGGTCGTCCAACTACCCCAGGTTAAGTGATGTGCGTTGAAGTCTCCCGTTATAACCCACGGGCCCGTAGTTGTTGTCAGTATGTCTCGTAGTCGGTCTGCAATAACCTATCAAAATCTTGCTTGTCATCTAAACGTCTTTCTTGAACTAATGAAAAGTCAGTACACGATTGAAACGTCACACCTTTTTGCGTATTCGTCTAGTTACGCTTCCAAACGATAGACACTCACTAGCTGTGTCTCCATTGACGGCCCGTGTCAACTGTTTGAAGTTTTTCCTAAAGAGATAGAGATTTTTTTCCTAAAGAGATAGCGCCTTGGACAGATTGCCCGATGAAAATGGGACACATAATTCACTATCGTAATATGAATCACACCTTCAGCACGAAACCCTTTTTTGTCCGACTTTGATGTTGCACACGTGTTTCTTTTTCTTTCCAATACACGTGCCAAATTGATTGTATTTTTGATTCGCGAATAATTGGAATAACGTAAGTTGAATTTGGATTTCACTTGGTTTTTCAGAGCACAAGTGCAAACTGACTCCCTGATCATTTTTTTCTTTTTATTATTCCGTTTTATGCTGCTATGTATGTTCTACACTGCCAAGATATTGTACAAGTTTGGAGTATCTAAAAAGAAATAATAAAAACTTGCGTCGGCCCGGAATCGAACCCGGGCCACCCGCGTGGCAGGCGAGTATTCTACCACTGAACCACCGACGCCGATGTCCAGCGCTTAAAGGATTGCGTCGGTCACTGCCCGTCCCCCGGCTAAATTTAGGTCACTGAACCGGCGTCAGATTCTCTGTCGGATTCTGTCAACAATACGTGCGGCCAAGCTTCAATATTTACTCGATCTCGCAAAGTGGTTTACCTGCCATAACTCATCGAAATGGTGTATGTCATCCAAAATTATTTATTGAACTAATATAAAGTCAGCACAAGATCGGCTAGTCACACCTTTTTTGCGTATTTGTCCAGTTGCGCTACCAAATGAGACACTCACTTACTCTATCTACATTGACGGCACTTGTCAAATGTTAGTAGTATTTTTTAAGCAAAAAGATAATACATAGGACCGATTGTACGATCAAAATGTGACACTAAATTCCCTATTTAGAAGATTGAGATTGCTCCAGCCACAGTTCAAATAGAGACCGACGTTTCGAGACCGACTCGGTCCCTTCCTTAGGGGGTGACTGTCTTGGTCATGGAAGTGTCGTCGCGTCGTGTTCTCTCACAACGGTTCCGGCTTTCCCTTTCCACCACGTTTCGGAGACCGTGAATGTACACCGAAGGCATTGTTCCCAGCGAGCGGTTCACGTTGGCAGGCGTATGCTGAATGTGCCAAGACTCGAGCAAGAGCCTCTTTCCCAAATTCCGTTCTGTTTCAATAACAGAAGCGCCGTCTAAGTCAATTTTATGGTCGTGCTTCTCGCAGTGCTCCGCCAGAGCGCTACGTTGCACTTCCATCTTCCTGACGTCGTTCTTGTGTTGGCGCATTCTTTCCGGGAAACACTTGCTCTCGCCTATGTAGCAGGCTGGACACCCAGAACACGACACTTTGTAGACAACGCCCGGGTGTAGCTCCCTCGTAGGTCGGTCTTTCGGCCGCGGTAGCAAGCGAGCGAGCGTCGAAACAGGTTTATAAATTACCGTGACCCCGGCTTTTCCTAGGACTCTCGAGAGCTGTTCACTTATGCCCGGCACATATGGAATGGCGACGCGGTTGTTTGGCGCCTTCGTTTTTCTCGTGTGCTGTGGTGTGGCCAGGGCGGAAAGGGGGTCGGGCGGTGTGTCGCTTGCAGGTGTCTTCCCGCGGTGCGGTGGTTGTCGTCTCGACAAACGACG